>JAFIRS010000200.1:600000-1022706 GCA_018342105.1 Gonioctena quinquepunctata
CAGAAACATCGTTCGCTTTTGTTTATGTTTAAGAATTTTCTTTTGTTTTCGCAGCCACCACGGCACCAAAGATATTTTGATCTACCTGTCGTCCGACAGATTAAATTGAATCAATGATTCAGTTTAATTTGTTCAAATTATCTTATGTGAAATTATCGTCAATAATTCTTCTTCCATCTCAACATATAGCAAGCTATTCTTTACGCTCTCATGAAACCACCATACCCAAGATAAATACTTTCCGATACTGTATATAAGAAAAAATTTTCAACAAAAAATTAAACCAACGAAAAAATCAACTGAAAACAAAAAATAAAATAAACCTTCTTAGTCTAAATGATAATTGAGCTCTTAAACTAATGTAAGTAACTGATTTTGAGTCGACGCCAAACAAACCATTATCGAAGATCATTATCTATGAAAGAAGTCATCAAAACGCAGCCGTGCATCTCGCTGCCATCATTTTACGATTCACCTAATTCAATTGCTAGTTTGTTTGGCGCCGACTCAAAATCAGTTACTTACATCAGTTTAGGAGCTCAATTATCATTTAGACTAAGAAGGTTAATTTTATTTTTTGCTTTTCAGTTGATTTTTTCGTCGGTGTAATTTTTTGTTAAAGAGTTTTTATTTTCTACTTTTCAGTTCCGTATTTCGTCGGTTTAATTTTTTGTTAAAAAGTTTTTATTTTTCAATTTTTTGAGGCTAAAATCTACCAATTACTACCTACTTGTTTTTTGATTACTTCCAAAATACTTACTTACCCACCTTACCAGATAAATAATATGATTATCTACTTTTACTATTTGTTGTAATATAAATTATTTTCGTTGTTCTGGTTAGTTTATTTCATTACTTTGTATATCATTCCATCCTCTCATAAAATATACTGATTTTGACGGAACAAGAATAATGTCAGTAGCGATCTGTCATTGTCAACTACGTATGTGTGTGCCAATGTTCAGTAGTGAAAAATCAATTATTCCCTATTTTTCTACCCGTAAGTGTGGCTTATTCCTTTCGAAATCCAAATATAAGGTATACCCTATCTATTAAAAAAAGAATCATCCAAATCGAAGAACCCAGTACAATGTTATGCCTGATAGAATCGGTTAACGGACCAGAATTCAGAGGGTGAGTGATCAATATCCTTCATTTCGCTACCCTTAGGGGTGGATTTCATCTTTTAAATCCAAATGGGACCAAATTCGAAGTACACCCTATCCACTGAAAAAAGAATTATTGGAATCGGACGCCTCAGTAAAAAGTTATGCGTCATCATACATAAAAAAATATGATGGAAAAACATAAAATATACGGGTCGAATAGAGAACCTCCTCTTTTTTGGTTTCGTCGGCTAAAAAGAATGCACGAGGAGATGTGTATATAAAACTTAAATTAAATAACTATCATGTGTATGTATACATGAAATGAAAAAGAAAGGACATACCTGAAAAGGAACAAGAAAAAAACAATAGATACACTAATCCTATCAAAACACATTTAATGATGATATAAATTCCTGATCAAATCAGTACTCTGAAAATAAATACATAAATAAAATATAGGCCCGAAAAGGTATGAGGCCAATAGATACACGAATCAAATTCAAACCACATTAAAGATAGTGACTGAAGTTTATCTTTGAGTCGCAGATGATTCCACATCTGATTTTATGAATACCCTGTTCATATTTTCAAACAAATCAATATTCCATAGGGAATAACATCCTAGGTCAAAAGGAGCTGCGAGATAATTGTATTCGCTTGCAGCCATGCTCAATTTTTTTTTGAACATTGCAGGTGAATTCATATCACAGATCTCTAAGGGGATTTTGTTGTATAATCTTGAACCAAAAAAGACAAGACTTGTCAGGGTGAGAGTTCTGTTTACTTCAGGAATATGCACGACAAGAAGCTGATTTCTTGTGGAGTACTTATTCTTTGTAGGATTTTTGTTTTTGGTGAATTTTTCTTTGTTCATTATACACTGTAAGTGAAGTTCTTCAATATCGAAGACTCGCGAAAGTTCAAAGAGTTATAGGTAGAAAATTTTCTGTCTTTTACATAAATGATTTTAAAAATCAATTTTTGTAGAATTATCATTGATGATAGATAATGATTGTATGCACCGCCCCATGCTATCAAACCATACCTGAGTTATAATTCCACCAATGCGTGATAGATAGACTTCAACTGGTCAATATTTACCATCGTTTTGAAATCCCTGAATGGGTAGAACAAATGTAGTCAGTCTCCCTGCTAGTGTTATATGATTATCCCATTTCAGGTTGCACTCGATTGTCAAGCCCAAGTAACTAGTTGAAGTAGCCGGTATTGAGAAGGTTATTGTTGGGGTTGTTTGCGAAATTGGGGAAAAGTTATCGAAATAAACTTTTTGTATACTAAAGAGAATGTAATGTGTTTCATCAAAGTTGATGGTCGGAAGCCTGAAGTCCAACCATTCTTTTATTTTCGAAAAATCGGTTTGGGCCTTAGTATTCAAGTGAGTTCCATTATCTGCGTTGTAGAAAACAGCAGTATCAAGCTTACAAGCTGGCCTTTGATATCAAAGAAAAAAGGTTATTTAGGTGAATATTAAAAGAGAGGAACCTGACATAGTGCCCTGTGATACACCATACTTGATGGTTTTGAATTCACTTAAAATTCCTTGATTATCGACACATTGACTACTTCCATCTGAGTAACTTTTAAATAACTCCAGGCATGGTCCTCTCATTCCCAGATCGTCTAGTGAATCAGTCAGTTTGTCATGGCTCATGATATCGAAGGCTTTAGCCAGGTCTACGAAGATACAAAGTTATGGTTTTCCTTCATCAAGGAATTTATATATTTTTGAGGCGATGGTCGCTATTACATCTTGAGTGGACCTAGCCTTTCGGAAGCCGTACTGCAGTTGAGAAAGGATATCATGTTTCTCTAGGAATTTGCACAAACGTGATTCAATTACAGTTTCTATCATTTTCGCTAGGCAGCAAATTAAAGATATAGGTCTGTAGTTCAGGCATTCCAATTTGTCACCTTTCTTATGAATCGGTTTAATTTTAGTTTTCTCCAATGAACTGGGACACGTACTTGTCCTCAAAACTATATTCAAAAGATGACATATTGGTTGGCATATACTATCACATATTATTTTCAATGTGTCGGAGTTTATCGAGTCTAATCCGGGTGCCTTATTCTTTTTTTTTTTGTATCTTGTGGATTATTTGTTTAATCTCTGTTTCGGTGCATTATTTAAATATATGGTGTTCGAAGTGCTAGATGTTCTCCTAGGTTGGTGCATTTATCAAGAAAGTGATTCGCTATTTCCAAAGGCTCATTTATAACCACGTTATTTTGTAGGCAAATTTTCCTAATTTTAGTTTTTTCATTATTTCGATTTGATTTGACTTTACATAGTTTTTTAGGATGGTTTTTATTATTTCCAATTCTGTCTTTAAAAAATGTTGCTTTTGTTTTGTTTATGAGCATATTGAGATTACGTATTTGCTTTGCAGTTCAACGTTTTTCCAATTTTATTAACCAGTGTGAAGTTAGCAGCCACTTTTCAGCAGCCATTTTCTTCCCATCAGCCAGTGGCGGCGGTTATAAATAAAATACATTGAATATAGTATTGAACAATTTCGAATGAGTTTCTCATCGCTACCGCATGTCATCTCATATGTGATGTTCATATACATTGCCTTGAAACATATTTGAACCATTATTGAGCTTCCAGTTATACTTTAAACTATTTAAAATTAGAAAAAGTTTTTTTTCTGTGAAGGAAAGAAATAGCCGCGTTCATGATTGGAAGAGAGTGTTTCATACACCAGAAGAGTACACTGTATGAACGAACGACTTTATTTGGGAGGCGTCCACCCTCGTGATATCTTGAAAAATATTTTTTTCTATGAAGGATAAAATAAGCCGCGTTTATATTTCTTAGAGAGTGTTCTATATATCAGTATGAACGACTTCAATTTGGGAGGCTTCCAAGGGGTGGTTCCACACTCATAAAAACTTAAAAAAATCGATTTTTCTGTGAATGAAAAAAATACCCGCGGTTATATTTCTTAGGGAGTGTTTCATATACAGAAGAGTACACTGTATGAACGACTTCGATTTGGGAGGTGTCCAAGGGTTGGCTCCACCCTCATAAAATTTTAAAAAATCGATTTTTCTGTGAAGGCAGGAAATAGCCGCGTTTATATTCCTCAGAGAGGGTTTTATATACCAGTAGAGCCCCCTGTATGAACGACCTCCCATCAGCTGACTCCTTCACAAGTTTGGGTAGCCTTGAAGATGGGATCTCTGTCCAAAATATCCCTCCAGGAGGGTCTGCCAGTTCTATCCTTTTTCCAATGTAGAAAGTCCCCAATGTTCAGTTCGGTTTCTTGGTCCTGTTCAGTTTGTGCGGTAGTTCATTCGTCTTCGCTCAACATACTTTGGATACGATCTTTTATATAAGGCATCGACCCAAGCAATGTTTGATTATGAAATGGTACTGGTTTAGCTTTTCTACCCATCTAGCTATTCGTCCTTCTGAATTTTCCATTTCCAGTAGCCACTTCAGGGCGGTATGATTGGTCCTAATGAGAAAATCCCTTCCATATAGGTATTCGTGAAAGTAATCTCCTGCCCTGACCATCACTAGAAGTTTCTTTCTGGTGATACAACTTAGAAATCATCCTGCTGAGTATTCGATGAATTTTTCCTGACCATCTTGCACCTGTGGTAACACAGCTCCAAGTGTGGAATTTCTCTCATCTATGTCCAGTATAAATAGGCCTTTTTGCTGTTGGTATGTTGAGATCAGACTCGAACGAAGCGCTACCACCGACTTGCGAAACGCTCAACCATTTTCGATAGACCAATGGAAGTTGATCCGATATCCTGTCAACTTATTCAGTGGAACTGCGATATCTATCCTCCCACAAAACAGAGGTAATAGGTACACACGTCTGGAAATCTTCTCACAGAAATCCATGTGCAAAATCTTCGCACAGGTTGGCCAGATATTCTTCGAAATCACTTATCATAACCATGCCATCCTCTAGATATACCAGACAAGTTTTCCAAGTGAGTCCACGTGATATCAACTCCATCAATCTCTCGAAGATCGCTGGAGTGTTACAGAGATCAGAAGGCAAGACAGTAAATTCATATAGCCCGCTACTAGTAGTGAACACGGACTTTTGCTCATCGTCTTCGTGTGTGACCACAATCGGGGCGGACCATGTACTCGATGATTCTCCGATATTGCCATCTTTGGTCATTTTCTCGACAAGCTTTTCACCTCCTGTTGTTTGGCAAATGGTAATCCTCTGAGTGATAATCAAATTAAATGGGCTCGACCGGTATCTATCCTGTGCTGGACCAGGTTGGTTCATCCTCTTGATGACCCTGTGGACTCAGATACGTCCCTTTTCTTGGCAATGAATTCCATGACGTCTTCATATTCATTCGGTGACAAATGTTTCGAAGATTTACAGACGGTTCTCAGTATGTCATCAACCGTGCTTCTTCTATCCGGATATCCGCCTGTTTCGAAAACTGCTTTCTACTCAACTGGTTCGCATACTTCTAGGACTCAGGAAATACATTAGCAATTCTGGCAGAGATGTCCTGTTCTGTACTCGTGCAAGTAATAACTTCCTGGGGGATTCTTATGGATCTACTATTCCAACGCAGCACCCAGGGTCTTCAACTAGTTGTGACTTTCTCAGATGAACCACGTACTACAAATTTCATGGTTTTCTGCTCACCAACGCAAAAAAATCCATAGTCACTTATCAGATCCATGCCAAGAATGAACTTGTCTTCTATGTCTGCCATAAAAACTGTTTCCATTATTCGTAGTCTTGCGAGGGTTAATATGATGTCAGTTTCCCCTTGCATCGATGCACTTTTTAGTGACCGTTCGTAGGACAAATTTGGATGTCGCTGTACCTCAATTCCCGAGCCGCAGAGCCTACTATGGTTTATAGGATAGTCACATCATATAAAATATGGGAATAATGCACCTATTATAGAAACATTTATTTCTAAGCTTTACACGATTTCGGAGTTAAGGTATTTGTTCAATGAATATTCTATTCAATTTGAAAATATTGGTGATATAGTTATGATGTTCAATAGTTTCTGGAATCACTGCTATCGGTGTTTGCTCAATCGGAAAAAAAAGACATCCTCCCACTGGGCTTCCAAATAGGGAGAAGTAATTTTTACACTCAGTGAACAGAGATATCAGCAATTATGCCCAGAAGAGAATATAAACAACCAATATAAGTCAATAAAAATGGAAAGAATCTATAGGGAAAAAAGAATTCTACCAGAAGCTTACGAATCCACAAAGCCAATGCCCGTTTTAACGATGAATGTAGACGGGTTGACGTCGCCGGATTTTCCAATCCAACCGTCATAAACTCCAAGAAGTTCCAGATGACTAAAAAAACGATAGCATGTTGAATCATAAACTCTATAGCCACGCATTGCGAAGAAGGATTCATTCAGAGTTGAGTCCATTCAAAGTGAATTCTTATTCAGTGCAGTACGCGGTACATTCTGGACAAGTGAACTATGACTGGTCTATATAATAGCCAGGCCAGAGTACATTATTGTGTAATGAACAGACAATACTTGGCCTAGTATTGCAATAGTCACGGAACCAGTTTTTCGACATTATAAACGCTCTCGAAAACAAATCAAACGGGATATGAGACATTAAATTAAAGACAGATAATAAATATATCTCAACTAAAAATATATCCGTCGGTTGAAAACGACATAATTTTCGACAAAAATCAAATTATCAACTTATTTGCCGAGTATTTCACGAAAGATCTGATAGCAAAACCTATAGAAAAGTTCGATAATAAGGATGCTTGCACAATATTGGTCCATAATTGCAGATCCTTCTTCTTTGAGCAGCTCAGTAAAAGAGAAATGAAAAAATTCCATTCTTCAAATGAAAAGTCGGTCAGCATAGACGAAGTCTAGATGTCTGTGATGGAATGCAATAATTTCTTATCGATTCAGATTGCAAATTCGTAGAATCATTATGTTGCATCTAGGGGAAATTTTTGTCAGCTTAAGGTTTTAAAATTATTACCGTCCTCCAGGAAAGGTTTTCCAGAGACAGTTAGGAATTAAAGATGTTTTTCAATTCTGAATCCTATATTTAAAATATGGTTATATTTTATATGAATTCAAATTTTTGACACTAGATCTTGTTCAGCACATGTAAGACTAAATCGACAAGAACTGGACCAATTTTCGTTTCATCCAGGGCATTCGATACCCCGAAATCGAAATATTAAAAATAAAATCAGATACTTTCGGAATCAGAGGAAATGACAGAAATAAAATATCATCAAAAATAAATAAATGTTTTCTTTCAATGAAATCGAGTTGGGTGCTAGTCAAGGGAGCATTTCATAGCAGGGGACGAACGCAGGAAGAATCAATCTCAAACTAGATTGTAGATTGAGGGGAGTCGATATGGCTATTAAGTCTCTCCATACTTCGACCTATAAGGTATTTTGAGAGTAAGGAATGTCATTGACCAAATCATCTTCCAGTCCTAGTCAAAACTGATAAAATCGTCAAAAGGGCCCGTATAATTTCCAAAGATTACCTACATAAAAAACTTCCCTTCTAGGAAGTGTGCTAGATTCAAAAATCCAATGGACTGTTCAGATCGTACTCCGTCATTTATGCTAAGTGTATTCAACATTGAATTATAACATATCCTGGAGCATGAGAAAGCTGTGGCGCGTTGGGTGCCGCGTTTGTCGCAGAGAAGTTGCAATAAATCAGAGTTTAGGCGGCAATTAATTACTGAAACTTGGATACACCATTATACACTAGAAATGAAAATACAGTTAAAACGGTGGACTGCGAAGGGATAATCGACAAAAAAAGCAAAAGCTATTTTTTCGGTTTGGAAAGTGATGACGACTGTTTTTTAGGATAGTTATCCAGTTATCTCAATCGATTATAGTCAAAAAGGGAAAATCATTAGAGGAGCATACTTCGCATCATCACTTGAAGGCAAAAAATGTCTATATTTGCAAAAAAAAACAAAGACAATGCGTTTCGAGAAATTTGAAATTTACAAAATACTATCAAGTTGGCAATATATTTAAACAGTTGTCGGATGTCGAAAGTATATTATTTCCTTTTCTGTGTGATCCATGCTCTTTGGCATAACTTGACCATGTGCAGAATTAATTTTGACATCACCATGACGAGAATCTTTCTAGTTTTTGAATAAAAGTGGTTATAATTTAATAATTTTTTAAGCAATGCATTGTCTAATGATCTGCTCAATCGTTTTCGTTCCTGATTATGTACGCTTTGACTTTGTAATGTCATTCTCGAGTTAATAATTATTTCTAACCTTTTATGGAGTACCATGTGACTGGAACTTGTTCTTTTTTACATGTTCAGATGTCTTGAAAAAGGAAATGAACGTTTCCGAGAGCTCGACCATATAACAAGGAGTATTCCTTCAGCCAGCCCATTTATTTTGACTGCATCCTCAAGATAGTTTCGTAGATTTTTTTCTTCAACTAGCCAGTCAAGATTACCCTTCTATATTATAGATATATATATTATTCTCTTGAATTATATATATATATATTTATATATATATATATATATATTTATTATATATATATATATATATATATATATATATATACATGTCGAGTAGTTTGCGTCAACACATGTTCACCTCCTACGAGAGATGAAGATGGGTTGCGGAAACTTAGGTTGCTACCTACAAGTGGTATCGCTGGATAACGGGGTTGACAAAGAAAACTTAGTGGAAATGACCAGAAATGGTCAAAGCCTGCGGATCTCTGAGTCGATCTCAAACCAAATGCCACCACATCACGGCTTGATCCAAGGCAGAGCAGAAGCAAAAACTGGCTTTTCTGAACGAACTGCCAGCATCACTGGAAGCAGCAGGCAGCCAGAAACTCCGAACAAGAAGAGGGACCGCTCACAGAGAAGTCAACCCTCTTCCACGGAGAGCTCTGCAAGGGTAAAGAAACCTAGATCTAACCAACCAGTGGCTGTCTCTGCCCAAGTCAACCCAACTGAGCAGGGCAGCTATAGGGAGGTCACAAGAGGTCTGAAGATGGTTGTTGCTCTGGAGAGTTATCCAGATCACCAGTTATCAGACGACCAAGGGATTCTCCTGCAGGAAGCAATTACCGGGGAAATCCTCAAGTGTGAGCCAGGTAAGGGTCCGAACTTCAGAAACAGCTACGTCCACAAAGGCGTGCTGGTCCTGACGGATGAAACCACCAAATCCTGGCTACACGAGAGTATTCCCGGATACCTTGGAAGAGGGCTGTCCTAAAAGTAGGGCTAGCCAAGGACATCCTGAATACCTTCGAAGTAGTGGAATGGATTCCAAAGCCATTTGGTAAAATGGAAACCAAAAATATTTTTCAGCTCATTAAAACCCAGAACATGGGGATAGATACTGAAGAATGGCTTGTCATCGAGAGACAAGAGGAGGCCTCGGGTCTAACTCTTGTCTTTCAAATCGATAAGACCTCCTTGAAGAACCTGCAAGCCAGGGGAATGGGAGCATTCCTGGGGCTAACGCAGGTAAACTTCAAGCAAGTTAGCCGGAACAGGAACATTCCTGATGCTGCGGGCAGTTCAAGCCAACCTGCCGCAAAGTAAGGCTGCTACTGCAACCTTGTGCAGAATGATTGCACAGGGCAACACCGACGTGGCCCTAATACAAGAACCATGGCTGGTCAAAGGCCGAGTATCAGGCTTTGGAACATCCAAGGGTAAGCTTATTTATAATCTAAACTGTGGAAACTCCAGATCCTGCATTACTGCCAGGAATGATTTGAACGTCTTCAATCTGATAGAATTCCGTTACAGGGACATAACAGCAATCAAGTCGAACTACATGGAGGACGGAGTGGAGAGGAACATAGTACTAGCCTCCGTCTACATGCCATATGACTCTACAAGCCCTCCACCATCAGAACAAGTGAGGACTTTGGTTAAACACTGTGAGGACCACAAACTCCAGCTTATCATCGGGGCCGATGCGAACGCCCAAAACACAGTGTGGGGGAGCACCGACACGAACACAAGAAGTGAGTCATTGCTTGAATTTATTGTCTCCAGAAACCTGGAAGTACTTAATAGAGGCAATGAGCCAACCTTCGTAACCCGTAACAGACGGGAAATCATTGACATCACTTTGGGCTGTTCTTTGGTGATTCGTCACGTCGGCAAATGGGCAGTCCCTGAGGAACCTTCAAACTCAGATCACCGACACATACATGTGGAGATTGGCTATGCCAATGAACCTGCAGTAATGTGTCGGAATCCCAGAAAAACCAACTGGCCGGGGTACCGGGAGGATCTCAAGGCAAATCTCACAAATTTTAAAAGTGTCAAACCTAACTCTAATACGATTCATGAAATAGAGCAAACCTCCCTAATGTTATAGGAGTCCATAATAACTTCATATCATAACAACTGCCCTTTAAAGCGCAGCACCACTAAAGGTGATGTGAGCTGGTGGAACACCGAACTCACATACCTTAGAAATAAAACTGGGAGGATAATTCCAAAACTTTCACAGAATACAACAGAAAAATTAGAAGGGAACAAAGAAAGTCATGGAGGAAGTTCTGTGAGGACATAGAACAAACCTCAGAAAGAGCAAGACTACACCGCATCCTTTCCAAAGACCCCATCAATCCATTGGAGACTCTCAAAAAACCCAACGGCAATCACACAACACTGGGAAGAAAACTATAGAACTCTTGCTCCATACACACTTACCAGGATCCACTGTCACCACAAACCAAAACCCCAGATATGAAATCCCTGCAAACCTTCATTTGAGGGCAAAAAGGGCAGACTGGGAAGTGGCTAAACGAACACGGTAACTCACTCAAAAGAAGTGTGGGAAATAAACTCCTTCAAGTCTCCGGGCCCATATGGAGTATTTTCCATACTACTTCAGAGCTGAGTTGATGGGATGGCTACCTCAAACCTGGAAAACTGTAAACGTGGTCTTTATTCCGAAACCTGGAAGGGACTCATACGACCAGGCAAAGGCATACAGACCAATAAGCCCATCGTCATTTCTTCTGAAAGGCTTAGAAAAATTGATAGATAGAGACATAAGGGAAACCGCTCTTGTAGAACGGCCTTTACATCAAAACCAACATGCCTATCTAACAGGGAAATCATGCGAGACAGCACTTCATCAGCTTGTTTCAAGGCTTGAAGAGTCTCTAGTAAACAAAGAAATTGCACTATGCACTATCCTAGACATCGAAGGAGCCTTCGACAACACCTCCTTTGAAAGTTTGGTCTCTGCGGCCACTCGAAGAGGCATTGACGAAACCACCTGCAGGTGGATACACTCAATGCTTCACAATAGACTGGTCCAAGCCAACATGTCCCGGAGATCGAGGAAACAAAGCAGGTTGAAAGTTCCAGAGGTACCTCACAGGGGGGCATACTCTCCCCCCTTCTGTGGGACATGGTTGTAGATGAACTGCTAATTTCTCTGGATAACCAAGGGTATTACTCTCAAGAGTATGCAGATGACTTGGTCATCAAAGGAAAGAATACTCGAACAACCTCGGAGCTAATGCAAAATGCACTGAGGACAGTAGAGGAATGGTGTAACAGAGAGAGCCTTAGGGCAAATCCGAACAAAACAACACTAATTCCTTTCACCCGGAAAAGAAACATGGGAGATCTCTTACCTCCCAGACTCTTCGGTAAAACATTACAAGTAGTAGAGCAGGTGAAATATCTAGGGCTGATTCTTGACAAGAAACTAACCTGGAACCCGCATCTTTAACATGTAACCAATAAAAGCAAGATAACCCTTATGATGTGCAGGAGAGCTTTTGGAAAAACCTGGGGGCTCAAACCGAAAGCCATGCACTGGCTTTACACAGCGGCTCACTCTTATGGTGGCCAAAAACAAATCAAAGACAGGCGAAAACCAACCTTGGGAGAATCCAGAGACTTCTGTCTCTGTATCCCGGGTGCAATGAATAGCACTCCAACAGCTGCAATGGAAAACATCCTAAACCTCGAACCCCTTGACTTACATGTCATTGGAGAGGCCGGGATGAGTGCATACAGACTGAAACAAACAAAAAACTGGAGAATCCGAACAACTGGACATACCAGAATCACTCATGTTATCAATATCCAAGAACTCGAAATAATTTCAGACTACATGCAACCCCTACACTCATTCGGAAAACCATTCAAAACACGAAATGACGGATCTGGATGGGCCCCGAGTATAGAATCACAATCAACTGCGGACATAGTCTGGTATACAGACGGTTCAAAGACAGTTGAAGGAACGGGAGCAGGAATACATGGGGTAAGGCCAAGAAGGGACTAATACCACTTGGCAAATGCTCCACGATATTCCAAGCTGAAACACATGCTATTATGGTATGCATTCAGAGGAATCTAGAAAGTGGTTATAGGAAAAAATACATCTACATTCTATCTGACAGTCAAAGTGCTATCAAAGCACTCAACTCTATACAGATGAAGTCTAAACTGGTCTGGGACTGCCTCCAGAATACAACAAAGTCACCTTGAGGTGGGTGCTAGGTCATAGAGGCATTGAAGGCAATGTAAAAGCGGACCAGCTAGCTAGACAAGCATCTGAAACGCTATTCACATGAGATTAGCAAAAACCGATGCAGGACCCTGATCGACGAATGGATAAAAAGAAGACACCAACAATATTGGGATCAAACTGTCGGGCAAGTATACACCAAAGTCATGGTAGGGCACCCAAACCTGAACAGAATGAAGGCACGTATGATAGTAGGTCTGTTGGCTGGACACTGCGGCCTAAGAAAACACTTAAACACCATGGGAGTACGCAGGGAAACCGTGGAGTGTAGGCTACGTGATGAAGAGGAGGAAACAGCCTCTCATATTATCTTCGACTGTGACGCCCTAAGTGGAAGGCGACACAAAACCTTTGGAGAGATCAGCCCGGAAACAGGCATGGATATGAAGAACCTTATCAACAGGCTACCAAACCTAATTAAAGGCACAAACCTGTTTGAATGAGGAACCACTGACGACAGAGTGATACAAGGGAAGCTAAGTGCCAACCCTGTCTCTGGCTCGTCAGCTTTCAACCAACCAACCAACCCTATATATATTTATATGTATATATATATATATATATATATATATATATATATATATATATATATGTTGTTATGTTAGGAAGGACCAGTAATATATTTTAAAAATGGAAAAAAAAAAACTTGAAAAAAAAACACAAAAATAATAAATAAATAGTTAGTAGTTCATGAGAAATTGTTTTACATTTTTTTTTTGAGATTCTATTTCCTTCATTGAGCCTCTGTATAATATTGATAGGTAAAAATATGCAAATACTATAATGCAATCATATTCATACATTGTCAAAATGATTACAACCTATAATTGTTTAAAATACAACAAAAAAGTCTAGATTTACGAAATTATTCTGATTTAAATGTGATCAACAAAATTATAAGCTTGAAACATACAGTATATGAAATTGTTTCCAACTATAAATAGCCAATGGGGAAACAAAAAACTTCTTGATGACAATAGCCAATCAGGGAACAGAGATGGTGAGATAAAAGATTTGAAATTGTGGAAAAGTAAGAACTGAGAAACGTCAAAGATAATTATCATCAAATATTGTATTTAATTTATAAGAAATGTAAAATATATTAGTTCATAAGTTTTCTCAAATAACACCAAATTAATGAAAGTGCGACAAGGAAGTGCGCGAGTTTGAAAATTCAAATAAAATGGACAAAACAGAAATGGTATCCAGAGAATAGAAAAACAAAGCGAACGGGAGATTGAAAAACATTTTGAAGAGAAGCCAGGTACAAAAATTGGAAAGAAAGAAATTTAGGATTTTATTAATGAGGAGGTAGTTTTTCAACAATAAAAAACCAATACAAACTCTGAATAATCTCGACACAAAACAAACAAGGATAAAAGAAGATCACCTTTTTTTGGTTCTCCACATGAAAACTTGTCCAAGCTGATTTCGTGGATTTTGGATGGTTCCTCTTGAAATGGTGAATTCCTGAGAGGAGTGAATGAAACAGGAATTCAGATTATGCCAGGTATTGCATCAGCGACTTTCCAGTTCCAGGTATAAACTCTTTTAGTACACATCACAAACTAAATCACTCCACAAAATAACTCGTATATCTGAAGAACTCTATGATTTGATATTGAACTATGAAAAAAAACTTCCAACTCGAAAAAAAAAGTGAGGTTATATTGACATATCCATCACTGTTTTCATTATTTTATGAAAATTTGTCAATTGCTCATAGTAATGAGTTATCTATCGCAGGCCAGGTTAATATAAGTTTTCCTGAATAAAGGAAATAATTGTTTTTGATAATTTTTGGTTTATTTTCCACAATGATATGCTAATATTTTACTTATAAACACTGAACTGAAAATAGTTCGAGTGATATCAAGACAGGCAGTGGCTCTATTGCCAGTACCGACTTCTGAGGCGAAGGCGTACCAACTGAGATTAGTCGTGGTAAGGAAGAGAATAATAATTGGCAACAACGTGGCGAGAAAACAGTAATGTTAGTTGGAAATTATTATTTCATAACAATTGGCTATTATCATATCACAATATAACAATTACTTCCCATCGCGGAGCTGAATTGCCTACATAAGTATTAGAGGTATATCAAAATTGAAATCAAAATATTTATACAGGGAGAAAATATTTGTGGGGCAATAACAATCATTATTTCATAAAATTTGGCTCCCAACGAGGTGCGAAAATATTTGTAATCATAATAATTATAAATTAAATAATCAACAAAACAACCCAACATAACAATATATATATATATATATATATATATATATATATTGTTATGATGAGGTGATTGTGGTTTGTTTTATTTCATTGTTTTCACAATCAGACATCACAACAAAATATTTTAGACTTTTTTCGAAACCTTTGGCTAGTTGCCCTTTGAATTAACTTCAATCTGTTCATAAATAGATACCCATATAAATATTTCTAATGTCCGGCTATGTCTTTTAACTTTTTCCCATTTCACTCTTTCACCTTACTTTCTTTACCTCAGCTAACTCAATCGGTACGCCTATGGAATCTCATGGAGTAAGTTCAACTGTGGAGCCCTCTGGTAGTGTTCTTGATGTCAGTTTCAGAAAAATGGCAAACGATTTTGATCATGTTGAAGAGAAAAACATTCTCAATTGAATATTGATAGAAAGATTTTTCTGTAAATTGAAAAATCCACGATTAAAATGAAGTTATTTTTTGTGAATGTCTAAAAGAAAACAACTACTTCCACATCTGATTTTATGAACATTCTGTTTATATTTTCAACAAATCGATTTTGATCAATTATTGAAAATAAGTCAGAAATTCATCAAAATAATAATTTCCTTCATTAAGGAAGACTTACTGTTACCTATCCTGCGATAATTAACTTAAATCAGTGTTTCATAGCAAAATATACATGAAAAGTGCAATTATGTGATAATAAAAAAAGTGAAATTTAACCCATTGTTGTAGGTTATGTTGATTTCAGTGAAATAGTTAGTCTATATACCAATTTATGGAAGTTTTTCATCGGAGGAGTTCGTAAAAGGTTTATTCTTAAAATGCACTGAGTTTTCTTCTTCTTCTTCTTCCTGATTTTATGGCCCTTGGTCCCTATTGGTGCATTCAGCCAGGTCATATCGTGGGGCTACTACTTGGTCTGATTTCCATCATTTCGTAGCCCTTGTATCTTCCACTTTTCTACTCTCGTTTTTTTTTTTATTTCTTCTTTCTCATATATGTTTTTGTGCTAAAAGGTTAGTTATACAAAGTTCACAACAAAGGATATACAACTCTTCTCGCTTCGGGGCAGCAGCGAAGCATTTCACACCCTAAAACTGCCTCGGACAACAAGCACCCAGGATAGGATAGAAATACAGTAGGGATTGGAAAAAAAAATATGATTTTTTTTTTATTTTTTTTTCCATAATTTTTTATTTTTTTTGTTTTTTTTTTTTTTTTCCTTTTTTTTGGTTTTTTTTTTTAATTTAATTTTTTTACATTATTTCTACACTTTCGTATATATTTTTTCTACAATCTATTATTATTATAATTTTATTTTATTATAGTTCAAGAATTTCATTATTACATTACTAATTCTCGTACTATTATGTCTCAATATGACCGGTAAATTGAACGGAGCTGGGACACCTTTATTAATTATTTCCCTATATAAATCAAACTGAGGTATCTGATTGATGGGACATTCAAAAAGTATGTGTTCTAGAGTTTCTTCTCTACCACACTCACAGTTTGGATTTTCTTTCATGCCTATTCGGAATAAATGTTGATTATTTAAACAATGTCCTGTTTTCATTCTAATAACCGTGGTGATGTGTCTTCTATCCATAAAGGCATATCTTTTATACCATGTTTCAATTAGATAAGTTTCATGTATTTTCCCATAAGTCTTTCCTTTATTTTGTATATCTTTTTCCCATTTTTTATAATAATCCCCTTGAAATGTCCTGGTATCCAGGCAAATTCAAAAACAATCCCATTCATTTCTGCTAAGTTCCCATTTTTGCTAATATATCAACTTGTTCGTTTCCCACTATGTTAGAATGTCCTGGTATCCAGGCAAATTCAAAAACAATCCCATTCATTTCTGCTAAGTAACTCATTTGTTTAATTTTAAGAGTTATGTAATCACTGTTGGCTTCCCTTTTATTTCCCCTTATTTTATCTAAAGCGCTTTTTGAATCTGTTAATATTAAATTTTTCTCCAAATTTTTCTCTAGACATACTGTCATTCCTTTATGTATCGCTATCATTTCTGCATCACATATATTTGTAATATCATGTAACCTTGACATGAATGAATATTCCCCATTGTTCATCATTACTGCAAACCCCACTTTCCCATCTTTTTTTGACCCATCTGTGTATACTAAATTATACTCATTTATATATTTCTCTATTACACATTGAAATTTTATTTTATTTCCTAAATCCTTTTTTTCCAACTTTAAATCTATTACCTTAGGTTGATGAATGTACACTTGATATTCAAAACTACAAAAAGGACTCAACACATCTTGATATATATATTGTTTATAAGGTAAAACATATTCTAACGCTTCTACTAAATAAGGCTTATTATTATTTCTGCCATATCCCTTCCCTGTTTTAACTATTTGTCTAAAACTTTCTATTACTTTTATAATCGGTGAATTATTATCGTCTATTCTTTTAATTATGAATTTAATAGCTAATATCTTTCTTCTATACTCAAGATCAATTTCTCCCGTTTCAGCCAACAATGCATTAATCGGAGTGGATCTCATACATCCAGAAATTATCCTCAGAGCTTGATATTGTACTTTATTAATTTTATTTATGTTTTTCATAGGAGATGGTTTTATTAAAATGGTCCCATATTCCAGATGTGATTTTATTATCCCATTATAAATCATTAACATGCTTTTGGGATCCGCTCCCCACCACACTCTACAGAAACACTTTATAACATTCATTCCTTTATTTGCTCTATTTGTTATGTTATTTATATGTACGTCCCAACTCAAATTTGGGGTAATCATCACTCCCAAGTAATTTACTTTTTTTTTTTCCTCAATTTGATTATTCCCTATCTTAATTATCCCCTTATTATTCAGTTCCTTTCCCTTTTTAAACCAGATGGTTTCACATTTTTCTATGGATAACTCAAAACCATGTTTTTCCATTCATTTATTGATCAATCTCAAATTTTTATTAATTTTTTCCGTCATATCTCCAATATTTTTCCCCTTTGTGAACAATAAAATATCATCCGCATATGAAATCATATCTATATCCTCTGTTGCTATATCAAATAAAGATCTTAAGTATTACCATGCATATTTCCCTCTTCATCCTTTCATCCTTTATGTAATTTTGCCTGTTATTTAAAATTTTAAAAATTACGTTAACCATGTTCCTTTCCACACCATATTCTACCAAGTATCCATATAATTTATTGATATTTACATTATCATATGCTGACTTTATGTCTAAAAATACTGCAACCACCATTTGATTATCGCTAAAAGCCATTTGAACATTGGTTACTAAAAAAGCTACACAATCTAATGTTCCTTTTCCTTTCCTAAAACCCATTTGATAATTTGACAAGATTTTTCTGTTTTCAATTTCCCAATCTACCCTATTTTTAATCATTTTTTCTAAGATTTTTAATCCACAGCATGCTAACGCAATCGGTCGATAGTTCATATGGTCTTCCGGGTTTTTATTTCTTTTTAAAAAACCTAAAATAATATATTCCTTCCATTCCCTGGGTAATTCTCCCCCATTTAAAATTTTGTTATATATATCTAACAATATCTGTATTGCTATATCTGGAAGATGGGCAAACATGCTATACGTTATTTCATCTATTCCAGGTGTTGTTTTTTGTCCTACATTGTGTAAAACCATTTCAAATTCCTCCCTATTAAAATCCATGATATCTTCATTATTACTTATTAGCCTGAATTCTGGATCTATATCACAAATTGACATTCTATCCAGTATTTTTTTTGCAATATTTATATCTGTCAATTTATTTTC
The DNA here is from genome assembly GCA_018342105.1 of Gonioctena quinquepunctata. Lineage (NCBI taxonomy): Eukaryota > Metazoa > Arthropoda > Insecta > Coleoptera > Chrysomelidae > Gonioctena > Gonioctena quinquepunctata. The sequence goes on from JAFIRS010000200.1 coordinate 618,718, forward strand.
TGATCGTATATTATTCCTATCCGAAAATTTTCTCATGATTCCCCATACATATGAAATATTAGCCTCTCTGTTAAGAGTGGAACAAAAATATTGAAAACCTATCTTCTTTTTTCTCCTTAATATTTTTCTCGTTTGTGCTATAATTTTTTTTGCATGAATATAATTCTCTAAATTCGTGTTATTTTTAAAAATCCTTATTGCCATTTTTCGTTCTTTGCTCACATTCTTCATCCCACCATGGATTCCTAGGTTCTTTTTTTTTACATGTTTTGCTTCTTGGTATTGAAATTTCCGCACCCTCATTCATTATTTTTATTATATCATCATATTCATAATCATCCTCTTCTTTTATGTTATTGTTAATATAATTGTAATATACATTCCATTCCGCCTTTCTATATATTCTTTTGTTCTCATTCTTATTTATAATTTTTATTTCTGTATTATTCACTCTACATATCGTTGGAAAGTGATCACTATTTCCACAGTCTTCCATTACCTCCCAGTTACATTTTAAACCTAATTCACTAGTAACTATTGTTAGATCTAGAATGTCTGGATTCTCATTTGGAGTATTGAATCTTGTTGGCGTCCCATCATTCATTATAACTAAATTTTTACTATCTAAAATATTTTTCAAATTTTTCCCGTTTCTATTTTCTCCCGTACTACCCCACATAGGATTGAGAGCATTTAGGTCTCCCATCCATATTATTTCCCCATTTAATTTCTCTATTATTTTTTCTATTTTCTCTACTGGTAATAAATTGTTTGGCGGATTACACATATTAATTATATTAACTCCATTTATTTTAATAATGATTATTTGACATTTTTTATCCAATAATTTTTCCTCTATATTAATACTGTTATATTCAATATTATACCTTATAAGTGTGGCTATTCCCCCAAATCCATCTTCTCTATCTTCCCTTACAATCTTATAATATTTTATATTAAAATGTACATCTTTTCTCAACTAAGTCTCATTTATAATTACAACATCCGGTTTTTGTTCTTCAATTAACTTGATAAATTATCCCGATTACTTTTGATACTTCTAATGTTCCATTGTAAAATTTTTACTTCTGTCAACTTCAAACTACCACTCCTCTGTTGAGTAATAGTCCCTAATTCTATCTAAACCTATCATTGTTTCAAAAATATCTATAATTTTAATTTTCATATCATTTGAAGTGTCTGCAAAATTGGAACAAAAGTCCTTTATCTTATTTTCTACCTCACAAATATCTTTTGAGCAACTTTGCTCTCCAATTTTAGGTCTTACTGTTCTATATCCCTCTGTTTCTTCCGATGTACTACTATTATATCCTCGCTCCCTGTTAATACCAGCTCCTGTCTTACTTTGATACATTCTCCCATTTGGCTGTAATAGGGCCTCATTATGCCCTATTTTATCATACCACTGTCCTCTCCTACTCTTTATTTTTTCCTTTGTTTGTGATCCTTTCACTACATTACTAAATGTTCTTTTTTTTAAATTATTTTTATTATTTGAATTATATACTTCTTTTCTTTGTTCTATATTTATTACGTTCGGTGTTTCTTTATTCCTAACTCTTAATTCAGGGAAATCTCCTCCCCCCAATATAATCCTCTCCTCTTTAGGAAAGTTTAAACTTGCTTCATAGAAACTCACATTATCAAAAGCCATCCTTTCTCTTGTGTTTTTCTGCCTCAGATACTCTTTACAAATTCGGTCATTGGATTTATGTGTTGAGCTCTTACAATGATAACATTTAATTGTTTTACATATTTCATACTCTTCCTGCGTTTCGTGCTGTTCCCCACAACTAATGCATTTTTTTCCCCTACACCATTTTTTAACATGTCCAAATAATAGGCATTCGAAACATTGGTTCACCGGTGGAACATATGGAGTTACCAAATGCGTCATATAGCATTTTATCTCTTCTTCCGAAAATACTGTATTTACATATTTTATAATTCCTTTACATACTACTTGATTAATAGGTATATATATATATTTTATATCCCTTTTCTAATAACTTTTGATTATCCACAAACCTGTTGGCTGTTTCCCTATCATTGAACAAAACTCCTATTTTATTATTCCCCTTTTTTTTAATACTTAATATATTATTTAAATTCAAATCAAATACTTCCTTTGCTATTTTTAATTCATTGAATCTTCCCATACTATTCTCAGCTTTATCAGTTGGTTCTATGACCACCAAAAAAGGTGCCCTAGCTCCGTTTTTATAGTATATTGTTTCATCTTTTTCCGTTTGTTTTCCATTTTTTGTACTTTCAAGGTTATTATCTATATTAATTATATCGTTATTCCCATGTATTGCTTTATTGTTACTCATTATCCTATTTACTTCTGCATCCGTACTATCTACCGAATTCGAATCCCCTTTTTCATTCTCTAAACTTATTTTTTCTGGGGGGTCTCTCCCCCCCCCGAGTCACTCATCTTTGCTTCGAATTAATCAATTATTTATTTTTATAACTAACTAAGGATTAGATAGGTGATTCTCACAAAGGATATTGTTAGTAACGCACCTGCCTCCTCTCTTATGAAACTCTCAATTCGACACCAATTGCACACTTTTCACGAAGTTTACAGTTTGGATGTATAACTGAGTTCTTTTGCGCACTGAGTTTTGTAACTTTTATGGTTCTAATGTACCTGTGGTTTCTTGAAATGCAAATGTTCAGTGTCTTGGATCACTCTCCTGTTCTTGGAAACTGCCGTTCCAGTCTGCAGCCCCTTTGTTCGCTTGTGAATTCGTCCTCGGACTGGTATATGTATGGAATGAGAAGGTTAGATTCGTCGTTATGTACCTGGTTTTCATCAGCTAATGTTCTATCTGGTATTTTCGTATAGTGTAGTGGCAAATAACTGTGTTTGTAGCGAAATATGCTTAATTTTCTGAATTAAATTTTTTTCGTTCTTCCAAAAATATTTTTTCAATCTCTCTCGCTTGATGATTTTTTTCCTAGATACCACATATATTTTGTTTTTCTTCTCGAATTCTTGGTTTTCACGCACTTCCTGTTGCACTTTTCATTATTTTCGTTTATTTGACAGATTTTATCCACTAACAGTTTCTGAATACCTTACATACTATTTACATAGCATATTAAAAATAATTTTTGACGTTTTCTGTTTTTCATATTTTCAATATTCATAATTTTGTATCAAGATCTTTCCTGGCATCTCATTGGCTATTGCATTGCATTAGAGATATCGTCGAGTAAAGACGTGTGTGCGAGCTCTCTACACTGTAAGAAGTGTAAATCTAAAGTAATCAACGATATTAAATGTGTGAACTGTGATAGCAGTTTCCACATAAGCTGTGCAAAAAGCAGTAACAGTGTAAAAAAAAATATGTAGTGTGTTGTGAATTCAAGGAAACCACCTCAGATATGGATACAGACAAAAAATTATATGATGCTCTTGAGGATCAACAGAATAAAAAACAAATGGACATATATGTGGTCACATATTTATTGTTGCAAAAAGATACTATCATCAAAGAGTTACGTGACAAGATCGTTTTACTCAATAATCAAATTGAACTCTTGAACAAGATAAATGGACAAACATTTCAAGATGACCCTATTCCAAAAGAAATACAGACGAATGGTATAAAAATGGCCTAGAACAAAAAGACAGAAAAAAACGATTAATCAAAAAACCAAATCGACAATGACAATAAAAAGCCAGGGAACTCCCAAACAAATGATAAGCAGCTATCAACCGAATTATTGGAGGTACAGTCTGGAATAAAATGTGATGAAATTATTAATCTGACGAATTCAACAAATAAACGAAGTTTTAGTGAAACTTTAGCTTATGGCCAGCAAGGTAGCTCCTCTACTATTGCCCCAAACGTAAAAAAAAGTAACAATGGTACTAATGAAAATTGTGAAAATAATGGAAATAATGGTCAATGGAAAACAGGTAAATATAAGCGCGGAAAACCGGCGAGAAGAATTATTATTGGAAATAATAAGGAGTCCAATATAAAGGGTGTCCCAAAAAACGTAATCCTACATGTCTCCAGGGTGGACCAAGGAACTTCTAGTCAAGGACTGAAGCAACTATTAGCTCCGACATTTCCAGAGGTTGGAGTAGAGGAATTCACATCTACATTTCCATCCTTATACTCATCGTTCAAGGTAACCATAAATGAAAAAAACTTCAAGGCAGCTATGAATCCACGGATTTGGCCGGAAGGAGCTTATGTCAGCAAATTTTTTCAGAAGAGGACAAGCTCAACTCATGCAGGATAGCCTCAGGTGGAATCAATGTGAGTGAGAATTATGACCTTTTATTATTGAACATACAGTGTCTCAACCAAGAAAAACAACAAACAATATCATTACAGATTATTTTGATTATCATAACCCTGAATTCATTTGTCTGACCGAAACGTGGTGTATGGCTGAAAATATTAGCTATTATCACTTTCCAAACTATTGCTTAACCAACTACTTCTATAGAAAAAATAATAGGGGTGGCGGCGTGAGCATATGGTCCAAATCCAATTTGAATGTTATACCTTTGGATCTCCACAAATTTTGTGACGAAAAAAATATAGAAATAACAGGTTTATCATGGGAGTATTTGCCTGGTATAAAATATATAATACTAACTTGCTACCGATCACCATCCGGTATTTTCGATATCTTTGCTACAAATCTAAATTCTCTATTAGACAATATTTTTAGCAAAAATGTATTTATGATCCTGAATGGTGACTTCAATCTGAATTCACTAGGAAAAAATGATGTAACAAAGTTTTCTAATCTACTGACATCGTATAATATCAGTCCTAGGGTTAAAGGGCCAACCCGTGTCTGTTCTTCAGCACAAATAATTCTTGACCAAATCTATAGCAATAATTCAGACTACGACGAACATATAGTCCTGGACAACAACATATCAGATCACCGAACAATATTTTACTCCTTCAGTGTGAGAAATCCCGATATACCTGAAAATAACACCTTATATACTTCCAAGAGAATACTTAGTGATTCTAACATCAACAACTTCATAACAGAACTGAAAAATGAAACATGGGCAGACGTATATCCAGCAACAAACGTTGAAACGAAATTCAACATATTTCACGACAAACTGATGTATCACTTTGATCAAAGATCTCCACGAAAAACGACTAAAATCTTTAAAAATACTGAAAATGGGAAAGAATGGGTTAATGACAGCATCAAACAATCGAGCAAAAACTTGAAACACCTGTTTTAGGCTAAAAAAAAAAGATTCAAATTTGAAAGAAACATAAAATCTCAAAAAGAGAGCACAATGAGCTCGTTAAAATCACGAAAATCCAATTTTTCAACAACAAAATATATACCTCTTCCAACATTAATAAAACTACATGGAGTGTTATTTCTATGCTGAACGGAAGATCCTCCACGAATAAAAACATTTATATTAAACTGAATGATGGAGAAACTGAGGACCCACAAATAATATCCGAAGCCTTCAATAACTTTTTCATACAGGCCCCTTATGATACCATCAATAGAATCAACACAAAAGGAAAATCTCCAAGCACTTCTCAGAGACGTATAGCAAACAGTATTTTTGTAAAAAATGTCACAGAGGAAGAAATTAGGGACATCATAAAATATAAACTAAAGAAAAAACATTCCTGCGGTCCTGATGAAATATCAGGTTATTTGATTGAAAAAATTGCTGATTAAATCATCGAACCCCTCACTCATATAATAAACATATATTTTCAAGAGGGTATGTCTCCCACCAGATTGAAGAATGCACTAGTCTCCCCGATTTTCAAAAAAATCAGACCCGCATAATTTAGAAAATTACCGGCCAATCACAGTGCCTCCCGTACTCTCGAAAATTTTCGAATATTCTATGCTTTCTCAACTCCTCAACTTTTTGAACGTGAATAACTTACTTCATCCCGATCAACATGGTTTCCGTACAGGATATTCAACTATCAGTGCTAATAACTCTTTTTATGGAAACATTATACAATCTATTGAATCTGGACAAAATCCAACAGGAGTCTTCTGCGATCTTAGTCGAGCTTTCGACTGTGTAGTACACGGAAAATTGCTTGATAAACTTTATCTTAATGAAATAAGAGGTAAACCTTACGAATGGTTCAGTTCCTTTCTTGGAGGAAGAATCCAGCGGGTAAAAATCAATCACACCAACAATATTAAAACAATAACCCATGTCTCAAATCCACAACAAAATAACATTGGTGTTCCCCAAGGGTCCGTCCTAGCACCTATACTCTTTATTTTATTTTATTTTTTTATATGTTCTGGTTCCCACGAAAAGGGATATCCTGTAATGTTCAGAGAACATCGTGGGAACCAAGGGAAAGAAGGTAGGAGTTGGTGTTCTTCTTAAATTTCTGGAGGTTGTATGCCTCGGGGAACACCTCCCTAGGCAATGAGTTCCAAAGCCTCGCAGTTCGTTGGATGAATGAGTCTTTGGAAAGTGATGTTCTGCAGGTCTCCAAATTGACCACGAAGGGGTGTGAAGACTGAACTTGACGGGTTAATCTCGAAGAGACTGCCAAAGGAGAAACGATTGTTGATATTTCAGAAGAGCATCGCCCATGAAAATATCTATAAAATAGAGACAAATCGCCAACTTTTCTACGGTGTTCCAGACAAGTGAGCGAGTTTGTAAGCGAGGCATCACCGACGAGACGAATTGCCCTTTTTTGGACAGAATCCTATAGCTTCAGGATATGTTTAGGTGCCGCACTCCAAATATGGGAACAGTATTCCAGGACAGGTCGGATCTGTGCCTTATAGATCATAAGCAGCTGACTGGAGGTGAAATAGCTCTTGGCACGAAACAAAAAACCAAGTTTTTGGGATGCACTTTTGGCAATGGACCTAACGTGATTTTCCCAGGAAAGGTTATTGCTGATAGTAATACCAAGCATCGATATGGATGACTTCAGTGGTATGGTTACTCCTGACAAAGTTATGTTAGGCACAGTGAGATCGGCTTTTCTAGTGAAAAGACATGCTTGTGTTTTGTTTGCATTGAATTCTACCAAGTTATTGGATCCCCATTCGAGAATTGTTGCTAAGTCCATATTTATATTGTTAACATTTCTTCCTCGTTCATTTCTGGTTTCACGGGCTGATATAGGGGCCCTGGAAGAGAAAGCGGTATGGAGGGTACTATCATCGGCAAAGCTGTGTACGGGACATGAAGTTGCTTTCAACACGTCGTTGATGTGAAGTAAAAATAGTGTTGGTGCTAGAATGGATCCTTGCGGAACACCAGCATTTATGAGTAGAGTGTCAGATGAAACTCCATCGACCACTACATGGAGAGACCTGTTTGAGAGAAAACTAGCAAGCAGAGTACACAGCTGAGGGGGCAAGCCATAAGATGGAAGCTTGGCGAGGAGTCCCTGGTGCCAAACTCGATCGAACGCCTTGGAGATATCTAATGCCACAGCTAAAGTTTCTCCATACTTTTCAATAGATAGCTGCCATATATGTGAGACGTATGCGAGCAGGTCACCAGTTGATCTCTGATGGCGGAAGCCATATTGCCTATCGTTGACAATTCCTGAGTCTTCCAGATATTTCATGAGCTCGATGTTGATGGCTTTTTCCATGACCTTTGAAATAATAGATAGCAGTGCGATAGGTCTGTAGTTGCGAGGTAGGGTCTTTTTGCCTTTTAGGGACTGGCTGTACTCTTGCAATTTTCCAATTGGACGGAAATACTCCCAAATTGTAAGAGTGGTTGAACAACTTGCAAAGAACAGGTGTTAGTTCGGGGCACATTTCTTGAGAACAATCGGCGGGATTCCGTCAGATCCACAGGCTTTGTTGGTGTTGAGACCCAGCAAAATCTTTCTGATAGTACGTTGGCGAAAGGTGATCTCGGGCATGTGACTGTCAATAGGTGTAATGTTCGGGGGTTGTTTTCCCGAAGAATCCAGAGTGGAATTTCCAGCAAATAGGTGCGCAAAGATATTGGCTTTTTCCTGGGCAGTCGTTGCTAGTGTTCCATCTTCTTTGGTTAGGGGAGGAAAAGAGCTGGAAGTGAAGTTTCTTCCCACAGCTTTAGCGAAAGACCAAAATGAACGGGATCCGTTGGGACATTCAACAAGTTTTGATCTTATTTTGGCATTATGAGCATCTTTTGAACATTCCTTTGTCTCTTTGCATATGCCTCTAGCCTCAACGTATGCTGCTCTGGTCTCAGGTCCCGGATTTTTTTGCCATCGATGGTATGCTGCCTGTTTGGAAGCCACAGCTCTAGAGCAGTTTCTGTTAAACCAGGTCTTATCGGATGATGTTCTTCTTTCGGTATTCGGTATGTAAGTTTGCATCCCCAACATGATGATTTCAGAAATTGTCTCAGCACATCGTGTTGGATCTACTGAAGAGAAACAAACTCTCTTCCATGGAAACGCTGAGAAAAACATACGAAGACCTTCCCAGTCGGCCGAATTGTAATGCCACATGAGACGGGGTGGTATTGTGCTGCTCGATGGTAAATGGAAAGAGCATGTTGTGGAGATGAGGGTGTGATCAGAGTTTCCAAGTGGGGCACAAACTTCTATTCTATACGGGTCAGGATTGGTGGTGAGGAAAAGATCTAGTGTATTGGCAGACTGGTTGTTGACATCAGGGATGCGGGTTGGTAGCTCGACCAGTTGTTCTAGACCATGAGTGATGGCGAAGGCCTCGGCTTGACGACCTGCATCATCTGTTTTGTTAGAGAATTTGAGCCAGGCAGCATTATGTACATTAAAGTCCCCCATGATTATGGTTTCAGCTGTTGGATGGTTTTCCTGAATGAAGTCCACTTTGAGTGATAAAAACTCAAAGAGGTTGTTATATGAAGGTTCATTAGGTGATAGGTAAAGGCAGCAGAGGAACTTAGTCACTTTGGTATCAGATAGCTTAAACCACATCACATCAAAGTCTTTCGGTTCCAAACTCTCTTCACGCTGGCATGAAAGGTTAGCCTTAGCGTAAAGGCAGACTCCACCTCTGAACCTGAATCGAGAATGGAGTTCGTAACCAGGACAAAGCATATGGACCTTGTTGGTGGACGAGTTTACTTGTGTTTCTGTTAGAGCCAGAATATCCGGTTTTTTCGTCTGTAGGTGATGGTGGACGTCATTGATGTTCTTGTTGAGTCCACGGATGTTGCAAAAATTAATCTTTAATGTTGAGTCCCCTCGAGTACCTCTCGCCCGGAAATCCGAATGGAGAGGTATTTTACTTCCGGAGTGTTTTACTCTAGGAGACTTCATCATTATTACTATTAGCTGAAAATAAAGGAGGAATATATAAATGAACTTCCAACTGTTCTGCCAAGAGCCTTCACCTGTTTGTATGCTGATGATGCTACCCTGCTTTTCTGTGATGAATCCGTAGTAGAACTTCAAAATAAAATAAACAACACAACTGATGCCCTACATAGTTGGCTGAGCAACAACTCTCTGTTTCTCAATACGTCAAAAACAAATTTTACTACTTTTCATACCAGGCAAAACACCAAATCACCTTCCCTGGACCTGAACATCTGCGGCACGCCTCTTGAACATAGTACATCCTCCAAATTCTTAGGTATCATAATCGACAACGATCTCAGCTTTAAATCACATTGCAATAATCTGACTAGCTCTCTACACTCCAAATGCTACCAAATTAGAATCCTCAAACGCGTTTTGGACAAACCTAGTTTGCTCCTATTCTATCACGCCCAGGTACAATCAAGAATTTGCTACCCAATTACAATATGGGGGAGCTCCCCAGCAGCAAAAGACGTATTCATCGCACAAAAGCGAATAATACGTTGCCTTGGAAACGTCTCCCAGCAGACGTCATGTCGAGATCTTTTCAAGAAACTTGGAATTCTACCACTTCCTGGTCTTTTTATCTTAGAAGTCATAACATATATTCACGCGAATAAAAAAACGTTTCCCACAAACAACCAATATCACAATTATAATACGAGGAAAAAAAACGACTTCCATTTACCACCCTCACATCTCACCATTTCTCAAAAATCACTGAACGTGATAGGACTGAGATTATACAATGTACTTCCAAATGAGCTGAAAGTAATAGAACAGACGCATATTTTCAGAAAAAAAATCAAAGCATTTTTATTGGGCATTACTCCATACAACCTTGATGAATATTTTGAATATTTATAATGTTTTATTTTATTTTATTGTTATAACAAACATTTTACCTGAAACATGTTCACATTTATAATTGTTCAGATATTTATAATATTTTTATCGATTTTGTGAGTTGATATCGTTGATGTGTGTCTCATTTTATCTATATTCAACTATGTATTGTATTTTGTGAATAACTTCATTTATACATGTACTTTGTTTTTACTTGTCCTATAGCTTTATGAGCTCGCATTTGGATCAATGAACTATCTATCTATCTAACTATCTATCTATCTATCTATCTATCTATCTACTTTCATATAATGTTCTAACTTTAACATTTTGTTGTCTGCTTGTGCTCAAAAATATATTAGTAAATTTTGATTTCTATAATTTTTATAAATTATGCCAATTGCTTGTAATGTTGAAAACATGTTTATTCAAAACATAGGTGTCGATTGATATTATATAAGGTTTCAGAAAAAACGGTAGAATCCTCAGAAAAACTGTAAAATAACATATCGTAAATGACTAAATATGAACATTTGTTATTTATGTGCTTTTTCAGTTTATAATTTTCATTTTAACTCTTTGAACATTTAACACGTACTTCTAAACATAACATATTATATATATATATATATATATATATATATATATATGTAAATATATATATATATATTTATATATATATATTTTTTTTTTCTTAATTTCTTGACCACATATGTTTATATTCTTTATTTTCTCGGAATAAGGGCCTTAGTCAGTCAATATATTTTTTATTCCATTCGACGTTTCGACATTGTTTATGTCATCTTCAGGTAACTTTAAAATAATGTAAAACATGTAAAGGTTAAAAACATAATACGTTACGTAACATCAAATACGTTTAAAAATTAAAAGGGACATTAAAAACTTACTATATTAATTCAACTATTATTCTTTCATTTCATTTGATGTTTCATGATCGAATGAAGTTGTTGAATGTCTCAGATTGCTGGTATCGGTTTTGTTTTATCTGTTATCGTTTTTTTTTTAAATAAAATACATTGGAGTGTTCGACATATTCAGTTATAGTACGAGGGTCTATAGCTATAATTCATGCAAGACTTTTCGGTGTAGAGATGTAAAGATCAGTTTACAATTTTTTTTTCTAATAAATTTATTGTTGTGGAGTGAGTGTTTAAAATAAGTTATTGTAGATTTGATTGAGATTTTTTATGTCGTTTCTATTGTTAATACTGTTTGTATCTTTCTTTATATGAATCATTTCGAGGAAATTTCTAACTTTTGGATTTTTTTCTTTTGTCAAAATTTCAACCTTGTCAAAATCGAATTAATGTTGGTTTTCCTTTGTGTGTTTAGACAATGCTGTGATGTCCGTTTTTGAGTATTTGTGGGCTTGAATTCATTTCTGCAGGTATTGGTTGGATTGACCTATATATGTACTTTAGCAAACTTTACATGGTATTTTATATACGGTGTGGGTTTGTTCATTTTTTGGAATTTCAGGTTTTAATTTTGAATATAAAATGTTATTTGTATTTTGTAATATGTATTGTTATGTTGTTTTTTCTACCGTTTGTTGATTTTATTGGATAATTTTTGTAGTGGTAGGGATTTTTTTTTTTTTATTGTTATCATTATAAATAGCATGTATCCTTTTTTTGATCGTTTTTTCCACGAAGTCATCTGGGTAGTTATTTTCTTTTAGGATATTTTTTATTTTTTCTAAATTACTTTTTCTGAACTTTGGATGGGCCAGTTTTATGGCTCGGTCAGTTAAGTTCTGAATAACATTTTTTTAAAGCTAAGTGGTGCATTTGACAAGTAGTTTGTGTAGCGATGTGATGAGTTGGGTTTAGTGAACCAGTTTGTGAAAATTTTTCCCAAATTGTCGTATATTATAGATGTATCCAGAAAGTTTATTTGTTGGTTGGTTTCTTTTTCTACTGTAAATTTTAATCTGGGGTGATAGTTGTTGAATTTTTCTAGAATTTCATCTAGTTTGTCATTAGGTATACAAGTTAGGCAATCATCTACATATCTTTTGAAGAAAACTGGTTTGAATGTTAGTGAATTGATTACTTTTTCTTCCACATACTCCATTAGAAGATTTGCTATGGTTGCAGCAATTGGAGAACCCATTGCTATTCCAAATATTTGTGAATAATATTTGTTCTCGTATTGAAAGTATGTTGAGGTTAGACAAAGTTCAATTCCTTTCAGAAATTCTTCCAATGTTAATGTCGTGTGATTTTCAATTTCGTGGCATTTTTTTTTTATAACGTTTATTGCTAATTTTGTATCAATGTTTGTGTATGAGGATACTATGTCTAGTGAGATAATCATATGGTTTTTTGGAATTGTTGTATTCTTAATGAATCCTACAAATTCTCAGGAGTTTTTCACGAAGTAGTCATTTTTTCCTTAACATTAGTGAGAATTTCTGGCTGGCGAAATTGCTTTCCTATTTTACTTATTGTGTTCGAGTGTTGTCTCCGTAACCAATCATCTGCAGAACTGTTATTTTGTGCATTTCTGTTAAACGAACCATGTTTCTGAATTGCAGTCGACGAAATTCAAACGACAAGTATAACACTGACAACTATTATCATGCGGTTATAATTCCACAACAATTAAAACAAAACTAACATTGCCATGGTTAGTTTCTTAATAGGCTACTAGACAATCATTATAATATCGAATTCCATGATGATAGATAATATGAGATGTCTGATAATAATTTTTTGACATTTGATAGTTTTCATAAAATTAATTTCAAAACATGAAATAATCAGGACAGTACCTAAATAAGTGATGTTGCTAACAGTGATATTCTAAATTTGTGCACCTAATATTTTAGATTAATTTCAAGCCAAAAATAAAAGATTGGATTAATTCAGGGTTGTGGGTTCAATTCCTAAAATTGATTTTTTTTCAATGAAGAAGTCAATTAAATTTTTTTTAATATTTGTATTTTCAATGGCGGCATGAAAGTGTATGATAGAAACTGTTATGATATGATAAAAGATTTCTGATATTAAAATAGTCGTAGAAAAACTATACTGTACAGTATACTATTCCTTACTTTCTTATTATCAAGAAACGGTATAAGTATTCGTTTTTAGCGTCTTGAAGTTAATTACGTCGTTCAAATAATTTTTTTATAATTTCTGCAAAGAATTCGAGAAAAATCACATTTTTGAATAGAGATCAATGATATATCACATGCCCCTACTTCCCATTGAACAATTTGGGAGTTGTAACTGTCACTCGAAGGGGGTTGAGAGTAGGGATGAAATTTTGTCATTGCAGGATGACATTTCAAAATCTGAAATTGACGTATTTCGGAATTTTTTATAAATGTGCAGAATAACTTAAATAACGAATTCTTTGTAGTTTCCCTGATGATGCAAATAATTAATAAAATTTGCGGAAGCTTGGACAATCTTCAAAGCATTATTTTTATTTGATGCAAAACATCACTATATATATATATATATATTATATATATATATATATATATATATATTTTTTGGTTTTTCCTTTTATTTTATTTTGATAAAATAGATAATTATTTTTGTTTTTGATAACCACTCATCACAGCAAATTGTTTAAAAATATTTGTAATTCTGTAGTGATACTTTTGATTTGTGCTAAGAACTTTTGGAAAATAAGTAGTTATCACACAATGATGAATTGTCCTCCGGCTATGGTACCTTTACCATTTTCCGAATACTCTTTTACCTGTATTCGTTATCTTTCCCAGCTCGGTCGGGACGCCTATGGTTCGCATGAGTTCCTTTTCTCTCAGAAACAGGAATCCGTAGTGCCCTCTGACGGCTTTTCTTGAAGTCAGTATTCAAATATTATTACAGAAAGTATTTTACCAAAAAGACACAGATGAAAGCAGAAATCGGTCAGATAATTTTCTTTTTATTCAATGAAAACTTACGTTTACCTAACCTCTCGAAATATCTTATTACGAATGCTTTTCAATTCAAATTTAAATGAAAACAAACAACGGTTTGCTACTAAGCAATTAAATAATCTTTAAATTGTGAATATAGATTATGTACCACTATATAATGGAAATTGATAATACTTGCTAATAATAGTAGGTGAAAATGTTTGTTGGAAAACTTTTAGTTAGTGTCTAACCAATGTGCACTATATTTTAGTTTGGGTTTATTAAAAGTACCTTGAGGTTTATTGTTGGTGGCTTCTCTGTGTCCTGTTCGTTGTTCCTGTTGATGAATTCAGCAAATCCTTGGTACGGGCTGCTTTGAAAGTGGTGGGAAGATCCCTCGGACATGACTACTGTTTACTGGAGGTAAGTTTACTTCCCTGGCTGAATCCTCGACGGACGTTGGATGACATCTTATCAATAATCGTGCAAACCCTCTCTATTGAGAGGTTACTTTGCAAATGCTTGCTGTGGAGCAGATACATTTGAAACAATGCAATTCGGGTTGACTACCTGTACACTGGTTTCAGGGTTTTTGCCCCTCATTAGTACAAGATAGGTCATGCAAACAACAACTAATGTCTGCGAGCCCAAATTGATTGATCCAAATATCTCTACTTCACTGCCATGTCCGACTGATAGCGCCACCTCAGATCAAGTGCAAACATAGCCATATAGACACTCCAAAGCTGAAGGCAGAAATCTGTAACACATAGTCCGGTGAGTTTCTGCTTGTGCCAGAGATGTTCTGATTAAACCAGGGAATCTCACTGTAAACGAAACCCAAATTATAGTGCGTTAGTGAAGTGGGTCGAATATCAATAATGAAACAACTACTTCCCTGGCTAAAGCTTCGACATCCTATGAAGAATCGTGCAAAGCATCTCTATTGAGAGGTTACTTTGCAATTGCTTGCTGTGGAGCAGATACATTTCAACCAATGCAATTCGGGTTGACCACCTGTGTACCGGTTCCCAAGTTTTTGCCCCCAATCAGAACAGGATAGGTCATGCAAACAACAGCTAATGTCTGCAAGATGAGGGGCAAAAACCCTGGAACCGGTATACAGATGGTCAACCCGAATTGCATTGGTTGAAATGTAGCTGCTTCACAGCAAGCAAGTAGAAAGTAACTTCTCATAGAGAGGCTTTGCAGAATTATTCATAAGATGTCACCCAACATCCGTCGAGGCTTGAGCCAGGGAAGTAGTTGTTTTCTCATGGGTATTTGACCCACTTCACTAACTCCCTATAATTTGGGGTTGGATTACAGTGAGATTATCTGATTCAATCAGGACATCTCTGGGCACATGCAGAAACTCACTGGACCATATGTTACAGATTTCTGTCTCCAACTTTGGAGTGTCTATATGGGTATGCTTGCGCTTGATCGGAGATGGCGCTATCAGTCGGATTTCTCCGCTTGATAGCTCTCGTCTCAGCATGGCAGTGGAGTAGAGATATTTTTGCATGACCTATCCTGTGCTGCTGAGGGGCCGAAACCCCGAAACCGGTGGTCATTTGCAAAGTAACGTCTCAATAGAGAGGCTTTGCCAGATTATTCATAAGATGTCATCCAACGTCCGTCGAGGCTTTTGCCAGGAAAGCAGTTGTTTTTTTATGGATATTTGACCCACTTCACTAACTCCCTATGATTTGTGGTTGGTTTACAGTGAGATTCCCTGATTTAATCCGGACATCTCTGAGCACATGCAGAAACTCACTGGACTATGTATTACAAATTTCTGCCTCCAGATTTGGAGTGTCTATATGGCTATGCTCGCGCTTTTACTGAGGTGACACTACCAGTCGGACTTCTCCGCCTGATAGTTCTCGCCTCAGACATGGCAGTGGAGTAGAGATATTTGGATCAATCAATTTGGGCTTGCAGACATTAGTTGTTGTTTGCATGACCTATCCTGTACTGATGAGGGGCAAAACCCCCGAAACCGGTATTTAGGTGGTCAACCCGAATTGCATTATCTGAAATAAATCCTCTTCACAGCAAGCATTTGCAAAGTTACCTCTCAATAAAGACGCTTTGCACGATTATTCATGAGATGTCATCCAACTTCCGTCGAAGCTTTAGCCAGGGAAGTAGTTGTCTTTTCATGGATATTTGACCCACTTCAATATAATTTGGGGTTGGTTTACAGGAAGAATCCCTGATTTAATCTGGACATTTCTGGGCACATGCAAAAACTCACTGGACAATGTGTTACAGATTTCTGCCTCCAGATTTGGAGTGTCCATATGGCTATGCTTGCGCTTGATCTGAGGTGACTCTACCACCTGATAGTTCCCGCCTCTGACATGGCAGTGGAGAAGAGAAAGTTGGATGAATCAATTTGGGCTTGCAGACATAAGTTGTTGTTTGAATGACTTATCCTGTACTGATGAAGAGCAAAATCCTCGACACCGGTATTCAGGTGGTCAACCCGAATTGCATTGGTTGAAATTTATCTGCTTTACAGCATAAGATGTCATCCAACGTCTAATGAGGCAGTTGTTTTCTCATGTATATTTGACCCACTTCACTAAACCCCTATAATTTGGGGTTGAGATTCCCTGATTTAATCAGGACATCTCTGGGCACATGAAAAAACTCACAGAAACTCACAGATTTCTGCCTCCAGCTTTGCAGTGTCTATGTGGGTATGGTTGCGCTTGATCTGAGGTGGCGCTACCAGTCGGACTTCTCCGACTTTCATCTCCATTCATTACGAAGTGATAACAACCCTCAGATTAGGGCTGAATATATCACAGAGTGGCGACGGATATCCTTGGTTCGATGTGTTTCAATTTGTGACAATTTCTCAGTTCTTCCGATTCAGTTAGATGAAAGATGAAGACTGGCTAGACGCTGTGGTGTCACACAATGAAAAAATTGCACAATAACTCCTTCACCACATTTACTCACTTCACACCTATATGCGCATTTCAATAACTAAGTTATCATCATCAGTAGGTAAATTACTGATGACGATAACTTAGTTATCGAAATACGTATATAGGTGTGATTGAGTTAATGTGGTGAAGGGGTTACTTGCAATTTTTTGATCGATAAAAGATGATTTTTATTTTTTTTAATGTGAGTAAAACATAAATAGAAATCGAGAAAACCACTGAATTCGACAAAATTAGTCGAATGATAAAATAACAGATTACCAATAGCTGAAAATTTTGCGTGTGATCATATTCTAATCCAAATCATTGGGAACTGAAAGCTGGAACTAAGTATTGGTAAGCCGGAACTAGATAGTGGTAAGCCGGAATTAGATGCTGGTTTTCCGTTCTTTTAGTTTACGGCCTATCAATAGTTCCGACCTATTGGTAAACCGGGAGAACGAAAAACCAGGAGAACATAAAACCGGAACCAGGGAAACAGAAAATCGGTCCAAGGAAACGGTAAAAAAACCGAGACACCGAAAAAAAATTAAAGAAAACCAATTGTTGTGAGATATTTGAGGTAAATCATTTTCTAACCGTACGTTACTGACAAATTTGAAAGTCTTGCGGTTTTGAGGTTGTGTTACTCTTATGATCGGTTGTGATTTTCGGTGAGTTGAATGAATCTGTAGATGGGGGAATTTAGGACAGAATTATTTTGCGCTGGATGGTTATGGGAGCTGGCGTGTAGATATTGGTTAGTGTGGGTAGGTTTCGTGTATACTGTGTGGTCGTTGGTTTTTGTGATGAGGATATCTGGGAAGCTTTGGTTTCCATAGTCAAAAGTATGTTATGGTGGATCTTATTGAGATAATCTAGTAGTTCACGACTGATTCCGAGCCATGGGACAATATAACTAGTATATCGTCAACGTAACTGAACCAACCAGTGGGCTTGTGGTCGAATGACTATATGGTCTCAGTCTCGAATACCTCCATGTATAGGCTTGCAAGGACTGGAAAAAGGGGAGATCCCATTGGTGAACCTTTTAAGCCTGGGAAAAGAAAGTATGTGCTATAATGGGTGATGAGGATGTAGGTGTCTTCTGATATATTATGTTTGGTTTCCAGAATATCTGACAGGGGGATGATCGTAAAAAAGGTATTATGTTAAGCTATGCGTGTTTTGAGAATTTCTATGAGTTGCGCACATATGATGTGGCTTCTCCGGCTGGAGGCTGAAGGGTGCCAGTTGATAATACGAAAGCACCTACGATACGACGGATTGTGTATTTTGGGGGAAGGTGCGCGAGGAATTCTCCCAGGTAATGCTGGATTCCTTTGTTCGAGGTAGGTTGTGGAGTCTCATTCGAAGGTAAGATAGTCGGAAATATAAAAATGCCCAAATGGCCTCAGTAAACGTGAATACTATTCACCTGAAGACGATTGCAGATACAAGCATTCGAAACGTCGTGAAAACCTTCTAAATACATTGAGACGATGGACGTCCGAAACGATAGTAATCATAACTTCTTCTCGCGGGACGATCTCAGAACCGCACTTCTTCAAAACCATAATAAAAATACACAAATTTGCAGATCTATCCACCATCAACAAACACGTTCTCCAAATTCTAAAAATATCGAGCACAGCAAAACCATTGCTACTGAGAAAACACTACGAGCAAGAGAATACTCCACAACCACAACAGCAACAACAGAAACATATATAGACATATTAACGGAATTAGATGAAAAAAGATGTCCAATTGGAATTATCTGCGACCTGAGCAAAGCGTTTGATTGTGTTTCACACGATCAATTATTGGAAAAGCTTTGGATTTATGGGATCAGAGGAAATACACATCAATGGTTCCGATCTTATCTTGATGGCAGAAAGCAATATGTACAGATATCTCACATTGAGGTCGATGGTCAAAGCAGCATGCAGTGCTCAGATCTGAAATCGGTGAATGTAGGGGTACCGCAGGGAAGTGTCCTTGCCCCTATATTATTCTCTTTATATATAGCAGATATTGTTGAATACTTAGATGAATACAAGCTAACACTCTACGATCTTGGTAGCAAAAGACTCCTTAGAAACCATCCCACAAAACTGTGATGACTTAATGACAAGAATTATACTTTGGTTCTCAACAAATAAACTATATGTCAATTCTGATAAAACAAATTTTTTAATATTTCACTCTAGACAAAAGATGATTGAAAACATAGAAATTAAAATGGGAGAAGTGAATCTAAAACAACGGGAAAATATAAAAAATTTAGGCATAACTATGAATGATACATTAGATTGGGAAATCCATATCAGAGAAACAATGTCCAAACTAAACAGCAAAATATACCAACTGAAATGCCTACGAAGTGTTCTCAACTTGTCTGTGCTGAAATTCAATCGCGACTCACATAGGATCTTATTATGGGGTTCAGCATCAGCAACTCAGAAATTATTTGTACTGCAGAAAAAATGCCTTAGGACATTATCAAATAAAAGTCAGAAAAAATCATGTAGACCATTATTTGCCAAACTGAGAATACTTCATCTCTCTCTTGCCTGTATATTCTAGAAATATCGTGTTACATATTTAAAAATGTAAAAAGCATAAGCACTCATATCAATGATCACAGTTATCCAACGAGATTTAACCATCTAAAAACACCTCGAAATAATTTGAATGTAACTCTCAGGGGGCCCATCTCCAATGGTGTAATGATTCACAATAAGCTCCCGGAGACAATTAAAAAGGAAGTTACTGATTTGAAATTCAGAAAACATCTTAGAACTTTTCTGTTGTCAAAAATGTTTTATAGTATCGAAGAATTTTATGCCAGCTAGATAGATACTTTCATTCTCTAATGTGTATTTTCTATTACATAATTTACACAATTTTTTAAATTGTCAATTTTATTGTGAACTAACTATATGTAACCTATGACGTGTTTTATATCAATTTATTGTGGTCCTTGAAAATCAATAAATTTTTAGTTTACTCTTACTTTCACTCTCGAATCCTCAGGACTTTCGGAGGAGTAGGCAGATTAAGAACACTGCATCAAGTCTCAAAATCCTAAACCCTATCTAAGTGACTACATCTGAGGCAGATTGAGGCAGACTGAGGCCTCAGTACCCAACAACATCATAGGTGAGATTTCTAACAAATTTTTCGTTCCATCCTAATATATTCAGTCGAATCAATTCGCATTATTTCGCCATCAGCTGATAAAACGGCTCTGCCAAACCAAAAATCTGTTGTTGTTAGTCACTCTTCTTTGACATTTTACGAATGGTATGAATCGGTTGTTCTGTTTTTTTTTGCATGAGTGCCTTTTGAATGAAAAAAACCGGTTGGTGTTGAAAAAAAAAACATGCCAGCTGAAATTCTGAAAACTGAAGAAATGATCGATTTTTGACTTCCAAGTGGAAAGGGTGTGGAGAGGTGAATTGTCTCTGTGGGTAATTACCTTTGAATATATTGAATCTCTAATAATTGGTTGAGTATACCTATTAATATTTATTGAATTGCTTTTGCATTGAATTATTTTTCGATTATCTGAGCTTATAATTAGACAAATAGCATAATCCTATGGCATGTGGGTAAGAGTTAAAAATTTCCAATTTTATTTAATTTTCGGTTCATCGTGTCTCATATTTGAGTTCTTGAACTGCTCAATTACCTATTTTTCGTTTGCAATGTCTTGTACCGTATTTATAAATTTGAATGATATTTCCACGCAATTTTTCATATAGGCATAGATTTCGAGGTTATATAAATTTTTCCTTCATTTAGATTTGAATAACCAATTCGTGCTCCACTTTTTCACTTATCACGAATTTCATTGCGATGATTCAAATTCAATGACATTTTTTTCTTGCAGGTCCTGAAGTTTTCAATGAACTCCTGGTAAATATAAAGAGTTTGAAATCATATCAAGCATTCATAAAAACATCAAGAGCATTGAAAGCATTGAAAGAATATTAAGTAGAAAAATGTTTTTATAATCTTGCAGAATTGATGCAATAAATAGCTACTAAGGGTACTGTCATTTCCAACCTAGAATAAGATAACAAATAACAAATGATTGTCAGTTAATTGAGATGCTACACTACTTATTCGATCCAAGGCTTTAATTCACTCTCTATCTCAACAAGTATATATTCAATATTATATGAAATAGTAAACATACTCATCTTATACATGAACGTATCAGTTTGTACTGACTGTCTCTGACGAAACCTACTCTAAATGTTCTTGGTAAATGAAGAATTATTATTATTATTATTATAATTATTATTAACAATACATACGCTTCCCCGCGTCTGCTGTTCTACCCCCACTACTGAGCTGCTTTCACGCTCTCTTCCATTATCGGTCATGTTTGCAAGTATTTTTCACCTATTTTGCAGCATTTTAACGCAAAAAGACATTTTGTAGTACTATACTTCTACTCTCGAAATCTTTTTGAAAAATTGGAATCGAACCACCTATGACACATCTAGGTCTGCAGCAATTAAGTGCATCGAAAATTCAGATTGCAATTTTGCCAAAACTAATGATCTGACAGGACTTGAGTTTTTCACACGTAAAGTACATGTTAATCACTACTATGTCATAGGAAGCCTGCACCACAATTCGGAAAGTGGCGGAGTTATAAATTAAAAAAAATATATTTTCCGGTTTTTTGGTTTTTCTACGTAACTAATAATTGGATCGAGTCGCGCTAGGCTCTTTTTGTTGCATTTGAATTATCTACAATTCGTCCATTGAGAGTATCGAGATTGCTTCATTAGTTTTCAAATTACATGTGAAAACGATATATAATAAATAAAAAAATGCTTTTAAATGTTTATAACAAATTAAGCAATGACGGTTACGAGTAGGAAATATAACAGGATATAACAACGAACCGTCTTTCGAATGATACCACAGTCGGTTTCCTGGTAGTATTTTTGTCACAGAATCAATAGAGCAGAAAATATCCATTGACTGGCCTAATGTAACAGCATATCATTTCCAATACCATCGGCATCCACTGCCATTGATTCAATAGATAGTGCAGAAAAAAACTTCTTTATCTGTGGTGAGTGAGAAATTGAAGTAATCTATTCAATTTCTCACCCACCACAGATGGAGAAGTTTTTTCTGCACTGCTAACTATTAAATCAAGGGCAGTGGGTGTGGGGGAATTGGCGCGGTGGGTTAGCGTCCGACTCATGATCGAAAGGTCGTGAGTTCGATTCTCGGCCAGGGCAGAAATTTTTCTATTTAATTTGAGAGAATTAAATGTTAAATTTCGTAGCCGGGCCGAGGATGGTCCTCGACGATTCGCTGTTGCGTTCAAATTAACAGTGCTGCTCCTAGGTGGCGTATGGAGTTAGTAACAAGGCCTACCCAGAACACTATGAAATGATACATAAAAATACTCAACTTGTGACTGGCCGAAATGACGAAATGTCAAAGCCATTAAAAAAAAAAAAAAAAAGGGCAGTGGGTGCCGATGATTTCGGAATTGATATGCTGTTACATAGCTGTCCTTTCATCTTGCAATTCATTACACATACCTTCAACTACTGCAAAAAATCTAACAAATATTTCTATTCGTGGAAACATACTCATGTAATTCCTCTGCGAAAAATTAATACCCCTGAAGAATATTGAGAACTGCGGCCTATCAGTATATTGTGTAAACATCGAAAGCATAGAAAAAAATCCTAGCTAGTCAGATGAAGAATCATTTAGATAATTTTGATCACCGATGCCAGTGCCAGTCAGGATATGGGCCTTCACACATTTGCACCCGAGGGGGAAACAACTCTCTAAATAGGTGTACATACAGGAAATCAAATATTTCAATACGACTTTCATTACCAAAATATCTTAAATATATTCAAATTATTTCAAGATCAGTTTTAGTAATTCAGTATCAACAAATACCACTTCATACTTTAAATATTACTTTTATTCCAAAAATATCCTCTCCATACTTCAAATATTATTTTCACTATCAAAATATCTATAATATATTTAAATATTTGTCAGTATTCCCAAGAAATACTTTTAGTTTAACATTGTTTCTATCACCAAAATATCATTCTCAGGATTTCATTACACTTCAAATATTACAATATCCTTTTCAGACCTGGAATATATTTGAAATATTTGGGATGCAGTTCAGTCTACAATATTTTTTTCGTACACGCTCCACAAAATGCCTACTTTGTTACTGAAAATAGTTTGCAAAATACCACTTCACCGGACTAGGCCGGTGAAGTCCCCATGGCAACACTCTATGGGACTATTTTTGTTTATTCAGAAAACTTTTATTTTCCTAAAAACGTTTCAAGGGACCCTATGAACTATAGAATATTCGAAATTCCGTAGTGACAGCACACGTTTTCTTCGAAATATTCTTTTGGAATGCTTATTCATGAAAAATGAACACTAATATTTGACAAGAATTTGACAAATGTGTCATTGATAAACAATCGCCCGCTAGATTTTTGCACAACTTCCTTCCACCAGCGTATAGATGGTGATTGAAAATGTATGCACGGCGAGGAAATATGTGTAGCATTTATGTTCTGTTTATGGGGAAAGCTAAAAAATGTTGTATACAAACGTACGCAAATGGCTTTAGCGGACATCATCTTCAAATTCCGATTCGTCCGCTGAAGCCTCACTTTGCGAACTTGTAACATAAACTATTATTTTTACCACGTTTTGTGGTCTGTCTGTCCGGTAGAAATCTTGCAATCGATTTTAAACTAACTTTCCGATGTGCTAGAGACTTGAAGCTTCGGAAATGGCTCAGAACTGGATGACAATACAATATAAACTCGTTTTTTGTCTATCTGTTTGTTGTTTTTATGGTCGGGTCACAAAAAATGAGATTAGGATCACACAACCTCTCCATACCGGTGACGAGCGGACGTTGTTTTGCTATCTAGAGTGTGCTCCGCGTTATGAACACTATTGCTATTCTCGACCTTACAGGCATCGCGCAAGGGAGAAAATGAGGTTAGAAAATCTAAAAATCTGTGAAGGTAATGGTGAGTTTATACAGCACGTAAAATAAAATAAGAAATAAAATAAAGTAAAATGAGAAATAATAATTTTCAGAGTGTTTATACAGCTCAGTAAATTAATAAAAGAAGTAAGAAGCTGTCATTCGAAATTGGGATTTTACTTCAATGATGTATACAAAAATTGGTCCCTTTTATTGTTAATCGAGTCAAAAATAAGCAACTGTTGACAACATTAACGATATTATAGAATCTTCGGCATCCAAAAACATTATTGGCTTAAAACGAAATGAAAAAAATGGCTTTGAACACACAGTTTTCCAGTTATAAATACAAAAATATGATAACATGACATACTATAACTGAATAGCTATTATATCTTGTCATGTATCATCTTCTCTCGTCAATTTGTTTAAATTATTCAATATTAACATGTGCCCAACGACTAGTCAAAGTAAAATAAAATGAAAGATAAAAGTTAACCATCTTTTATTTTACTTCTTATTTTATATTGCTTCTTATTTTATTTATGTATAAACTTGTTATCGATATTGTGTAGTTTTAACTTTATAAATTACTTTATTTTATTTTACGTGCTGTATAAAGTCACTATAACATCCTAGCCCCGTACAGATTCCTAACCCCATAGAGATTGTCCTGAACATTTTTGTTTGTGAATTTCCAATAGCTATGAAAATAGTTCTGAGCTTTGAAACGAAAAACGTGGGGCACATGCAATTGATAATTGAAGCATGGATAGTTCACCTAAGTCATGCGCCCCACGTTTTTTAGAGAAGTTATTGGAAATTTAGTTATCCTGGAAAGTTTTCAGGAATATCTAATCTTCTATATAATAAAAATAAATCTCGATTTTTTCTAAGCGCAAAACGTGAGAACAGCTGGACTGAATTGGATATTTTTTTAATGTTCGTAATAGCCCGAAGATGGTTGATATGGAAAAAAATCAGGAAAGTTGCCAGGAAATTTAAAATTCGGGTATATAAGAAATTTGGCGAAGAAAAAGACTATCGAGTCATGTATTACCAAGCATCACAGGAACAAATCCCGGTCGGAATAACATTGTTTTTTATTTTATAAAAACACTGGCTGGACCGATTTGGCTAATTGTTTTTTTGAATGTTGTTATACTCCGAATAAGGTTTTATAAGGTTTTTAGGAAAGAAATAATGTTTAGGAAAATTATTGGAAATTTCTTTGTCCTGTTTTTTTCAGAATGCCTTTTGTTTTTAGTTTGAAATTTAAACCTTAATTTATTATATTAGTTATTTTATTTATGAATAAATATTTATTTTGGAATATTTTTCATTTTTCAATTATTTGCCCTGATCTTCAAATGAAGGATTTTTGAATGAAATATAATAATATGCCCAATAACTTGAAAACTTTCATTTTAATTTCTCACCAACAGATATACACTCGGATATACACTTTAGATACTTTTGTAGAAACACGGGGTGAATTATACCAAAATCGTTGATTCCTTCAGGTCAATAGTTCCATAAAGTTTTTATTACCTCAATTACCCCAAATATTATATTCACTATGTTCCATTTATTTTCATTACATTTCAAATTTAAGTACATTTCCAGTATTTTCAATACATCTCTAGTACTTTAATAGTATACTAGTATACTTTAATTATTTGAATACATTTTCAGAACATTAAATACTATCATCCTTGATATATTATAATATTTCATTAGTGCGTTTTTTTCAAATATATTTTAAATATTGTTCATTATCAGATATTTAATTATGGTGTACATATTTCGTGTAGTTGTTTCCCTCTCGGTTGCACCACAGTATTGTTGAAGGTGACAGACGACATACATACAGCTCTCGATGCTTTGTATCTTGGTACTATAAGATTACAGCAAAGCTTTTAATCATCAGCTTTTTTGCTTTATGTTTCTTTATATCGCTTTCAGCGAACTTCATGAGGAGCTACTTGCACAAATGGATGCAGGCAGTGATATATTAGGGAAAACTTTCCAATACACTCAAGTCGAGAGTGGGGTGCCACAAGGGCCCATTCTTGGACCACTTTCATTCATCTACTTCATGCATGAATTCCATAATAGCCTACGTCACTGCTCTTCACATTTTTATGCTGATGACACCCAAGTGTTTCCCAGTTTCGAAGAAAAATATATTGAGTATGTCTGCTCACTCATCAACGACGACCTCAACTCTTTGATATCCGTATCCAAACAATTTTGCCTATCTATAACCACCATGTTCAATGTTTTTCTATTTGGCAGATCGGCAGCTAGAAGAAGATGCAAAAATATGGTTCGTATTGCAGCGATCCAAGATATAATCGGTTTAACTGAACGTTCTAAGAATCTTGGGGTTCACTTGTGCCAGTGATCTGAGATATTCATCACATACATCTGTTATTATATCACGGAGAGCCCATTGTAATCTTAAACTCATCTATGGTAATATATCTTTACTCAATAGAAAACTTAAAATCAGAAACATGGGTTTAATCTCATTTGAATTTCGCTGACCCTATATATGGACCCAGTCTCTTGAAGAGAACTTGGTCAAGAATTTGAAGAGTTCAAAATTTCTACGCCAGCTTGATTTATGGGCTTAAAAGGGGCATTACTCAAACAACATTATCTCTGGTGAGCCCTCATATTTATAAAGAAAATTCGATTTAGAACTGATATCTACAACCCAGATATTCGCTTCAACACCCCTCACCACACAATTTCCTTTTATAAATGCTCCTTCTCATATATCATAACTGTATCGGAAGTGAAAGATCTAGGGGTACTAATGGACTCCAAATTAACATTCAAGTCGCATCTGGAAAAACCTATCAACGTATGCAATAAAATTATGGAATTTCTCAAAGGAAGTTGCCAAAATTTCAGAAATACAAGATCCCTTCTTAGTATCTATCATGCTTATATACACAGTAAACTCTGTTTTGCATCGGTTGTTTGGAATCCGCAGTATCAAATTTGCATAGATAGAATTGAGAGAGTACAGAAAAAATTCCTTAGATAAATACACAAATCGTTAATAGTGACTTCAATCCACTAATGCGTGGACACAATATATTACCTCTCACCAGAGCCCACATTTATTCTCTAAGATTGAATTCAACACTCAAAGTAGACAACTAAAATATCCACAATTTTTAAAAATACCCTTCAAAAAAACCAACGCTGCTAAAACTCACCACTATGCAGGATGCTTAGGATATTCAATAGCATTTGTAATAAAATTGAATATTTTGAACTCAATTTGAAGTGCTTCAAATTTAAAGGTTTTACGTCGACCATCTCTAAGTGATCTATAAACTCATTAACTCACACTCATTGTATTACATATTCCATAACTTACTTACTGTTCACCCACTAAACTAACTTATTGAGTAGAGGGTTCTGTTTTGGATTGTTCAATCTGTTGGTAAATAAATAACTAAGCTATACAATTGGGTACACGATAAGTATAAACGTATTTCACTCTCATGTATGGAAAAACCCTCAAGAACGATATTTTGTTGAATTTATTGATTCAGCCTGTTTGAGTTTGAATTCAGTTTCTGTGTGTCTATGTTCAACATAGTGTGTCGCTTCTGTATAACCTCCTATAGGCAACATGGACACATAAATTGCGTATATATTGTTAATCATGTAAATATTTCTTTACATATTCATCTACATGTTAGTTAGTGGATGAGCAAACACTTGCATCGTCAGGTGGTTTGAACTCTGCCTTTTGACAAGATACCACATAACTTATTCACCTTGTAGTTCATAATGGTCTGTAAGAGTAACCTTGTCAATAAAATAATTAATTATCAATATTATTATCATTATCACGCATCATCTACGTCTTATCGAATTGTGAAGCGGAAATTAAACGGCTCATGTGTTTTGACAATCGTATTGCTTTACGCCTGAGCGGACGACGAGGATTGGATTATACGTCATCACGCTTCCAACCTCTTAGGTTTCTGCCATTCAAGAATCGTGGTGTTTGGTGTAAGTTTCGTTATTTTTTTTCATGTGTTTATTGCGAGGAGAAAACATCTCTTTAAATAGGTGTACATACAGAAAATTAAATATTTCAATACGATTTTCAGTACCAAAATATCTGAAATATATTTAAATTATTTCAATATCATTTCAGTTTCAGTAATTCAGTATCAACAAATACCACTTCATACTTTAAATATTACTTTTATTGCAAAAATATCCACTCCATACTTTAAATATTATTTTCACCATCAAATTATCTACAATATATTTCGAATATTTAATTTTTTTGAAATACGTATAGTTTTAATTATTGTTTTCGAAATATCATTCTCAGTATTTCCTTACAGTTTAAATATTACAATATCCTTTTCAGTCCTCGAATATATTTAAAATATTTGGGATTCACTTCAGATTACAATAATTTTTTTGTACTTGTACATGCCTACTTTTGATAGGCAAAATACCACTTTACCGGACTATGCCGGTAAAGTCGTCATGGTAACACTTTATCGGTCTATTTTTGTTTATTCAGAAAACTTATAATTAACACTTAAAAATGTTTCAGGAGACGCAATTAACTATGGAATATTTGAAATTTCGTAGTGACAGCACACGTTTTCTTGGAAATATTCTTTTGGGATGCTTATTTCATGAAAAATGAAGACTAATATTTGACAAGTATTTGACAAATGTGTCATTGATAAACAATCACTCGCAAGATTTTTGCACAACTTCCGTACACTAGCGTAGGATGGTGATTGAATGTAAGCACCGCGATGAAATGTGTAACATTTATTTGGAAAGCTAAAAAATATTGTATGCAACACGTACGCAAATAGCTTTAGCGGCTATCATCTTCATATTCCGATTCGTCTGCTGAAGCCTCACTTTGCGAACTTGTTGCATAAACTACTATTATTTTTATCTCGTTTTTATTAGCTCGCTTATGTGTGTCCGGTACAAATCTTGCAATCGATTTTAAACCAACTTCCCGATGAGCTAAAGACTTGAAACTTCGGAAATGGTTCAGAAGATGACAATACAATGTTCCTGTCTATGTTTGTTTTTTTTACGGGCCACAAAAAATGAGGTTAGGATCACACAATATCTCCATACCCATGACGAGCGGACGTTGTCTTGCAATCTTGAGTGTGCTCTGCGATAATGAACCCCATTTGCGATTATCGACCTTACAGGTATCGCGCAAGGGAGAAAGTGAGGTTAGAAAATCAAAAAATCTGTGAAAGTAACAAATAGTTCTTTTCAAAACAGTGAAAAGACACAAAAACCACGGCTAATTGAGCAAAACAATACATTGAATCATCCCCCGATGGAGGAATCCAGCGGGGGAAGTGCCAAGTGTAACACAAAAGTGGAACAAGTGAAAACAAAATGCCACAAAAGAATACCTGATAGAAAACACCAGAAAAGACGTTTTAAAACGTGGGAAGATAAGTGAAATAGATAGATTACTAAGTATAGTGTACTACGGACAACAGTGAAATTTCTAGTTGCACAGTTGCGGAAGCTGAAATTTTGCGAAATTGTAAACTTTCCCCAGATGAGGCAGAAAAAGCGAATTTCTGCATTTCCAAACATGCAAAAACATACGAAAAATTGCAAAATGGAATATATAGGGAGGAATAAGGAAACACCATCAGAAAACCCTTATTCGGAAAACATCCTGTTCTCCATACTTGCCAGAATATCAGAAATTCTGCAACAAAAAATTGAAATTAAGAACATACCGGCTGAGAATAAAGTATATAAAACAATTTTTCAATAAGAAATTTGGCGAAGAAAGAGACTATCGAGTCATTTATTTTCAAAAAGGGAATAGCTCAGTGGTTAGACTGTCGCCTACCAAGCAGAAGGTCACAGGAACGAATCCCGGTCGGGGTAACATTGTTATTTTATAAAAACAACGGCTGGACCGATTTAGCTAATCGTTTTTTTGAATGTTCGTAATACGTCGAATAAGGATTTTAGGGAAGAAAGGATTTTTATGAAAATTATTGGACATTTCTTTGTCCTGGAAAAGTTTTAAGTAATATATAATATATTATTTTGGAATATTGGATTTTGTCTATAAATAGGAACAATTTACACAATCTTGTTAACTCCGGATGAAAAGAAAATTATTAACAAAGCATCAAGCATCTCGATTTCTTTATATGCTTGACTTCGTCACTATGTTAGAGTCTCATGTTGGCGTACATATATATCTTTTTTTTTTCTAGCAATTATTTTATACTTATGTCTACCCTCAAACTCTCTAATCTTCACCCCTATAACTATTGTATAATCCGTCTATAGACTTTCATACATACACTCACAAATACAGAGGTCCTCAATACGTAACTCTTTCAAATAGTGGATGGACACTTCAAAAGTAGGTACTAAATTGTAAAACGCATGACTGACTTGACTCATCTGTTCGATGAGGTAGAAACTGCCCATAGACAAGATCCTTGAGAACTTTTTTGGGACACTCTCCTCATCACCATATGACTGAGGAAATCTGTGTTGTCTAAATCTTATCTTGTCCATTTTCTTATTGATCAATTATTGCCTCCTGGGCTTTTAAATAAGTCTAGATTAAGTGATTTTAAGCATTTCTTACCCATAACTTCATATTTTTATTTATATTTATACTTCAGTTTTTAACTATATATATATTTTTTTTTCCTAGTAGCAATATTGGCATCTCAATCTATCACATACAGGCCATGTACAAGCATCTGATGCTTCCATGGTCGTTACTAAGATCACAAACAGAATCACAAACAAGCATTTTATGCTTCTGTGATGATTAGTTTATTCACTGTATGAATGTACTTATACCTATTTTTTTTTTATTGTAAATTTCTTTCAGTGAATAAAATTATTATTATTAATAAAAAAAAAATTAAAAAAACTGAGAAATACGCTTTTATAGAAAACCAGACTAAAAAAAGAGAAAATAAGAAAAAAAAAATTATTTAAAAAAAAGCGTGGGGTGCATGGTATCGCCTCAGCCAACAATTACCAACAATATAGAATAATCTTATAATGATAGAATTCATAGAGGTATTGGATGACCAAAAAGATATAAAAACATCATTTTTGTAACGAACCTAGGCCGGACCTGTCGCGTCGCGTGTTGCCGTCGACAGCGATGAGATCATCCCCGGAGATGTTCGAGAACAGTCCAGTCGTTCTGCCGCGAAAAACAACGGTCAATATTGGAAACAATTGGAACATGCCGTCGCCAACCGTCCGAATTCGAAACATCGAGAATGCTGTATCGGAGATAAATAGACAGCCCTCAAGAGGGAGTGGACAGTCTGAACGAGCCCATATGATCGAGCTATTCAGTGGCGTAGTAATATAAATTAAGTTGTAGATTAAGTGTTAAATAAATTAGTTAAACCAAGTTAAGTTTATTTACGTTACAATTGGTGTCGGAAGTGAGATTTTGAAAATAAACAAGTGATCGTGGAGTGGATAGTCAGAAAAATAAATTGATAGACCTTTTTGTACGCCCAAAATAGACAGTGGCCCGGTTTTCGCGAAGTGGACAATTGTGCGTGGGAATATAAACTGATACACTGTTCGCGTGAAACAGAAAATAGACAGTGGCCCGGTTTTCGCGAAGTGGACAATTGTGCGTGGGAATATAAACTGATACACTCTTCGCGTGAAACAGACAATAGACTGGTGGCCCGTGGAAAAGAATTCGCGAAGTGAATTTTTAACAAACTGATAAACTTTTTCGTGTGTAACAGACTGATACCTCGTCAAAGACAAAATGTGTTCAAGAAAAGTGCGCCTTGTGGACTTGAAGGTAGCGGAATTGAAACAGGAATTGGAGGAAAGGGAACTGGAAACAACGGGTAAAAAGCAAGTACTCCAGGAAAGACTTGCAGAAGGACTTATACAAGAAGGTGAGGACCCCGAAACATTTTTATTCGAAGTTCCCGGAGGTGATTTGAGTTTGGTAATGAATAAACTCGAAGAAACTACTAAATCCGTGAAAGAAGAACTGCAACAAAATTCGAGGACTTTGGAAGAAAATGCTAGAAATCTGGAAGAGAAGCTTGAAGAAAATTCGAGAAATCTGGAAGAGAAGCTTGAAGAAAATTCTAGAAATCTGGAAGAGAAGCTTCAAGAAAATTCTATAAATCTGGAAGAGAAGCTTTCTAGAAATCTGGAAGAGAAGCTTCGAGAAAATTCAAGAAGCCTGGAAGAGAATGCTAGAAATCTGGAAGAGAAGCTTCAAGAAAATTCTAGAAATCTGGAAGAGAAACTTCTAGAAAATTCAAGAAGCCTGGAAGAAAATGCAAGAAGCCTGGAAGAGAAGTTCCTGGAAAACACAGAAGGCCTAAAAAAAGAATTGTGTGGTGTGGCTAATTTTCTAGAAGGAAGAATGGGAACCGTTGAGACAGAGATAGATAAAATGAGGGAGCAAATGAACACGGAGGTAGATAAAATAAAGGAAACGATCAGTAAGCTGGAAAAACGAATTAATAGTGCGCCCTCCACAGAGATGGTTAACGAAAATGCAATGCTGGACTTGAGTTTGAACTTGGATAAAGTTCAAGAGGGTATAAAAGATGTCAAGGTCATTTCTGAAATAGGGAAGCTTTCCATGAAGCCGCCTCAATTCGACGGAAAAACTCCATGGGAAAATTACCGCCGACAGTTTGAAGCAGCGGCCAAAGCAAATGGATGGAATGCAGGGGAAAGAGCTGTAGCACTAACACTTGCATTACGTGGAGAAGCGACGAATATTCTACAAACTCTTACCGCCCAAGAACAGGAGGACTATGATCAGCTGATTAAACATCTAGAATTACGATATGGCCAGGCCCATTTGGAACACGTATACCACTCCCAACTGAAAAATCGCTGCCAGAAATCGGGCGAATCCTTACAAGAATTCGAAGCTGACATTGCACGCTTGGTTCGTCTCGCATATCCAGCCACACCGGAAAATGTAATGGAGCGATTAGCGGTTCAGGCATTCTTGGATGGACTCCGTGACCAAGAAACAAGACAAGCGTTGACACTAGCTCGTCCAACACATCTCGTAGACGCACTGGCACGCGCTTTGGAATTCGAGGCAGCGAAACAATCTTGCAAAAGCCAGAGTAAAGTCCGAATGATTGAGGAAGACTCACAGGAGCCGCTATTGGGAAGCTGCCATAAGGAAAGTGATTAAAGAAGTTTTGCCTGAGAAAAGACAGATAAGATGCTGGAATTGGCAAAATTGGACAGGTGCGGAGCAAATGTCAAACAGTCGAAACACGACTCCGATGCAGGAAAACTAAAGAAGGTCGACGAGAAGGGGCAATCGTCGGCCTGTGTCCAGCAAGCCCCGGTTAACAACGCATATGTCGCTATCCTGAAACGACAGAACAGAGGTGTTTTCGTAGACGGTCTCATCAATAACGAGCCTTGCACCATGCTGCTAGATACAGGTGCGACTAGGACAATTCTCGGACCTTCCTTTGCCAGAACACCGGAACGAATTGAACCGACAACTTGGAAGCTACGCACAGCAACAGGGGAGCCAGCTACTGTATATGGCGAGCTACCGATTGAAATAATTTTGGGCAGCACTAAAGTGAAACATCAGGCACTCGTAGCGGACATCGAAGACGATGCAATCATCGGAATGGACATCATGAATTCCAGAGGGTTTGAATTGATTTCAAAGACGGCGTCCTACGTGTCAACGGAGAAGAGCTGGTACTTCATGGGAGAAGTGAAGAGTTGATCCGTGTGCTGTTGGCTGAAGATGTAAGCGTACCTGAGAGGGCTGAAACCATCCTGGAGGCTCGCCTGGACGGGAGTGCGAGCAGTGGAGACGTGATGATGTTCGAGCCCAAACTTCATGATGAGAAAATTGGACGAGGGTTGCCCTAGGAAAACCCTGTTACGTGCTGAAAAATTTGTACCGGTAAGGGTCATGAATGTCAATTACTTTCCAGTGACCCTAAAGAAAGGAACAATTTTGAGGGCACTGCTCGGCAGTTTCATCTGTGGATCAGGGCGTACGAGGTACGATTAGCCAACCCAACAACCTGCCCACAGAACTAGAAAAATTAGTTGCCATCTCTTCCAAAGACATAAAACCAGCTCAACAGCCCAAACTAAGAGATTTAGTCAAAAAGTACCAAGACATCTTCGACACCGGACAAGGAAAAGGGGGTCGAACTAATGTGGTCCAGCACAAGATTGATACTGGGGGTGCCCGACCGATCCGGCAATCAGCAAGAAGACTTCCTCTTGCCAAGAAGGAAGAGGCTGACAAAATAGTCAGCGATATGGGAAAAGAAGGAGTTATCGAACCATCTGACAGTCCCTGGTCCTCTCCAGTCGTACTGGTGAAGAAAAAGGATGGATCGACGCGCTTTTGTGTAGACTATCGCCAACTTAATAATGTCACGAAGAAGGACAGTTACCCTCTCCGAGAATAGATGACACCCTAGACACGTTGGCTGGTTCCACGATTTTCTCGACCCTTGATCTGAAGAGTGGATATTGGCAAGTAGAACTGGCTCAGGAAGATCGAGAAAAGACTGCTTTACCATCGGCTCAGGATTGTGGCAGTTCACCGTTATGCCATTCGGCTCTGTAATGCTCCCGCCACATTCGAAAGATTGATGGAAACAGTACTGAAGGACTCTCATGGAACACGTGTCTAGTGTATCTCGACGACATAATTGTGGTCGGCAGATCGTTTGAGGACCATGTGAAAACTTGGAGGAAGTATTCCTGCGACTGAGGAACCCGGATTGAAGCTGAGCCCTAAGAAATGCCATCTGTTCCAAAAAGAAGTACGATACCTCGGCCACGTTGTCTCTGGGGAAGGAGTAGCAGTGGATGACCAGAAGATCAAAGCTGTTAAGGATTGGCCCATCCCAAAAGACATTCACCAACTTCGAAGTTTCCTTGGTTTATGCACATACTATCGCCGATATGTGCTGGGATTCGCCAACATCGCTAAACCACTGACCAAGCTCACGGAAGGCCAAACAAAGTTCCAGTGGTCCGAAGAATGTCAAGACTCATTCAGGAAGCTGAAAGGAGCTTTGATCAACGCACCTATACTGAGCTCACCCCCACCCAAAGGGAAATTCATTTTGGATACGGACGCACAGCAAAGAAGGACTTGGAGCGGTCCTATCTCAGACCCAGGAGGGACAGGAGAAGGTCATTGGTTATTTCAGCAAGACGCTTAGCAAACCAGAGCGCAATTACTGTGTCACCAGGCGAGAGCGTTAGCTGTTGTAAAGGAGTGGAACACTTCTACAAGTACGTGTATGGAAGAAGATTCCTGTTGAGAACTGACCATGCAGCTCTCAAATGGCTCTTACAGTTCAAAAATCCTGAGGGTCAAGTAGCACGTTGGATCGAGAGACTCAAGAATTGATTTCGAGATCGAACATCGAGCCGGAACTAGCCATAAGAATGCAGATGCCTTGTCGCGAAGACCATGTCCAGATGATTCCCTCACATTGCCGACGAGCGAAGAGAAAGAAGCAACACTTTGTAGAACCGCGGCAATAGATGACAACTGAATGACAGCAAGATCCAGAAAGACCAAGAGAGAGACCCCGACCTTGGCTTAGTCGTCAGCTGGAAGAAGGGCAATCGAAGACCATCATGGCAGGAAGTCGCAGGTTACTCGCCGGCTGTCAAGTCCCATTGGGCACAATGGAACTCTCTTATTCTGGACAATGGGATCCTGAAACGTGTGCTGGAGGCCGATATTGGTGGGGAAGACAGACGCCAAAAATTGTTCCCAGGAACAGAAGAGAGGAAGTGCTGCGGAAATCCATGATGGAGTCGCCGGAGGACATCTGGGAGTGACGAAGACCCTGCAGAAAGTGAGGCAACGGTTTTACTGGGCCAATTGTCGCTGACGTCCAGGACTGGTGCAGGAAGTGCGCTGATGCGCTGCCGCAATGGACCTCGAATACGACCCAAGGCCCCGATGCGTCAGTACAACGTAGGCAGCCCGTTCGAGAGAATCGCCATTGACATCGCCGGCCCGTTTCCCGTATCCGACCACGGGAATAAATACATCCTTGTGGCAATGGACTACTTCAGTAAGTGGGCGGAAGCCTATGCCCTGCCCAACCAGGAAGCCATCACCGTCGCCGACGTCTTGGTGAAAGAGTGGATATGTCGATTCGGTATTCCAATGGAGCTGCACTCGGATCAAGGCAGAAATTTCGAATCCAACCTTTTCCAAGAAATATGTCTACTGCTGAACATCCGCAAGACAAGAACCACGGCCCTACATCCGCAGTCCGATGGAATGGTGGAACGGATGAACAGGACGATCAACCGCCACTTGTCCAAGGTTGTCTCTGACCATCAAAGAGACTGGGACCAGTATCTTCATTTGTTCCTGATGGCCTATCGATCCGCAGTACACGAGTCAACCGGTCAAACTCCTGCTAGTATTATAATGGGCCGAGAACTGCGATTGCCTTGTGACCTGAAGTTTGGGATACCGCCAGGACAAGACACTGCGGGAGAGGACTACGTCAGCAAACTTCGGCAGAGAATGGACGACATCCACGAACGAGTCCGGTTGAACATCCAGAGTGCCAGCGATAAAATGAAGAAGACCTATGACATCAAGGCCGACGCTGGAGGATTTAAGGTTGATGACCTGGTTTGGCTGTACAACCCCAAACGTCGTCGTGGACTATCACCAAAGTTGCGGAACTCGTGGGAAGGCCCGTATAAGATCGTGAAAAGGATAAACGACCTTGTGTACCGAATCCATAAGCCACCCCGAGGGAAACCAAGGGTCGTCCATTTCAACAGGTTGGCCCCTTACGCTGGAAACCATGACCAAGTTCGCACCCTCAAGCCACCGGAGGATGATATGACGTTCGAGAAGTTTATGTCCTTGTATTCAAACGGGCAGAAAGTTCTACATGGGGTTACTAGAGAGGAGTCACGAGACCTTTTCGAGGTGCCTGCTGACTACGCACTAGCGCACTGTGTGGCAGAAGATCTTCGAATGTCCAGGGGCATTGCCGTAGTGTTCTCCAAGAAATTTGGTCAACTCCAAACACTGCGGGAGCAGAATCCAGAAGTTGGTGGGGTGCTACAGTTGAAGAAAGGCCAGAGAAACATCTACTACCTAGTTACCAAGAGGCATTCCCAAGATAAACCGTCCTATGAAGATGTCTGGAAGAGTCTCACCAAACTAAGAGATACTATGGTGGACCAGAATCTGGCGGATCTAGCAATTCCAAAACTATCCTGTGGTATTGATGGGTTGGACTGGAGAGTCAAAAAGAAGTATGCTGGAGGCGATATTCAGATCCAGCGGCGTCAGGATTTTGGTTTGCTGTAACCCTCTTCCACGACCGATCATGAAGACCGTGGAGTGTTACTTCCATCGAACTTCACGGTGCAGATATGGGGAGTCATGCAGATATCGTCACACTCCAAGGATGAAATTTCGGGACGAAATGTCTTTAAGAAGGGGGCAATGTAACGAACCTAGGCCGGACCTGTCGCCTCGCGTGTTGCCGTCGACAGCGATGAGATCATCCCGGAGATGTTCGAGAACAGTCCAGTCGTTCTGCCGCGAAAAACAACGGTCAATATTGGAAACAATTGGAACATGCCGTCGCCAACCGTCCGAATTCGAAACATCGAGAATGCTGTATCGGAGATAAATAGACAGCCCTCAAGAGGGAGTGGACAGTCTGAACGAGCCCATATGATCGAGCTATTCAGTGGCGTAGTAATATAAATTAAGTTGTAGATTAAGTGTTAAATAAATTAGTTAAACCAAGTTAAGTTTATTTACGTTACATTTTTCTCAACAATACAAGAATGGGTACAGAGTCAGAAGGCCACACAGGTAACAGGGAAAGTTGGTTTATTTCATTTCAATATCAGGAGCATTAAAAAAAATTTCGACGAGCTCATGGTATACATAGAACAGGATTATGATCATATGGATATAATTGTCCTCTCGGAATGCTGGAACTTAGATGAGGTAAGTGACTTCCAAATCCCAAATTATACAGTGTTTTATAATGAGTCGAAATTTAATCAAAATGATGGCGTCATGATCTATGTCAAAAATTCTTTACCAGTTATTATGAATATATTACCATTATCGGAAACCAAAGTTCTGAGAATCATAATAACGATTTCCAAACTAACTTTTGGAATTACTGCTTCATACCGGCCCCCTTCAACGAATGTTCGGACATATATAGAGGATCTGTCGGAATATCTATCAAATATAAATAAGACAGATACAGAAATATTTATGGGGAATATTAATATTAACCTTCTGGATAGTGCCTCAAATGATGTTAACCAATATATAAGCATTTTGACAGAAAGAGGATTCATATCCTATATAAATAATCCAACACGCGTTACAGATCAATCCAAAAGCATTATTGATCATATATTTGTTAGAAAACAAAAAACAACTGAAAAAATATCAATATTTTCCTCGATTATTGGAACGAACATAACAGACCATTTCACTACATCTCTCCTCATCTCAATAAATGAAAAATCAAATGTAAATAAAGAACAAAACGAAAAAGTCCTTCGTTATTATACAAAACAAATGATACAAAATTGAACATTCTCATGCAGAATGAAAAATTGGCGGAAGTTTTATCTTGTGATGAAGCACAACAAGCTTATAACAATTTCATTACTAAAATAACAAAACATTTAAATATTTGTACTACACAACACAAAATAATAGCCTCCAACTGTAGGATAAAACCATGGATAACTCATGGATTAATAGAATCTATAAAAAAAAGAGATAAAATGAAACTGAAACTAAATAAAGAATTTAATCCAGAATTGCATACCGCCTACAAAAAGATATAGAAATGAGCTTAATAAACTATTAAGAATGACAAAATGAATACTACAAAGATAAATTGAATGGAAACAGAGGAGACTGCAAAAACCTGGGAAATAATAAACGAACTAACAAAACAAAACTACAAAAAAAATTAAAATAGGCAACATAAAAGTCAACGATACAATATTATCGGATGATAGAGACAAAGCGAGGCATTTAATGAAAACTTCACAGATGTAGAGATAAAATGACTCAAAAAACCGATGTACCACATACTACACCACCTAATTTATAAAGATAAATCTGTTACCAGCTCACTCTTCCTCACACCTGTAAATAAAAAAGAGATTATAGAAATTATTTCTAAATTAAAAAATAATTGTGCACCTGGACCCGATGGAATAAAAACAAAACTAATTAAAGCTTATCACCCTTATCTAGTAGAACCATTAACCTATATAATAAATTTAATTTTCAAAACAGGAACAATACCAACACAATGGAAACAATCAGAGTTACTCCCATTTTCAAATCAAGTGTCAAATCAGAAATGGGAAACTACCGGCCAATCTCTGTGATTGATAACTTCAGAAAATACTAGAACATGCCTTGAAATCACGCTTGGTAAATTTTATGAAAAAAATCATGTTATAACAAGAGACAATTCGGTTTCATAAAAAAAGTAGTACCGAATCCGCCATATTGAATTTCATATCACAAACAACAGGGCCATGGATGATTCCGAAAAGTGCCTAGCAGTTTTTTGGATTTAGCCAAGCTTTTGATACAGTTTCACACGAAAACTGTTAAACAAACTATACACGTATGGTGTCCGAGGACCAGCAAATACAATTTTCAAAAACTATCTATCTCGCAGAAGCCAACGTGTCAAAATCGGTGACAGCATTAGCAGTTCTCAGGAAATTTCTGTTGGGGTACCACAGGCACAGTTTTAGGTCCGATACTGTTTTTAACTTATATCAACGACCTATTTGACATTAGAAATATGAAAGGTCACCTCATTTCATACGCTGATGATACAACAATTATTTTCAAAGCTAAAACGTGGCAACAGGCATACAATGAAGCAGAACAAAGCTTAGAACACATACAGATATGGTTGAATGAAAATCTCCTCAATCTCAATGTTTCAAAACTAAATTTATAACATTTTCTCTTCAAAATAACCAACAGCCCGAGATGCAAAAACATTCAGATACATCAGCCAAATTGCCCTAAAATATCTTGCAACTGCCCAAATATTGAGAAAGTGGCGAAAATAAAATATCTAGGTGTATTTTGGACCAGCGTATGACATGGGATGAACATGTCTCTCATATGGTCAAAAGACTTAGGCAGCTGACATATAAAATATACAACCTTCGTGCTGTTCTTACTAAACAAAACCTGATGATAATTTACAATTCCCTGGTTGAATCATTAATTAGATATTGTATAACAGTATGGGGTGGAGTATTCGAAATGTACTAAATAATATTCAATGGCTCCAGAATTCAATTATAAAATAATCTTTGAAAACCTAAACGTTTCGATACCCAACTATTGTATAAGGAAACTAATTTACTTGACGTCAGGAGTCTATACGCGTTCCAATGTCTCGTTTGGATCTATTCCAATAAAACAACTCAAAACACGATTAAAACTAAGAATACCAGATATGCACAAAACTTATCCGTACCATTCTTTAAAAAAAGTCATACACAGAGAACAATATTTTATTTTGGTCCAAAACTATATAATATACTACCAGGCGGTATAAGAAAAACTTCCAATTTCAAAATATATAAAACAAACATCAAAAATTTCATTATTGATAACAACCAACTTATAATGACCCTCCTGAAAAAACGCACCTTTATAATATAGAATCCGTTACCCAATAAGAATCCTTTTTTAACCGAACTGAATATATTGTAAATATAAAACCACGGTTTTACGTTGCACCAACCTTTTTTACTGTATCATCATGTCCTCATAATATACTATAAATGTATCACTACCATGTTCTCGCTCTACCAACTTTCTCTGTTATATCGTGTGTTCGCGGCTTATTATCTTATATTATATACTTAGTGATTATTATATCTGTCCTACCATGTTCGATTTATAAAAGTGTCACCATGAGGCGGAAGATGGGGAGCAAAAAACAAGCCAAATGCGCTTAGTTTGCCTTCCACCTATCTCCGAATGGTCCAAATGATCTATGTTAAACAAATGTATAACCTTTTCAAAAATAAACAAACTTCAAACTTCAAATCTGAGACATTTCTTACTTTACTGTCCTAGGTGTGTAATGTACTATATAATTATTGATACCATGCACCCCACGCTTTTTTTTAAATAAAATAATTTTTTTTCTTATTTTCTATTTTTTTAGTCTGGTTTTCTATAAAAGCGTGTTTCTTAGTTTTTTCAAACTATTATTTATTTCCTACTTTTTAGTGTGGTTTGTTTATAAAAGCGTGATTTTTTTGTTTTTCTTAGACTATTATTTTTATTATTTTTTTGCAAATTAAAAAAATCTTATTAAATTAGGTAATCATAATCTCCGACCCCAAAAACCCCCACATACCAATTTTGAATAGAATCAGACCATAATCACAAAACTCGGCCGCCATTTTAAGGCTGCCATCTTGAATTTTCCAATTTTTACAAATGAATCATAATATTCGACCCCAAAAACCTCCACATACCAATTTTGAACAGAATCAGACCATAATCACAAAACTCGGCCGCCATCTTGAATTTTACAGTTTTTACAGAAGAATCATAATGTTCGACCCCAAAAACCCCCACATACCAATTTTTAATAGAATCAGACCATAATCACAAAACTCGTTCACCATTTTGGAGCCGCCCTCGAATTTTCCAATTTTGACAAAAGAATCATAATCTCCGACCACAAAAACCCTTAGGTACCAATTTTGAAGCGAATCGGACCATAATAACAAAACTCGTACGCCATATTGGAGCCGCCATTTTGTTTTTTCTTCACACAAAAATTTCTTATTGCATTGTCACCGGAATTATGTACACCTGCCAAATTTCAAATCATTCGGACGACTGGAAGTGGGTCAAAATCGCGCCCAAAGGAGTCGGTTACAAACAAACAAATAAACAAACATACAAGTGGAGCTAATATAAAACGTGTAAAAAATGAATGTCTGTTTGTGTTGGTGAGCTCAGAACATGAGAACGGCTGGAACGATTAGGTAATTTTTCTTCGGGAAAACGGGATAGCAGGAAAACGGGAAGCGGGCAGAGTCAAAGTCATAACCTACCTGGAACAACACAATAAAAAACATAGGAAAAGAGAAATTATACGCGGACGAGAGTATTCAGGAAAAAAAATATAGAAATTTGGACAGGACAACGTCTGTCGGGTCAGCTAGTAAAGAATAAATCATTTGTTTGAGGTCCTGGTGGAGTAAAAACTATTCAATGCAAGGAATTCTCTAACTTTTTTTCTGAATAGGTCGTACGATTGTATATCTTTCAGCTCGGGTGGTAGATGCTTGTATAAATTTGTTTCTGACAGCGAAGCAGTATTTTCATATAGGCTAGTCGGATGTTTCTGGATCTTAATTTTATGACCATGCCTTGAAGAATTCATATTTCGTTTAATATAGCACAAATAGCTATGGATATATGTACACGGAACAGTTAATAGTGAATATTACCTGAAGTATGATT
This sequence comes from Gonioctena quinquepunctata, assembly GCA_018342105.1. Classification (NCBI taxonomy): domain Eukaryota; kingdom Metazoa; phylum Arthropoda; class Insecta; order Coleoptera; family Chrysomelidae; genus Gonioctena; species Gonioctena quinquepunctata. Next base: position 661,394 of record JAFIRS010000200.1, read on the forward strand.
AACATTAGTCAGTTCTTTTCAAGTTGAATAAAAGTCTAATTACTCTCTTCTGGGCTACGAATACTCAATTGATAGATTGTTGATGTTGTGTGGAACTTATACATACTATACCTGTTGATAGATTGGTTAGTTTAACAGGCGAGCCTGTGTCAACACGAAATTTTCATGAATGAACAAAATGACACGAGAAAATTGAAAGAAGCTTTCTGTATTTTGTTGAACGGAAATGATAATATAGCCACGTGTTCTCTCACTATGGATCCAACATGGATGTCTCTACTGAAAAAAGGGTAGAATTACAGAAATTTCGTACAAAATTGATCACGTTCAATTAGACATCCTGTGAACCTCTGCGGTGCATATCAGATTTTGACAAGCAATTGTCAAGATATTACGGAAAAATTCAAGTGCGATTTGAAATTGCAATAGTTTCCCAATAACTAGGATTCGTTAAGAAAGGGAACAGAGGTCATCAAAGAAAGATTATTTTTTATTTAGAATTTACAATATAAGTTTTGTTGTGGGATATTTTAGGCAAATCATTTTCAAACGGTACATTACTGACAAATTTTAAATTTTCCTAGTTTATTTTTTTGCAGGATACCAAAAACGCATTAACGTATCTGGGCAAATCTAGTAATTTGCACTTCTCAAAACAGAAAAATAACATTTTTTGCTTCCAGGGGGAGAGATAACCCAAAATATGGAAAACAGTATTTTATCTCAATCTATCAGCTGTAAATGTAATATTCATGAGAGAAATGGTAACGACGATATAAACATGGTGTTCAAAAAATTATTATCAGTCTGAACTGACAGTGGAGTTAGATGGGTATGGATAAAGATACTCCAGTCGTATATATTCTTGTGATAGAAACTTTTCTGTGATTTTTACCTATAAAAAATAAATGGGATTTCCAAAATATTTAATTTGCTAGACAAAAATCGAATGGAATTTCGTGTCCAATTGAATGAACTCAATAAATAACAGTTGGGATATGAACTTAATAAGTAATTCTCAAGTACACATTTTGCCCAATGAGTCTATGCATTTTGAAGGAGATTTGTTGGTCCTAACCATGGTTTCTACAACCTGAATATGAAATCACTTTTCTTCCTTCTTAAGTGTCTACAGCTGAGGTGTAGGCAAATTGAGACCTCAGTCTTTATCTTAATTGATATACCGGGTGACACAGGATATCGGACCACCCCTGTAACTTCTGCATTTGGAACAGTTATATAAGCAACCATTTCGGATTTGATCACATCACAATCCAATATGGCGAACTTCCGGTTTTTCTTGAAATGCCAACAACTTCGTTTTTTCAAAAAGAACACCCTGTATATTTTCACATATTCAAGTTCAACAGGTCAAAACAAGTCAAAATTTCATGTCAAATGTATTTTTTTGGAACAATTGAAATTAAAATTGTTTATTTATTTTATCACGTGGATAAATGAGATTTGGTTAAGGCTATTCACAATGAGTCGCATATAACAGAAACACTAAATTTTTTCTGAAAAGTTATTTTTTGTATCACTTACTGTTTAATCAATTCAGTCACATCACATTTTGATCAGAAATTCATGTTTTTCAAATGGAACCCCTATGAGCCCTCTAGAACATACATTAAGGAAAAAAATTACACATCATTTTTGTATTTTGGTGCAGTAACAAATTTTTATACATTAAAAAGTCTACAACTATTTCATGAGTTTCCTTGCAGTTCAAATAATTTTTCATCCAAGCCGTAAGCCGTGGAAAACAACATAAGCTAAAACATTCATTTCCGCCTCTTCACTTACCATACATGTATTACGATCATCTCCATTATTGGGTTCTTTTCGGAATTTTCTCTCCACCTTTTTTAAAAAGGTTCTTTGTGGGTGTCTTCTGTGTGGGTATCGTTCAGCGTATGACTGACAAGCGGCGACACCGTTTTTGAGACATTCTCCGTAAATTAATATCATATCAACCTGTTCACTTCTTGTGAACCTATTATTTTGATTTTCCATTTCTACTAATTCTCGGAAGTTAACTAATTTTCGAGAGTTGAGATGGAAGATGACGTTGAAACACAATTAGTTGACAAGATTCAAAAATGTTGTTTTCCACAGCTTACCGAGTTGAAAAATGCAAGGAAACTCATGAACTAATTATAGATTTTTGAATGTATACAATTTGTTACTGCACCGAAATACAAAAATGATATGTAATTTTTTTGCTGAATGTTTGTTCTATAGAGACATGTAGGTGGCCCATAGGGTTCCAATTGAAGAAAAATAATTTTTGATCGAAATGTGATCTGATTTGATTCATTAATAAGTGACACAAACAATAATTTTTCATAAAAAATTGAGTTTTTCTGTTATGTGCGACTCATTGTGAATAGCCTTGACCAAATATCATTTATCCACGAGGTAAAATAAAAAAACAATTTTAATTTCAATTGTTCGACAAAAATTACATTTGACATAAGGTTTGTACTTGTTTTGACCTGTTGAACTTCAATATGTAAAAATATACAGGGTGTTCCATTTGAAAAAACAAAGTTGCTGGCCTTTCCAGAAAAACCGGGAGTCCGCCATATTGGATTTTAATGGGATCAAATCCGAAATGGTTGTTTATATATATGTACCAAAGTTCAGAAAAATCCGTTCACAAATGCAGAAGTTACAGGGGTGGCCCAATATCCTGTGTCACCTGGTATTTTTTTTTTTTTGACTTTCTTGAAATTGGCTTGAAAATGGGAGCGGGAACGTCGAAATAATCAAATTTCTAGACGCGGTTCAACCCTAACTTTGCATATTCAAAATATTCATGACTGCGGAAACCTATTCGAACATATATAAAGTAATCCCCAGACCCCAGGGATTCATTCGATGTTCAACATTCATCCGACATTCGATACTCGATCTTAGACATTTGATTTCTGATCATTATTCTTTGTGTTAGAATCATAGTGGTTTTCGTACAACTTATCCATACTTCGTATTAGTTGTATTATGATAAAAAAGAAGTGGTTTTTTAAAAGTCCAAACTAATGATTCAACAAATTGACGCAGTCGGTAGGATCTCAAAACCGTTAGAATTCGACAGAATATCCCAAAAAATGTTAGAATTCAGAAGAAACCAAGCGGTAGTTTCCAACTTTCAAAAAGAGAGAACCCCAAGCTAAGCCCCAGTCAATTAGTAAGTTCTCCTCAACTCCAAGAAACGAACAGAAGTCGGTTAACGGTGCTCATCTTGGTGGAGCTAGATCTAGTGAAGCCGGATTCCATCAAGTCACACCCAGGATACACCACATCAAAGAAAACGAAACGAATCCAATAAGCTACAAAACATTTTGATGTGAGTACCACTTTGAATCATTCGTCGCAATTAATTTTTAGTTCATCCATTTTATTACATTTTTCCCAAAAGTAAAAAAAAACTATTTGAACCTGTTCTATTGTCATACTATTGAAAATAAGGATTCTACTAGTTTTCCCTATCTCAATCTTCCCAAGTATCACCTAAAATGTCAGAACACGGTTCAAATAAACATCTTAACGACCCCATTGAACCATATAAAATTTCGTAAATTTTCTCAATAATACCAGAGCCCAATGGCGATTTAACAAAGCATTTTTTCAGATGCTTGTGACCATGTGGATGAACTGAGAATTATTTTAACAATGCATATCAGAAATAAACTCAGAAAAAAAGCTCGATACATTCTAGAAATCTAGAAACATACGTAGAAATTAGATTCTTCTTAAATTCTCACTTCGGTGACTCCCGAGATTCAACTTCATTATTACAGGATTTTCAAAGAATCGGGCACCGAATTAATGCAACAGCGCTTGCATTTTCATCACGATCACAAAGCCATGATGCTACAACAAAAAACTGCTCAGTCTACAATGATCGAATCAATGGCATCAACACACTTTATTGGCAGGTCTAGAACCAAAAAAACAGCTCAGTCCACAATGATCAAATCAATGGTATCAACACTTCATTGGCAGGTCTAGAACAAAAAATTGGTCGGGTTATTATAGCAAGTGTCCCCTGAAATATGATAGATGCCTGAATCAGAATGGAGCGTGAGATACAGCTCTCATACTCATACATGAAAATCAAAAAACAAATACACGTTCTTTGCCGAGTACAAGTGCAAGAAATATTCCGAATATATCTAGACAATCCATGAACAGACAAAATAATTTTCAAAGAAAAGATCATTTATATCAAAACCAACCACGACAAAATGCATTTGAGAATTCCGCAGCCAACACAGTCGAATTTCATTTAATTTCGTCAACCTAGTATTCCAAATCAACAAAACAGACCATCATTGATTCAAAATACAACCAATTCACCGAGAACACCAAGTCAATTAAGATGGATTCAATAATCCTATTGATTTTCAATCAAATGATTATATTTTTTTCATTACGAAGACTATTTTAACAGTAATTTATTTTACGATGAAAATAATCAATCTCCATACTATGAAGACACCCAATACCACCAAATGAAAATGAAGAAATTGATACAGATCAATGTAATTCGGATATTTACGTTACCCTATGTTTGAATAACTCACCTATAAATTTCAACATGGATCAAACAAACAACTCCAATACTTATTTTCGAAAAGCCTTATACAGGGTGATTCAAAAGTACTTTGACAAACTTCAGGAGGTGATTCCTCACAATATTCCAATATGAATTGTTCAGATAAATATGAGTCCGGAAACGCTTCGTTACCAAAATACAGGGTGTTAAAGTTTTATTTTTATTTTATGTTTTTTTAAATAACTTTCGAAAACTGACCTTAATTAGACGAAAATTGGTAGAGGTTTTTTGGGGTGTCGAATTCGAACCTGATGTTATTATTGCTCTTACTCATAGGGGTCGTCACCCACACGTCTTTTTCTTTTTTGAAGATACATAACTTTTTTGAGCGTACTTCTAGCACATATTTCAGTAAAAAAATCAATTTCTCTATCATATCCACGTAAAAAAGCTAACACTGTTACAAGTCGCTATAAGCAATCGTTTTCTAGATATTTGGACTTGAGAATTTCAAGTCGATTATTTGATAATCGATGCGTGTTGAAGTTATTACCATTATTTTGCATTTTTCACAAGAATGCTTAGGAAATGAATTTGACGTTTAAGTAAGTAGTTTCGTTTTTTTGTAGGAGGCGCCACCTATTCTATTTATTTTTACTCGTTTGAAATAGTTATTTTTGTATCAAGGGTGCAAAATCTGTATTTGTTTTAATAAAATTTGCAAGAAATATCAACAATTTATTTCAAGAAATTTTGAATATGTAGAATGAAATGAAATAAAGGGAACTGAATTGTATTCAAATAAATTGTTCAAAGTGTCCACAGCGAAGATACAGACATTCAGTCTTCTAGTCATTGAATCTCGTACCCGCTCAAAAATTATTGGTGTGTTTCTTATTGTTTCACAGGCGTATACTGTTCCGCACAAAATGACTTTTCCTTAAGGAAACTAAACCAGTGAATTTCTCCACAGCAATGAATACTTCAAGTGTATCATCTGTTTATTCTCTATGACCCGTAAGGGTCGTCTAGGTACCAAACTTTTTTACCATCTGGCAAGAGAAAGTGTATGCCTGTTGCTTTTCTTCTTAAGTTTTGTGCTAAGTTCTGAAATGTATTTCGCAAGAGAAACATTAAAGTTCTCATTTTCGTTACTTTGAATTTTATTAAAAAAACTATCAAATTAACTAGATTGTGGTAATCAGCCCACATACACAACATCTACTATTCGGTTCCTTAGATCCATCTCGTTCGCTACTGGAGTTCAAATGTCCCCAAAAATAAAAATCTAGCTGGTTTAGATCTGGAGACCTTGGTGCCCAGCCTGCTTAGGTTCTTCTACACCCCTACCGATCCATCGATTTGGATAGACAGTGTTAAGGAATTCCCTGGCTACAACGCTGAAGTGTGCCAGAGCCCCATCATGCATAAACCACATGCGGATACGAATTTCTGATGGTACATTCTGAAGTAGTCCAGCAATTCATTTTCTAAAAAGTTGCGCCATTCAGTCGGAACGGAAGGAAGAAAGAAAGGACCTATCAAGTAACTATCAATTATTGCCGCCCATACATTTACAGAAAATTGATATTGATAATGTCTTTCACTAACTGCGTGCGAATTTTCCAGAGCCCAAACATGGATGTTGGGAAAGTTTGTGATAGCATTTCGGGAGAAGTTTGCTTCGTCCGTGGAAAGTACATATCTTAAAAATTTAGGATTTCCAGCCAATTTGCTCAAAAACCACTGACACAGTAATTCGTTGGGGAAAGTCTCGTGGCAAAAGAGTTTGTACCCTTTGAATATGGTATGGATATAATTATTGATCGTGGATAATTCTCAAAACTGTGGACTGAGTAGAATTGAGAGCTTCAGCAATTATTCTTGTACTTGTTTCTGGATTATCCTCGAAAGCGTTCAAACAGCTTCTTCCTATTCCGGGGTTCAGACTACTCGTGGTCTTCCAATAATATCAACTGCCCTTTCAAAGCTACCTGTTTCTGCCAAACGACGGTGGAGACTGGTAAATGTTGGAGCTGAAGCCAGTACTCGATTAGGAAATCGCTCCTGGTAAGTACGTCTTGCTTCGCGCGCATTGCCATGCGCAAGGCCATAAACGAAATGCATATCGGCTAAATGAGTATTATTGTTTACAAAACTAAGAAATTTATCAAAAAAAAAAAACTACTTACTTAAACGTCAAATTCATTTCCTAAGCATTCTTGTGAAAAATGCGAAATAATGGTAATAACTTCAACACGCATCGATTATCAAATAATCGACTTGGAATTTTCAAGTCCAAATATCTAGAAAACGGTTGCTTATAGCGACTTGTAACAGGGGTAGTTTTCTTACGTACATATGATAGAGGAATTGATTTTTTTACTGAAAAATGTGCTAGAAGTACGCTCAAAAAAGTTATGAATCTATAAAAAAGAAAAAGACGTGTAGGTGGCGCCCCCTACGGGAAAGAACAATAATAACAGGTTCGAATTCGAAACCTCAAAAAACCTATCAATACCAATTTTCGTTAAATTGAGGTCAGTATTTCGAAAGTTATTCAAAACAAGCGAAAATAAAAATAGAACTTTAACACCCTGTATCTTGGAAACGAAGCGTTTCCGGAAATATATTCATTCAGACAATCCATATTAGAATATTTTGAGGAATCATCTCCTGAAGTTTGTCTGAGTACTTTTAAATCACCCTGTATATGGACAATCTATTTATAACCCAGCAAGAACGCACAACTCAACCACCAGAGATAACAGAAAATCTTGCAGCCGCAGCAACTCCTTGCTCCACACAACAATCAAAACAACGAACAATAAAAAATAACTGGACCAACAGTTTCTATGAACCCAAACATCAGCAAATGTTTGTTTATATCATAACTCCAAGCAATTTCAGAATACTATTTGATATATGAGCCGCATTATCTGTCTTATTTTTATTCCTATAATATATTACAGAAGGAAAAATAGTAAATAATGAATCATTATGGAATGGAAGTAAATACAGTATATCACAAAGTTTATGTATATGATTCAGATATCGAATTGCGTTATTTAGGAACACATTTTTTCCAACGTTTCGATGGAATAGTAGACATTGAAAAACAAATATTGATTTTGAACTAAAAAACGTTTCCTTCATATTCAGCAAACAAAATCCAAGAGATACCTGAAATGCAGAATATATATCCAGGTTTACATCAAAAAATTTAAAATTAAATCCAAAATTCAAGACTAGAACAGGAAAAAATTAAAAATGCAATATAAATTGGACCAAGAAACAAACGAGTATACAAGTTTAAATCAGAATTGAAATATACAGAAGCTATACTGTCAGCTACCGAGAAAGTAAAAGTAAGACTACCAAATTACATTTTCAAAACTGATGGAAAAGGCGATTTTTTGTAACAATAGCTAATATGAATGCAACGGAGCCAACGATAGATTTTTTAGATTTTGTTAATTTGAAGAATTTGCTAAAAAAGTATATTAGAACATCGAAACCAAATTGACTTAGGTACCACAAGACAAAAATCACTTTGATCAGATCATTTGAAGGAGGAAGAGAAGGAATTGATTACCAACTTTTGCCTAGAACTTCCAGATATTAACTTTCACCAGTGAATTCCTACACTCTGAAATTCAAGGAAAACGCTCAAGCAGTTTCCACAAGATCGTATAGATACCTGCATGTTCATAAAAATGAAGTAAAATCACAAATTCCCAAATTGTTTGATCAAGGATTTATAAAACCCTCCATTCCACCATGGTCAGTTCCAGTATGGATAGTGTCTAAAAAATCGATGCTTCTGGAAGAAAAGTGGCGCGTAGCCATTGACTATAGGAAATTAAAGGGAGTATATATCGATGATAAGTACCCTTCACCAAATATGTCACATCATTCAGACCAAATGCCAATATTTCACCACATTCGACTCAGCTTCAAGTTTCTATCAGATAGAAATGAACGATAAAGAATATAGAAACTGATGTTTCTATAGAAAACGAACTATATGAATTTTTAAGAATGCCTTAGGGAATGAAGAAATCACCCTGTATCCTACGACGTATTCTCGATCATATCTTAATTCAGAAACAAAGGATGATCATTCTATAGGGACGACATAATAATTTTTCATCCGACTGTAGATGAGCATATTCAGAATGCAACACTTGTTTTCAAAAGATTGAAAAAAGCAAATTTGCCAAATCCAGCAAAAGTTTATTGTATCATGAATTTTCCCGACGCAGAAAATACAAAAGAAATGAAACAATTCCTAGGATAATACCTACAGAAAGTTCTAACTTAATTTTTCAAATATCTCAAAACATATGACGCAGTTATTACAAAAATCTATTGTATTTGATTTAGATAATGAATATAAAAATTATCTTCAAGAACTGAAAAAAGCAATGTTTGCGAACCATTTATACTCACTACAGATGCATCCTCATTTGAAACAAGTGCAGTCATATCTCAAGGATCAATTAAGATTTACTAATTACATATGCTTCTAGAACATCATATCCAGGGAAATATTTACCAATTACATATGCTTCTAGACCATCATATCCAGCTGAAACAAGATACTCGACTAAAGAACGATAATTTTTAGCTATGGTTTGGGCTGTAAAACATGTTTGACCATACTTATATGGAAAAAAAATCAATTTCATAATGGACCACCGACCTTCAACAAACTTTATAAGACTTTTTAAAACAAATCAAATAATAGTCTATTCTAAATTGGAATCAATAAATTATCAACTATCGGATAAGACTCATAAAGACATTATAATTCTCTCTCAAAGAAATATGACCACCGACTTACATCATAAGCAAAACAGTCAAAAACCGAAAATATTATACCATTACCTTATTATCCATGAAATGCTATTGATAATATGCTCAGTTCATTATACAAATACCAAGAAATATTCAAATCGTCAAAAATTTATCAAGAAGAAAATAATATACATCTACGAATACAACAAAATAAATGCTTTTTTATATTTTATTGGACAGTGATAATATTGAATTTCTTTGACAAAATGTTGTAACAATCCCAAAAAAAGATCGAATAACTATAATACTTGATCAATTTCCTGATCAATGGAAAAAAATTGCAACATGAAATTAACGAGAATTCGTCGAATCAGGCAGAAATATAATTGCACAGGAATGACAAAAAACATTTGAAAAGAGAATGTGACATTTCTCAGAAAACAAAAATTTGTCGGAAACACCTAAGACCTCCTTTGAGGGAATAAACATTTATGTATTAGAAATATCAGTGACAATTCAACTCATGTAAAAAAATCGCATATGCCACAGTACAATTGTCAGTTTGACAGCGGCAAAAGTAGGCTGCTACTTTTACAGCGACAACTAGTGGTTTTTTCACTTATTCATTTGTTTATCAATTATCGCGGTGCTGGTTGCCAAAATAAATCAAGTTTGCATTGATATGTTTCTGAATTTCTTATTCATTAAATTGTCCTGCCGAATAACACTCGAAGTTTGTATTGATATCGGGTAAATTTGTGTTGTTCAAATTCTAAACTGTTTCCTTTAGAAATTTGACTCGAAAAACTATCAACCTAAAAACGCTCCACCTTCGGTGTCGCGTTTTCAATAGTTGACAGTTTTTCTCGTCTAATTGCTAGGCAACAGTTTCTCATTGAACAACCCAAATTTACCCGATAAAATACAAACCTCTCGTGCAATTATAACTGAAAAATTATATATTATAGTTACTTAAAAAATTTGGGAATCCCTCTTAGAATTCATGCAGATTCTGTAAGATAATTAAACAGTAACTCAATGAAGGACTTATGCTTATTATATGATATAAATTTCTTACTTCCTCGTGTTGATCATCCCCAATCAAATGGCTCGCTAGAAAGATTTCATACAACTTTAACGGGGATGGAACGGAAAACCCAAACAAACATCCTTTTACAATTTTACCCTATGCTAAAATTATTCAAAGAATGCATCACATGTGAACTTGTTTTTGATATAACTCGAGTAAACCTTCCGAAATATTATACAGGGTGTTCCTTAATTACGTGTAGAAAATTCAGGACCATGTTGCTGACGCCAAAATGAGAAGAAAAGTTCCTATAAATATATGTCCGCAAGTTATTCGTTTGTGAGATGCAGGGTGTCAAAGTTGAAGTAATATTTTTATTGTTTGTGAATACATTTCAAAATAATTGTGATATTCGAGTATAGTTTGGTATCTGGAAGTATTTTTCAATTACAAAACCAAATTTGATGTTAGTTTGTCTCTTTCTGGGGGTGGCGCCACCTACATGTCTTTTCAGTTATTTGAAATGTCATAACTTTTTTGTACGTACCTGTATCACGTTTTCTACTGAAAAAATCGATGTTTCTAACATTTTTATCTGAAAAATATATTTTTGGTAGATGTCGCTGCGAGCAACTGTTTTCGAAATATTGGGGTTTGAAATAATCAATGCATTTGAATCATTTCCGTGGGGCTCGTCAGACGCTTCTAAGTAGTAAATATCGGAAAAGATACACCAATGCATTTGTCTTCTTTCTTTCAATGGTCTTTTACATTCAACACTTGAACACTTGAATGTAGTAAAAAAAATATTCTTGTTTTTTATTACATAGTTTTTTTGGACTCTTTTCCGATTTAAATAAATAACATTCAGGTGAGTTCTTGTCATGTCATTTCAATCCGTTCTTGTGACAGTGAAGTTGTTTTCTGTATTCGTGTTCCGATCTTTTCCAAATGGCAGCATACACGAAAAGCGAAATGGCTACTATGAATTACGTATACGGTCTCGTCGATGGCAATTTCTACGAGGCTAGACGTATTTATAATAAAAGATTCCCTAATCATCGAGCGCCGAATCACCAGACATTCAGAAACCTTTTCCAGCGGCTTATGTAGTCTGGATCTCAAAAAGTTCCAGTGTATTTTGCCTGGATTACTTGAAGACATTCCACTTTTACTGAGACAAAGAATATGGTTGATGCAGATAGAGCGCCAGTGCATTTTACTTCAAAAGTTCGTGAATTTTTAGAGCAGCGATTTGGAAACAGATGGATTGGTCGAGGCGCTGAAGTTCTAAATCAATTCTGGCCTCCGAGGTCCCCGGATTTGAATCCAATCGATTTTTTTGTGGGGTAGGCCCTTGTTTATACGGAAACCAAAGAACAACTTCGTCAACGAATCATTGCTGGATGTGACGCTATGCGAAATACACCAGGTATGATGGAACGTATACGTGGGTCCATGAGACGAGCCAACGCATGCATAATGGTGCAAGGTGGCCATTTTGAACGATTACTTTAATTATTACCCTCAACTAACTGTTTTAGTATTGAATTGGTCCTAATTACTGTTATTATTTATTAGTATGAAATTGGAATAACACCCGATTCCTATTTTAAAATGGAATTAAAGAGTAATAATTCTTTTAACTAAATTTATTTTTAATTTAAAAATATTGTCATTTAAAATCACTTGCATTGATTATTTTAAATCCCAATAACTCGAAAACAGTTGCTTGCAGAGACCTCTATCAAGAATATATTTTTTACACAAAAATGTTAGAAAAGTCGATTTTTACAAGCTTTTATTTAGTTTCACTTGTTAGTTCCTTCGTTCGCTAGGGTCAAATCTTGCAAGTTAATTTTTTGCTGGTCGTCCGATTGATTTGAAATTTGGCAAATGTTCATAATTCCGGTGACAATGCATTATAAAGTTTTTGTTAGGGAAAAAAACAAAATGGCGGATCCAAGATGGCGGAGGAGATTTGTAATTATCGTCCGATTTGATTCAAAATTGGTATGTAGGGGTTTCCGGGGTCGGATATTATGAAATTTTCGTCGAAATTCATAAATTCAAGGTCCAAGATTGGGGAAGAGTTTTGTGATTAGGGTCCGATTCGATTCAAAATTGGTATGTGGGGGTTTTTGGGGTCGGAGATCATGGAATTTTTGTCGAAATTCATAAATTTGAGATGGCGGCCCCAAGATGGAAGACGACTTTTGTGATAATGGTCCAATTTGATTCAAAATTGGTATGCGGGGGTTTTTGGGCTCGGAGATCATGAATGTTTTGTCAAAATTTATAAATTCAAGATGGCGGCTCCAAGATGGGGGACGAGATTTCTGATTATGGTCATATTTCATTCAAAATTGGTGTGTAGGAGTTTTTGGGGTCGGAGATCATGGTTTCTTTCAGCTCAAAACTTACAGGAAAGAGATCTTGTAATAACGATGCTCTATTAGAAATGAACAGATTGAGGCAAACTAACTAAAAAGCAAAAAATGAAATAACTGATAAAAAAACTTTTTGAGAACAAGCTTTTATTCAAGCCGTGTACTAAAACGTATAAAATAAATTTAAGTCGTCGCTGACAATGATTTAATCATTTTTTGTTGAATTATTTGGTTTTTAAAAGCTTGTCGCGCGAATTGTAATGAAATTAATACTTCGATGAGTTCCTACTTACCAACTAATATGAATCCTTTATTTAGTCCATTTGGCTAATTTACATTTTCAAGTATTGCAATGAGAACGATATATAGCATGCTCTTAGGTTAATAAAAATAATAATAATAATAATAAAGGTCTTTATTGATTACGTAACAATTTTCTCAACACATTATAAGATAGAAGGGCGAGGTTCAATTCATTCAGTGGCTAACCTGAATGTCTGTTCTTCCACCTAACCCTGAAAAAGATAGACAAAAAGCGCAGAGAAGTAGCCTATACTGAGAAATTCAGTTCAGTTCAATACTTGAAAAAGCAAGATATACATTACTTACCAATAAAAAAGATGCTCGAAGAGTTTAGTTTTAAATAACATGATTCCGACGGATATTCTAACGTTTGACGGGAGATAATTGATTACTTTGGCAATTTCGTAGCTGAATGATCGTTCGAACTGTACTGTATTGTGTAGGGGAGGTGTAAGCTTTCCCTTGAACCTTATATTCAGGTTATGAACATCTGTGCGAAAACTGATTTTTTCATAAAGATAGGGTGGTGTTTTATGATTCAATATTTTGTGATACATACATGCAGTATGTATATATCTACGTTCTTTCATTCTCACCCATTTGATTTCTTTGTATAAATGACTGATATGACAGTACTTTCCAACCCCAAAAATGAGTCTTATACACGAGTTTTGCACTTTTTGAAACCTTAGAGTATCCACGTTATTGAGACAGTTACCGTATGAAACATCACAGTAATTTAACTTTGACAACACCAACGTTTCACATAATAGAACTTTTTTCTATCATTCCTGATGATGTTGTATCCCTGAACAGCCACTTGTTCATTACTTATAGTGTCATTCAGCCAACTTTCACTTATTCCAAACAGTTCATACGATTCAGCCTTAATTATTCTTTGTATTTCAGTGATCTAGCGTTGATATGCGCAAACGCCAAAATATCCATCTCTACCAATGTGTATAAAGAAGTCTAGTATTGTAAACGCTATGATAAATTCCAAGAGAGAAAAAGATAAAAAAACAAAGAATGAATAAAAAAAAAGAAAAAACAGGAGCTATTTATATTTCAATCTCTTTGTGAGTGTAAACTCTTGCTTGGAAGAAATGCTTCTAAATATAAAACTGAAAATGAATCTCCGTATGATAATCCTATTGTTATAAAGAAGATAGTAAAGTCATCTTTACGTTCACAATCCCATGTATAATGATAATAATAATATTTGAAGTGTAATAAGTGTCATTATTTTTCAGGAAACTAACCATTATAATACTTGTATAGATAAATGAAAAAGTTTTTGAGGAATATTTTAGAAGAAACAATATTTGAAAATAACAATATATGAAGAGGAAAGGAAAAGAGAAGAAAAATCAATATATATATATATATATATATATTTATATATAAATATATTTAAATGTCATCAAAAATCCAATTCCGATTCGATTTTCTTGATGTTTTCGTTCTCTGATGTGAAAATTTGGCCTTTCCAGCAATTCCTGGTACTCAATTTTTTTCGTGCATTCACTAGAAAGTTCAGTTTAGATTTCAAACATAACATAACCACTGCCTTCTAGGTTTTTTCAGATCCTCAGTACTGTTTTCTGGAACTCCAGCCAGAACAACGGCATTCAAATATTTGTCTGCCCTAAAGTTATCATCGGCTCGCCGGGCATTACTTTTGATTGCAAGTTTCAACTCGCATAATAACTTTTCAATACTTCGTTCAAATAACAAAATTTTCTCCACGCAATTATCATCATCTTTGGAATTACTGCCCGTTATCTTATTCACCAATTCAGATTTGAGTTCATTAAGTCCATTACCAAGAGTTTTCTCAATATCACTTACTCTTTCACTGATTTCATCTGGCCTTTTTATCACAGGAGCTGCATTTCTACGAGCCTTTCTTGTTTCCATGTTTGGCATTTTTGACATATGACTATGTGGGAATACGATGTCCACAATTTGATTGAAGATTCACCCTTGAAACACGTTTAATCGTAAAAATTTCGGGAGAGCAACGTAAATGTGACTACTCACTCCGTGCCATCTATCTATCCAAGACTAAGTTTGAAAAATTAACATATATATATATATATATATATATATATATATATATATATATATATACATCTACATACATCTTTACGCCCTTACAGTTTCTAAAAAATATTTGATGAATAATCTATCTAATCACTGCCCAATAAGATTAATTGGTACCTACTTTTATGAACACTTCGCGCGACAAGCTTTTCAAAACCAAATAATTCAACAAAAACTAATTGAATCATTGTCAGCGATGACTCAAATTTATTTCATATGTTTTAGTACACGGCTTGAATAAAAGCTTGTCTTTAAAAAGTTTTTTTATTAATTATTTCAGTCCACTAAAAAACGTCATACAGGTACCTACAAAAAAGTTATGACATTTCAAATGACTGAAAAGACATGAATGTGGCGCCACCTCCACGAAAGAGACAAACCAACATCAAATTTGATTTTGTCATTGAAAAATACTCCCAGATACCAAACTTTACTCGAATATCCCAATTATTTTTAAATGTATTCACAAAAAATAAAAATGGGAATTCAACTCTGATATCCTGCTTCTCAGAAACGAATAACTTGCAGTGTCCCGTCAACAGACCTACTACCTACAGAAGGCCAGCCGTCAGGGTCCGGTTTGGGTGCCCTACCATGACTTTGCTGTGTATTTGCCCGACAGTTTGATCCCAATATTGTTGGTGTCTTCTTTTTATCCACTCATCGATCAGGGTCCTGCATCGGTTTTTGCTAATCCCATGCACAGGTTCTGGCCCTATGAATAGCATTTCAGATGCTTGTCTAGCTTGTTGGTCCGCTTTTACGTTGCCTTCAATGCCTCTATGACCTGGCACCCACATCAAGGTGACCTTGTTGTGTTTTGCCAGCTCGATGAGGTTCTTGGGGTAGTCCCCGACCAGTTAAGACCTTATCTGTATAGAGTTGAGGGCTTTGATAGCACTTTGACTGTCAGATAGAATGTAGATGTGTTTTTCTCTATAACCACTTTATAGATTCTTCTGGATGCATGGAATATCGTGGAGCGTTTGCCAAGTAGTATTATGTAGTCCCTTCTTGGCCTTACCCCATGTATTCCTGCTCCCGTTCCTTCAACCGTCTTTGAGCCGTCTGTATACCAGACTATGTCCGCAGTTGATTATGATTCTATACTCGGGGCCCATCCGGATCCGTCAATTCGTTTTTCGAATGGTTTTTCGAATGAGTATAAGGGTTGGATGTAGTCTAAAATCATTTCGAGTTTGTCGATATTGATTACATGAGTGATTCTGGTATGTCCAGTTATTCGGATTCTCCAGTTTTTTGTTTGTTTCAATCTGTATGCAGTCATCCTGGCCTCTACAATAACATGTAAGTCAAGGGGTTCGAGGTTTAGGATGATTTCCATTGCAGCTGTTGGAGTGCTATTCATTGCACCCGTGATGCAGAGACAGCCTCTGGATTTTCCGAAGGTTGGTTTTTGCCTGTCTTTGATTTGTTTTTGGTCACCATAAGAGTGAGTCATAAGTTACACAATAGATCACAATAATGAAATATCAAATGAACTCGCACATCGGAAATCAAAATGGATTCACATGAATATGGTAAGAGATGCAAAAGAGTTATTCTTAACGGAATGGGCTCGATATGGAGGGCAATAACGATGGTGAATATTTTAATGGTTATATTAACAAAATATACAGGGACAAATATCAAACTGAAAATTTGCTCAGAAACCAAATAACAGTTACAACTTCAGTTATGGAAGAATTTACCAGATTTATTCAGCAACTGCAAATAGACAAAAAAAATGGTTCAATGAAGATACTAGGAAAATTGAAACATCGACTAACGATTTGACAAATGAATTACTCAATGCAAAGTTGAAAGCTATTATAATTCTGATCAATGATTAGAAAACTATACATTTTTGGATGACCAACTGAATTATATTTGGGCGCAATAACTTCTGCAAGACTCAATATCATTCATACATCAATCATAAGCCAAATGATTTAATAGCATCACTTCGAAAAATTTATCAAACGACTCAAAAGAATAATATTTCCTTACTAGCACGAATGTCACCAGTGTCCAAATAATCAGATATCATTGAATATCAGGGAGCGTCAAGTTATTTTCATATTAAAGATTCTCCTAGTTGAACCTGAGGTCTATATCATTTACCCTATTTCTATCTTGAATAACAGAACTGGGTAACATATTTTTTTTTTATTGGTGCCCCATTTTAGCCATTCAAAGCACGCCTCAGCATGTTTAAATCGAACTTTGGAAACGCGCGTTTTTTTAAGTTACCATGGCAACATCAACAAATCGAGAAACGTGAAGTCTAAATGACAAATTTTTTATTATTGATCTGACAGGAGTACCTTGTAACGTCAAATGAAATATAACTAACAATTCGTTCATTCATATGTGATACCTCTTGCTCCTCCATCCATTCAATGAACTTTTCATATTCTTTTCCAAATATATCACTGGATTTCCGCAGTATTAACCGCCATTCTGCCTCACTATTCGGAAAATCGATATCAGAATAATTCATTTTTGAGCTCTGGTGACAACAAATATTGATCTTTGATAACAAATTGCAAATGAATATCTGTTTTTGTCATTTCCATGATAACGAAAGGTATACTGATGTCACATCACAAATTCAACCATTTTGCATTATTAGTTCTTAGTTCTTAAAAACACTTGCTCTATTTCGAGCACTCCGGCTGCGCCGTCGTGCTCGAAAAATCGCGCGTGTTTTGAAGCTCTTTTTATCCACTTATACTTTAATATACTAATCTGCAACTCCAAATTATATTGCAAAATACGATGATTCAATGTTGGACAATGTTTTTCATAAATACTTTTTAACAAAAAATTAAACTGAATACGGAACTGAAAAGTCAATAATAATATAAACCTTCTTAGTCTCAATAACTAAGCTCCCAAACTAATGTAACTAACTAATTTTGAGTCGGCGCCAAACAAACATGCAAATGAATTAGGTAAGGCGTAATGATGGCATCGAGTTGCGCGGTGACATTCTGATAATTTTTTTGAAGTAATTTGATGATCTTCGTTGATTGTTCGTTTGGCGCCGACTCAAAATTAGTTACTTACACTAGTTTAGGAGCTTAGTTATTGAGACTAGGAAGGTTTATTTTATTTTTTAGGTTTCAGTTCCGTATTTCGTCGGTTTAATTTTTTGTTAAAAAGTTTTTATTTTTCAATTTTTTGTGGCTGAAATCTACTAGTTACTACCTACTTGTTTTTTGATTACTTCCAAAATACTTACCCACCTTACTTCAACTATTACCAGTTAAATAATATGATTATCTACTTTTACTATTTGTTGTAATATACATTATTTTTGTTCTTCTGGTTAGTTTATTTCATTACTTTGTATATCATTCCATCCTCTCATAGAATATAATGATTGTGGCGGATGTAAAAGAACAAAAATAATGACAGTAGCGATCTGTCATTGTCAACTACATATGTGTGCCAATGTTCACAGGTGAAAAATCAATCATCCCCTATTTTTCTACCCGTAAGGGTGAATAATTCCATTCGAAATCCAAATATGATCAACTATGAGGTATACTCTATCTAATAAAAAGAGAATCATCCAAATCGAAGAACCCAGTACAAAGTTATGCGTGGGAGAAAATCGGTTAACGGACCTGAATTCAGAGGGTGAGTGATCAATATCCTTCATTTTGCTATCCTTAGGGGTGGATTTCATCTTTCATATTCATATGGGACCAACTTCGAAGTACACCCTATCCACTGAAAAAATCATCGGAATCGGATGTCTCAGTAAAAAGTAATGCGTGGTCATATCAAAAAAAAAAATATACGCGTCGACTAGAGAACCTCCTCCTTTTTGGTTTCGTCGGTTGAAAATCTTGTTAACTTTAAACAATTATTCTCAAAGGACCTCGCATCGCATCAATGGGAAATTGGCTTTCGGTGAATTTTCTCGAATTTTTTATATATTGCAGAACTCATGATGCTGCTCAAATGTTTCCATTGCGCCACCGCTCTAAATTCAACAGTTTAGATTATATAGGGTGCTATAGATAACTTTTCCAAAATTTCAACTGGCCATTGTGAAGAGACTTTTTTGAATATATAAACCAAATCGAGTATGCATCGATTGTTCATACGGCCGATTTGGATACACTATAGAGAACAATGATTCCTGCGCGTACAGACGATATACAGGGTGAGTCCAAAGATAGCAAGTTTTTCAGTGATTTTCAAAAAATTGAGCGGTGGAATTTCATCCATTTTCAGATATTTTGTATGATACCAATATCAATTGCGGTTGAGGATATTAGCATATCGTGGATTGATCTGACATATCTATTATGTATTTCTCATGAAACTGCACCAGTCCTGCTTATTGATATATCCAAATACCTGAAATTCCGGAAATGTCGGTTACAAACTCGATCGTTCATGGTGAAAGTTCACTCTACAGATACATAAAATATACAGGGTGGATCAAAAACTAGTTTCCTTTACTGATGATTTCCTTGACGTAGTTATGATTGATATTGATGTCATTGAGCATTTTCAGAAATACATTATGTTCGACACACATCTGCCGAAAGATTTTGAACAATATTATTAGTAAATAAAACTTTATCTACTACGATTAGTAGAACAACTCGAATGATAGTAGGAGAAATTCGAGACATATTGCAAATAATTAAAACAGAAACATTGATTTACAACAAAATATGCTCATATTCCTTTAAAAAGACGTACCTATATGGAATGTATAGGTTGCTGATGAAGAACGACAGGAAATCCAGAATTATCCAAGTTTCAGTGTTCAGATGACATCCCGTTGGAAACATTGGGCTCACCGCCGGACAACTGTCAATTGATCTTGATTGATGATTCATTACATTACCTATTTTTCGTTACTTCCTTATATATAACCAATTTCTCATAATTTTTCCGGTTATCTTTACGGTGGTACGGGTCAGTAGTCACTACTTAGGTCGTATGCGCTCTTTATTATCGACCTCAGAATATGGGTGCCAGGGATCATCACAGTTCCTATTTCATGTCAAGTTGAGCATCTGTTATTTTCATAAGAGTTTTTGAATAGAGAAAAAACCGAGAATGGTTTTTGAAAAAACAAGTGAACTATGATTTCGTCGAACCGAAAGGATGATGGCATCTTTCTAGAATTGAACCTCGAGATAGGCAGGTGCGCTGAGTGAATTGATTCCGGTAGGTTACGATTTTTAAATTGAATGATTATCGCTGTTGAGTTTGGTGGAGTATCATTATTTTCTTTATCTTGCAATTAATGTTGTAGTTGATTATCATTTTTTTCGCTTTCCATATGCTTGTAATATTAGAATTCTTGGAGATACTGCATGGTCATTTTTGAGGGTTAAGTTTAAATTCTATACTGTGAGATTTTCATCACCTTGGGGCATTATCAGTAAATTTCCGATTAAATAGTCTACATATTATTTTATATCTTATTTTGGCTAATTTCTATCAAGGTTTATTTGTGTTTTCGATTTAAGTAGAAGAAAAACAAACAAAAAATATTTTGGCCATTTTGGCAAAGCATTTATAGCACATGTTGTGGCTGACGTAACATCTAATTTTTTTGGAAATCAGTTTTACGCTTTTTCATTTTTTAGTTACCGATAATTGGTAATTTCGAGTGGACTAGCGCTTACTTACCTCACACGTGTATTCGACTTTTCTGGGACAGTTCGGCAGTACCTTATAGGACAGCTCTCTGGTAAGCGATTTTTTTTTAATTTTCATAACTACATGTTTGTGAGATTAATTTCTTGAGAAAAAATTGCTTCTGGAGAGGATTGTACCTCTGGCTTGACTGGTCTCAGAACACTCGATTTTATATATGCCTCAAGCATAAAATTTGATTCACGTTTAATAAGTTCCTTATATCGATTCACTTCATTCAATTCACAGTGAGGGTTATTTGATTTTTGATCGTCGTAGAATCAATTCATTTCAGTTACTACCTTGTCGCCAAGAGCAGGGAGATTCATTAAATTTTTTGAGAGAATTACCTGGCTTATCGATTCGGAAGGGGAATTGCCGCCCCATTTCGAAATTACCTTTATCTGAGAGAATGCCACAACAGAGCCTGAGATCCAAAAATAGCGTTTCAAAGTAGAAATTGTCCGGAAGCATCGTCAACAAGACGTCAACAACCAAAGTTTTTAGCTGAAATTTTATAAATGCAGTGTTTATTCAGAAGGGAAATCTGTTTCGAGTTGTACAACAAATATCTTAGATCACTTTTATGAAAGTTTCAGATTGCAAATCCATTCGGAAAATTCGAATATTATATTTCCCTATATAATAGTATGTAGTATTTGAAGAGTGGCCGAGGATGGTAACGGGTTGATTCGATATGTGTGCACACAAAAAGATTTCGGCCAGTCAGTAGGCCCTGTATCGTCGACAACTCTTTGGTTGGGTGGTGGAAATGTACTATGGGGTTTATTTCCCGTATGAAGATATACGTATTGATACCGGCAATATAATTTGATGATCATTAGAATTAGACCATATAGATATATTTCTGCGACGTGTCGGTTTGCCAGGATCTATAACGTACTTAGGATCTCACAATGTTTGAGCAATCATATATTCAAACAGGACACTATTCCAACATTAGCTGAACTCCTATAATACCTATTATTGTTTTGTGAAATAACTGACTATCGAATTCATTTGCAAATACAATTTGAGATTGTTACCCTTTTCCTTCATTATATGTTTTCTTTTACCTATTTGTCTTTTATTTCTCTTTGGTTGAACATAATTTTGTATCCTAAAAAACACAAAAAACAAATGATATACATAATGTGGAAAATTTGAGGGTCTATACTTTCAAGGGTATATCATCATAAGGCTGTGTGCCGATAAAAACAAACTATTATTGTTATATATGTTGTTTTCCTCTCTGTATATCATATTTGATATAGATCTAGTTAGAAAAAGTTACTGATTGACACATTGTATTTTGACGTTCCGAATATAAAAATACTCCACAAAGTTATTAATTATTTTCCTAAATAGAACATTGGCGACGGGAAAACAGTACAGAACTCACATTTCAACACTTTGTCACACAAAAAGTAAGGAAAATGAGCAGTGCGTTGTTGGGTTTTGTGGGATCATTTGATCCAAAACATTCCGATTGTGCCGTATTCTCAGAGAGATTGGACCAGTTTTTCCTGGCAAACAACATCACAGAAGAAGCACGGAAAAGAGCTATTCTTTTGAATACTTCGAATGAAGAAGGTTATGTACTTCTGAAGAATTTATGTTTACCTAAAGCACCCAAGGAGAAGAGTTTTGCAAAATTGGATGAACTACTACTTTTACATTTTTCTGTGGTAAAATCAGTGTTTGCCGAACGTTTAAAGTTCTACAGCGCCAGAAAAGAAACTAACGAAAGGGTTTCCGACTGGGCAGCTAAGGTTAAAAGTTTGGCGGTCAACTGTAAATTCAGTCCGGCCATGTTAGACATAGTAATGAGAGACATTTTGGAAAGGGAGAAAATAAGATAATGGATAAGTTATTCGAAGAAGATGCCAGTAAGGATAGTTTATCAATGTCTAAGGTTATAAGTATTGCTTTGGTGAAAGAGTCAGCACTGGCTGAACAATCAAGGAGAACAACTATAAATAAAACACCTACGACATAAAGGATTATTCTCTTATGAAAGGCTGCCGTATGGAATTCACTGCGCGCCATCTATCTTTCAGAATTTATTAGAACAAATACTTGTTATACCGGGAGTCGTCTCATTTATAGATGACATTCTGATAACTGGTAATAACGATGAAGAACACATTGAAAGATTGCAGAAAGTTTTAACAAGACTCAAAGAATGTGGGCTAAAAGTTAAGGAAGAAAACTGTGCATCCCTTCAGGAATCGATCAATTATATGGGTCATGTGATCGATAAAGATGGTTTTCACTCAACTAAGGAACGAGTAGAAGCAATTGAATTATCCAAAATTCCTTCGAACGTCACAGAACTGAAATCATTCCTCGGTATGGTGAATTATTATTGTAAATTTATTCCCAACGCATCTACTCTTTTACATCCACTTTATCGAATGTTAATTGGCTCTGGACAACTGAGTGCCAGAAAAGCTTTGATGGTATCAAAACTCATTCAGTCTCTCCGTTGGTTCTGACTCATTTCGATTCTGAGAGACTAGTGAAACTCACGGTAGATGCGTCAAGCATAGGTTTGGGTGCAATAATAAGTCATATTTATGATGATGGGTCAGAACGACCTATTGCTTTTGCATCTCGTTTGTTGAATTCTAGTGAAGTTTCATATTCTCAAATTGAAAAAGAGGCAGCTGCTATAATATTTGGTGTTAAAAAGTTTTTTCAATATCTATACGGTCGGAAATTTCTACTGTTTACCGATCACAAACCACTTCTCACTATTCTTGGAGAAAAGAAAGGTTTGCCTGTTTTTGCAGCAAATCGACTACAGCGTTGGGCACATATTCTGTCTGCATTCAATTATGAAATTAAATATATCAGTTCTGATAAGAACTGTGCTGGTTTTTTGTCTCGATCACCCGCACCCATAAATACAGATGAATATAGCAATTTATGGAAATGAAGACAGCGGTAAAATATCATATTTAAATTACTTAGAAGTTTCCTATCAATTTTAGATTAATAAAAAAAGAAACTTCCAAACATGTGATTTTGGGAAGGGTAGCACATTATGTCCGTACAGGATGGCCAACAAAGTGTACTTCTGATGAATTAAAGCCATATTTGAATGGACGATCCCAAATTACAGAAGAACAGGGTTGTTTAATGTGGGGATATCGATTGATTGTACCAGTGAAATTTCATCAGAGTGTTTTACAAGAACTTTATTCCAGTCATATGGGCATAACAAAAATGAAGTCTTTGGCCAGGTCTTATTTTTGGTGGCCAAATATCGACAATCAAATTGAAAACTTGGCAAATTATTGCGATACGTGTGCAGTGTATGCCTGTAATTCGTCCAAAGCCCCACTGATTTCTTGGGATTGGCCTAAAAGAGCATGGACTCGACTCCATGTAGATTTTTTTGGGCCATGTTTGAACAAGTATTTTTCAGTAGTTGAAGATGCAACTTCGAAGTGGATTTGATGTTTTGAGGTTAGGAACATAACAACTAATACCACAATTAAAATTCTTCGTAAATTGTTTGCACGATTCGGATTACCCAAAGAATTATGTTCTGATAACGCACCAACTTTTTGTTCAGGGGAATTAGAATCTTTTTTAGATCAGTTTGGAATTAAACATTCAACTGGCGCACCTTATCACCCAGAGACAAATGGTTCAGCAGAGTCTGGTGTGAAAATAATGAAAAAGGCTATTTCAAAAGCATATAATGATGGTGTTAGAGACATAGATTTCATTTTGGATACTTTTCTATTGCATTACCGTAACTCGGAACACACAACCACAGGAAGGACACCAGCACAGCTACTTTTTGGACGTAATTCACGAACCAAATTTGATTCAATATTGCCATCAACTGAGGATGTAGTAGGAGAAAAACAAATTCGTATGGAATCATCTTCATTGAATAGAAGGGATGCCATTTTTTCTCAGGGTGAGAAGGTGTGGGTCAAAGATTACCGTAAAAATGCACAAAGTTGTTGTAAGGGAAAGAGTCATCAAGTACTTGGTGGAAGGACCACCTATATTGTAGAAGTTGATGGCGGTATCACATAGAAAAGACATATTGATCAATTGAAAAAAGATGGAAGTGCTTCCAGGCAGAATGTTGCACAAAATGTATCTGTAATACCGCGATCTTCATTAATAGACTCTCCCTCTTTACCTACTTCAGTGTCCAATAGTGACAATGACAGTGAAATGAATCGAGATATGACTGCTCGTGTTTTGAGAAGACGAAGTCAATTAAGAAAACCAGACAGGTTACATTTTTAGTAAAAAATTACTGATATTAAAGGGGAAGGTGTTATATATGTTGTTTTCCTCTCTGTATATCATATTTGATATAGATCGAGTTAGAAAAAGTTACTGATTGACACATTGTATTTTGACGTTCTGAATATAAAAATACTCCACAAAATTATCAATTATTTTCCTAAATAGAACAATTATATTAGGCTATGTGCCCCCAAAAAAAACGTATCTTCTGAGAGCAGATGGGTTGCAGATCCTTGTTACCTGAGGAGTGGAGCTGGCTGTCTTGACTTTCAAGTCATCCGAATTGATTTTCAAGGGTGACATCAAGAATATGTCATTTTCTGTCGACGTCAATCAGCTCTAGTGATTTTAACTCATTTTTGTGTATTCTGAAGACTTTCATGAATATTTCGAATCAAGAAATGATTGACATGATTTATGTACAGCGGCCTGGTGATGGAAATGGTTTTTTGGCAACTAGAATTTATAGAGAGTTGGTCCTGAAGGAAATGAGAGCAGGAGAGCATTCGAACACTTAATGTCGTTTACGCCAAGAGTGAGAGAACTCAAACTGATCTCACTCACTCAGAAAATCAACTAAATGTTCCAACGAGTGTTATAGAAAATCCTACAATGAATTCGAGAGTTTCAGCAAGGAAATTAAACAATGGTTTAACCTTGATCAACAATGTTTTGCGAATCAATGAATTCCATCAATACCACGTTCAACTCCTCAATATAAAAGAATCCGATTGCATCTCAACAGAGGGTTCAGGTGGATAGATTTTTTTTCAATAAGGTCTTCTTCATCGATTAAGTTAGTTTTTACAAAAATGGTTTTGTTAATATGCATAACTTGATAAATAATAAATTTATTCACTCACATAATGATATAAGCAATACAATACGTTATAATAGAAGTAGTATAAGAAAATAATAATAATGAACACTCCTCTAGAACGTCCCATTGAATATCACACGACAGGCATTAATGAAATGGAGAATGGATAACAAATACTAAATACTAAAATAAATGATATGATGAGTAAATATACTCGGTAAGTAAAATACTTGTTCCGAGACAGTGTAGCAATTAAAAACATAAATATAAAATATGAAAAATACACACATATATACTGTAATAACTGAATAATGTATAACAGAACACAATAAAAAATTTGAAATTAAAGCAAGAAACAGTAGATTTATTCAACATTGACTTTTAGAATATTTGAATTTGGATCAATTTCATCTGGAGGTTGGTTTCACGGGAGATGCGATATGGAAACAAAATACTTACCTATCCAGACACCTTATGAAATGTAACTTTATTCAATTATATTTTCGTTTCTATCAAACCATGAACGTATGCCCTAGGGCAGGTCGGCACAAATTTTTTTAGACTTTTTTTAAATGTTTTATTTGACATGTTTTTAAATTCATCGAGGATGCTGTTGTAGAGTTTGGGCGCTAAGAACTCATTTGATCTTTGTCCTATAGATTTTGTCATGAAGGGAATTGAGTGTAATTTTTTTCTACGTGTGTCATATTCATGATTGCTTTTTTTGAATTTCTTACTTATGTGATAATTGATCATACATTTATAACTGAATTCCTACCTGAGGTCAAACACTCCTAACTCAGTGTTAGTCAGTTCTGTTGAGTAGTCCCATTTTTAACCGACGATACCAAAAAGGAGGAGGTTCTCCATTCGACCCGTATATTTTATTTTTTTCCATAATATTTTTTATGTATGATCACGCATAACTTTTCACTGAGGCGTCCGATTCCGATAATTCTTTTTTCAGTGGATAGGGTGTACTTCGAATTTGGTCCCATTCGAATTTAAAAGATGAAATCCACCCCTAAGGGTAGCGAAATGGAGGATATTGATCACTCACCCTCTGAATTCTGGTCCGTTAACCGATTCTATCAGGCATAACTTTGTACTGGGTTCTTCGATTTGGATGATTCTTTTTTTATTAGATAGGGTATACCTTATATTTGGATTTCGAAAGGAATTAGTCACCCTTACGGGTAGAAAAATAGGGGATAATTGATTTTTCACATTGGCACACACATACGTAGTTGACAATGACAGATCGCTACTGACATTATTCTTGTTCCACATCCGTCAAAATAAGTATATTTTATGAGAGGATGGAATGATATACGAAGTAATGAAATAAACTAACCAGAACAACGAAAATAATTTATATTACAACAAATAGTAAAAGTAGATAATCATATTATTCAACTGGTAATAGTTGAAGTAAGGTGGGTAAGTAAGTATTTTGGAAGTAATCAAAAAACAAGTAGGTAGTAATTGGTAGATTTTAGCCACAAATTGCAAATGATAATTGAGCTCCTTAACTAATAAAATTAAACCGACGAAAAAATCAACTGAAAAGCAAAAAATAAAATAAATCTTCTTAGTCTAAATGATAATTGAGCTCCTTAACTAATGTAAGTAACTGATTTTAAGTCGGCGCCAAACAAACAATTATCGAAGATCATTATCTATGAAAGAAGTCATCAAAACGCAGCCGTGCATCTCGCTGCCATCATTTTACGTTTCACCTAATTCAATTGCTAGTTTGTTTGGCGCCGACTCAAAATCAGATACATTAGTTTAGGAGCTCAATTATCGTTCAGACTAAGAAGGTTTATTTCATTTTTTGCTTTTCAGTTGATTTTTTTGTCGGTTTAATTTTTTGTTAAAAAGTTTTTATTTTTTACTTTTCAGTTCCGTATTTCGTCGGTTTAATTTTTTGTTAAAAAGTTTTTATTTATGTAACATTAGTTTCAAGAATCTTCGTTGTAGAATTTCTAAAGATGTTATGTGTTTTCAGAGTGCTGCACCCCAAGCCAAGATGCCGTATTTCAGATGACTATCTACAAGTGCAAAATACACAATTTTTAGTTCTTTCTGAGGTAATGTGTGACAAAGATGTCTGAATTTATATAGAATAAATTCTAGTTTTTTTATTACGTATTTAATATGGACATCCCACGTCAAATGGTCATCAATGAGTACACCCAAATACTTAACACTTTTTGATGGTAGTATATGAGAAATCGGTCCTTTTTCATATATTTCTATATAGTTAAAGTCAGGTGTCTTGGATTCGTAGCATATGAATGGTATATACTGGGTTTTCTCCAAATTTATTGTTAACAACTTCTGATCAAACCAATGTTTGATACGAGAAATATCGGTTTGTACTGTCATTTTTAACTCCCCCCAGGTAGCTGCTTTGTAAACGATGGCCGTATTGTCTGCGAAGCCTATGATTTCTCCAGAGCTCTCAATTTTGAACAAGTTATTGATAAATATCGAAAATAAGATCGGTCCCAGAACGGTCCCTTGTGGTACCCCAAACTCCACGGGAAGCTTATCACTGTACTCAGCCCGGACTCTTACACATTGGGTTCTGTTCGAAATATAGCTTTCGAGGAGTGTGAGGGGTTTACCTCTCATTCCGATATCTTCTAGAGATTCCATAAATAGTGGGTGACTAACAGTGTCAAATGCTTTAGCTAGATCTATAAACATACATAGGCAAGGCATACTTTTATCTAGGGCAGAAAATACATTATTTGTTAGGGAAACTATCGCATCTTGTGTGGAAACATTTTCCCTGAAACCGAATTGCTTGTCGGATAATATTTTATACTTATTGAGGTATGATACTAATCTATTCCTTAGGAACTTCTCGAATATTTTAGCAAAGTTTGTTATCAGTGATATTGGCCAGTAGTTACTGGCCAAGGCATTTTCACCTTTCTTGTGTATTGGAATAACAATTGTGTCCTTGAAAGCCAAAGGCCAGTATCCTAAGGCCAACTTCCATTAGTATTTCCAGACTAATCCTAATATAAATCGTACCCATTGTCAGAATATATGGACCTTGAATGTATGGCGCGGTGCCCACTGGAGGGATGCGATAGGAGACAGAGCAAGTGATGCGACAAGCAATTCGACACCGTATCGCTTACAACGTATATCCTTGTGTAAGCAACTGAAACAATGCACACCGGCGCGATCTCGATTCAATTATTGGTGTCGTATCGGTGAGGGCGACACATCTCCAGGCGACTCAGCAGTTTTTGAGACACTAGTCACAATAAAAGCCAGTAACTTTCGGAGCTCATTCTGCAAAACTCTTTGAATTTCTGTTCATGTAGAGAGTTTACGAGACACCATTGCCGAAATGAGTACACTTTTGTTAACATTATATGGATGTATACAATATTTTCTCGTTTTTATTTTAGCTGACGTAAGCAAGCGTGGCGTCCTCCTCTGAAGAGCTCATGATTACAACTGCAGGTTAGATATGGTACAGGTGTGTATCGTATCTCTTGGCACTTTGATTGAGTGGGTACAAGAGCGTTGCGCCGATAAAAGTCATATCGGACGATGAAAGATCGATTTGTTGAATCGCCTATCGCATCTCTCCAGTGAGCGCCTATCAGAAATTATATGCGGACATATTTCTTTGAAGAAAGACTGATCGTGATTCCTGCATGGAAATTTGGATATTTCGTCTTGAAACATCTTGAAATTATTGAACAGAGAATGTAGTTTTTGCTCAGCGGTGCAACACTATCCAACCATATCGACAACAAATTTCCTGATAGGTGGATAGAAGGAGTGATGAGTTTATAGTGGGAGCTTTCTCTACACCCACTGAAATATTGTATGAAGTTTCTAATTTGAGAACAGTTTTGCCACTTCTGGCAATCACTGGTTTGATCGAACCGATTCATATAACATGATTTTCTGCTGGGTTACCTCCTTTGATGATTTCTGGTTGCCGATAAACCATATTTATTATTTGTTATGTTTACAAGTAGGTAAAACGTTTAAAGAGTTGAAATAATAATAAAAATGAAGAAAAATCCATAAATAAAAAATATTTGTATTTGGTAATCTGTGCTGTTATTTTACAGTTTTTTTGAAGATTCTGCCATTTTTTCTGAAACCTTGTATAATATTAATCGATACCTATGTTTGAAATAAACATGTTTTCAACATTACAATCAATTGGCATAATTTAAAAAAAAATTGAAATCAAAATTTATGAATATATTTTGATCACAAGCAGATAGCAAAATATTAAAAGTTCAAACATCCTGTATATGAAATTGGGTCTGAACACAACAGCCAATGAGATGCCAGGAGAGATCTTGATGCAAAATTTGTAATTTTGAAAATAAAGAAAAGCAGAAACGTCGAAAGAATAATTTTAGATGTATTGTATATAGATTATAAGGTAGTTAGAAAAGTTTCATAAATAAAAACTGTTAAAGAAGTGAAAATAATGAAAAGTGCTACAAATGGTGTGTCAAAATCGAAAATTCAAGAAGAAAAACAAAATGTGTTGGTATCAAGGGGAGTGAATTAACAAGCGAGGAGATGAAAAAAATAATAATTTTGGGAAGAACCACATTGAAAATTTAAATTTGGAACAAACAAACAATTTGGAATAAAATCAGTTATTAGCCAAGAAAACATTAGGAAAATATGAAGAACACTACCAGATAAAAAAAATCACAAATGCAGAGTTAACATTACCTTTGCTTCATTGGAAATTCATAAATGAGGAGAAGTCCCAGTGACGAGAGCAGTAGCAGTTTCCAAGAACGGGAGAGAATCCGAAACGCTGAGCAGTTTGGTACATGAGGTCCCAGGTATTTGTTGAAACCATAAAACTTGCCACAGTACAAATAAGAACTGAACTTTAAATAATTTTCATAGTACTCTTCACGAATGACTATATAATAACACATAACCTACAAAACGAGGTTAAATTCACTTTATTATTCTATAATTTCGTTTTTTGCTGTATATACTTGTTTCTGAAGCTCTAATTAGGTTATTTATCGCAGACTATATAGCAATAAGCTTTTTCCTGAATAAAGGAAATTATTATTTTGATGAAATTCTACTACATTTTCAATGTTTCATGAACAATAAATTGCTAATTTCTGAAATTGACGTCAAGAGGGCTCCACAGTGGAACCAACTTCTGAGATCCATAGGCGTACCGATTGAGTTAGCTGAACGTGAAGGAAATAAGGTGAAGGAAAGGAAGTAAAGAGCATAGCCGGAGATATTGAATATTTATATGGGTATTTATTCATCAATACAAATTGAATAAAGCTTCAAAAAAGGAATTAGCTTAAAGATTTCGGAAAATAACAAAAATTGTAAAACAAAACAAACAAAACACAAAAATTATTTGTTTTTGTTATGATGTTTGATTGTGGGAAGTAAATGAACAAATATAAAATAAAATAAAAAACGACCGCAATCAACGCATCATATCAATATATATATATATATATATATATATATATATATATATATATATATATATATATATATATATATATATTTATATGAATATAACAAAATATTTTTTTTTTCTTAAAATTTTTAAAAATTTTTTTTTTAAATATATATATAATTATTTGTATATTTATTTATAATTGGCCCCGTTGGTGACACTTATTATGATGGGGCTAATTTGTTATAATGATTGTTATTGCTATTTTTGTTTATTTATTCATAAAAACTAGTCATCATAACAAAATATTTGTTATGATAAGTTTGATTAATCGATTCCTTTTTTTATTTGATAATTTTGAGAAGTGAATACCTATCATCACAGTAATAAATATCCGGCTATGTATGCTTATTTTTTTCAAATACTCTTTTACCTGTATTCTTTCACTTTATCCCAGCTCTGTCGGTACGCCTATGGAGACATGAGATCGCCCTATCTCAAGTTAGGATTCAGTGGTGCCACCTCGTTGCTCTGCTTGAAGTCAATGTGGAATGTACTGTTTTGTGAAATATTGGTTATGTGATCAAACAGATAATTAATGAATGCAGAAAAAGGTCAAATAACGTTTCTCTTATTCAAATAAATCCTTGAAACAACCTAACCTGCGTTATCCAACTTAATTCAATAAACAGTGAAATAATAATGGCAAATTCTTGCTTATACGCAATAACGTAACTAATGAATATGAGTTCATGGGTAAAATTCAGGTTATGAGCGAATATAAGAAATAATGTTCAAAACAGTGGGCAAAAGTCATAAAAGTACCCTAAATAAGTGTCTGATACGAATACGTTCACTTGGTTTAGATTTGGGTTCAAAAGTACCTGTGATTAGTTTCTGTTTGGTATTCTCGAGAACCCTGGAAGTGTTCTTCGTTTGCAGTGTCTCTGTGGAAAGCCCCCTTTGTTATAGCAGCGTCACGACTATATTTTGAAAGGTGAAGTGGTTTCTTCTTTGTAATTTCTACGCTTGTTTGTCTCTGAATGTTTTATACAGTGCTTCTCAAAAGTCCCCTCCCCCCCCTCTTATTTTTGGAACGATTATACATAAACAAGTGAAATTTGGAAACTGAATATTAAAGGTTGTAAACATCCCTACTAGTGATGATAGATGACGAAATCTCAAAGATGACGTCACAAGGCCATTGTGACCAATAATTTTAAATGGAACCCTACGGCAAGCGACACCTCTTTTAGAAGGTATCGAAAAAATCTATTCAATGATACTGATTTTGTTTGTTTTCATGACAGTTTTGGCAACTCGCTTTAAAAAAACGCAAAGCTTTGATGAATTAAATCAGGTAATACTAAAATTCCAAATTCAAGCTCCGCCTCTGGATAGTTGTCAAATGAGCTAACGTTTTTGTTAGTCCCCCTAATTCGACGTTTTTGTAATTGTCCAAGTTTTTGTACATTTAATAATTTGTGTATTGTTGATCGAACGTTCAACTGTTTTAGCAGCTTTTGGTACTTTTAATATTTTTGTACTTTTTAATAATTTGTTAAACTGTTGTGAGCCGAACGCTTAAGTGCTTCAAGAAGCGAAATGGTACGTGCTTTAGGTGATAAAGTAGCAGCGATCCTAATTCTTGGTGAAACTGGACAAAATATTCATGCATCAGAATAAGAGGTTTTCCGATCGCCCCGTTTCGAGGACTTATTTAAGGGAGCTTCTTCGTAAGTTTGAAACAACTGGTAGTATTAATGATGCGAAACGATCTGACAGACCACAAATTTCTGATGAGAAAAAAATTGATATACTCTGCAAGTAATAGTTAATCCTACTTCTTCAACAACTCACGTTGCATCTACCTGTGGAGTCAGTCGAAGTACAGAACACAGGGTGTTGAAAAAAGAATAAATTTCATCCATACAAATTAAAAATGGTTCATCAATTCTCAGACGACGACCCAGACCGAAGACTAGAATTTTATGAAAATATGGAAACTAAAATTAACCAACAGCCAGACTATGTCAAAACAATTTGTTTCAGTGACGAAAGTACTTCCTATCTAAATGGAAATGTAAATACACAGAATGTGAGGTATTGGAGTGACGCAAATCCTCACCTGTTTCGTGAAACAAATACCCAATATCCCCAGAAGGTGAATGTTTGGGCAGGTATCCTGTGAAACCACATCGTTGGGCCTCTTTTTTCAAAAACTAATTTAACTGGTGATGTTCACCTGGAGCTGTTGCAAAACGCAATAGAACCGTTAATCCTTGAAATTTTGGAAGATAATCCAGATGAATTCGGCAATTTTGAAATAACATTCCAACAGGATGGTGCTCCTCCACACTATTACGGTGCAGTAAGACGGTATTTGGATGAGGAGTATCGTGGTAGATGGATTGGACGACGAGGTTCAACGGAATGGCCAGCTCGATCACCGGACCTCACACCTTTGGATTTTTTTCTGTGGGGATACCTCAAATCGAAGATTTACGCCACTGAACTTGACAATTTTGACGTTTTAAAACAACGTATTGTTGCAGAATGTGAGGCTGTTTCCGCAGACACATTTGCAAAAGTACGAGAAGAGTTTGAAAATAGGATATTTCACTGTCAGGAAGTAAATGGAGGTCACTTCGAGCAATTCTTTTGAGTAGATACTTACTCTTAAATCTGTAATCAATATCATACTGAATGAAATTTAAATCTTAATGTTTACTATAATGAGCCATTGGAACTGCCATAAACACAAACAAAATTGGTATCATTGAATAGGTATTTTCGATACCTTTTAAAAGAGGTGTCGCTTGCCGTAGGGTTCCATTTGAAATTATTGGTCACAATGGCCTTGTGACGTCATGTTTGACGATTTCGTCATCTATCATCACTAGTAGTAAGTTTACAACCTTTAATATCCAGTTTCCAAATTTCACTTGTTTATGTATAATCGTTCCAAAAATAAGAGGGGGGGAGACGATTTTTGAGAAGCACTGTATGAAATCATTTGTCACCTCGTCGGAGGGTGAGGTTTGGGGGTGGAAATGTTGAAAAAGTTCAGAATTCAGTTTTAACGGCAGTGTAGAGTTTTCTAGTATGCATAATCAAAATACATATCACCTGATATATGAAATAATTTGTCGCCTCGTTGGTGGGTGTGTCTTGGGGCAAGGAAAAAAAATCAAGATTTAGTTTAAACGGTAGCGTAGAGTTTCTATATCCAAAATCGAATTCAGGATCTCGAAATACATAGCACCTGATATATGAAATCATTTGTCGGAAAGCATGTATGGGGGGGTGAAAATGTTAAAAAAATCTAAATTCACTTTAAACGGCAGTGTGGAGTTTTTGAGATTTATATTCAGAATCTATTAGAAAACAATTAAGTTGAAGATGCTTTCTTACGAAAAAAATATGAATATTCAAGAGTGCCAACTAGTGTTTATCATGAATGACTATTTTTCTGCCATATGTAAAAATGCGGTGACACACTTTTCCTGCAAACAATGAAAAACCTACACATTAATAATTTCTGCCCGGTTCAATAACAATTCAAAATCCTAACAATGATTTTATTATCAGTTCAACATTGAAATAGATCACTGATAAAGAGTAATTAAAACATTTCAAATTGTTACCGCCCGGCAGAAACCACGGGGAGGTACGAGCAGCATTCTTTGCCAAGGGGATGGAGGTGAGGATTGTTAATACTTATACTCCTCCTGCATGAACTTTCAATAATATTTCCTTTATTATGTACTTTTTTTATCATTTAAATCAGGATGTTAATTATCAAACCAGGTTTGAGAGTGTGTGAGAATTGTGCAAATACGTCTCATCGGTGTAAATACACACCCTTCGACGGGGCCACAAATGTTTTCATATATCAGGTGGTATATATTTCGACCTTCTGAATTTGATTCTGCATACTAGAAAACTATACACTGCCGTTCAAACTGAATATTGATTTTTTTACAATATTTTCACCCCCCAAACTCACCCTTCGACGATTTTATATATCAGGTGGTGTGTATATCGACCTCTTGGATTCGATTTTGCATACTAGAAAACTGTCGCTTAAACTGAATTTTGATTTTTTTCAACATTTCCACCCCCCAATACACACCCTCCGACGGAGCGACAAATGACTTCATATATCAGGTAGTATGTATTTCGACCTCCTGAATTCGATTTTTCGCACTAAAAAACTCTACACTGCCGTTCAAACTAAATAACTTTTTTTTTTCAATATTTTCACCTTTAAACCCCCTCACCCCTTTCGGCGGGGCGACAAATAATGTCATATTGTGCTGTATGGCGTCGGCTTTAGAATAGCCCCATGGTAAATCCTGCCTGTCGTAAGAGGCGACTAAAAGGATAACCGTAGGTGGAAGATGGTCTCATCGCCCGGTGAAATACCACCATATCGACTTTGTGTGCTGTGAAATGGATCATTCCATGTTTCAGTGTTCGGTCGATACTTTCCGGTCTCCCTCTTTCCTTTTCCCCAATTCCTCCTTTATTTTCAGGTGCATCCTAATAGTAATAATGATGAAGTCTCCTAGAGTAAAACACTCCGGAAGCAAAATACCTCTCCATTCGGATTTCCGGGCGAGAGGTACTCGAGGGGACTCAACATTAAAGATTAATTTTTGCAACATCCGCGGACTCAACAAGAACATCAATGACGTCCACCATCACCTACAGACGAAAAAACCGG
Organism: Gonioctena quinquepunctata; assembly: GCA_018342105.1. Classification (NCBI taxonomy): domain Eukaryota; kingdom Metazoa; phylum Arthropoda; class Insecta; order Coleoptera; family Chrysomelidae; genus Gonioctena; species Gonioctena quinquepunctata. Next base: position 697,545 of record JAFIRS010000200.1, read on the forward strand.
ATATTCTGGCTCTAACAGAAACACAAGTAAACTCCTCCACCAACAAGGTCCATATGCTTTGTCCTGGTTACGAACTCCATTCTCGATTCAGGTTCAAAGGTGGAGTCTGCCTTTACGCTAAGGCTAACCTTTCATGCCAGCGTGAAGAGAGTTTGGAACCGAAAGACTTTGATGTGATATGGTTCAAGCTATCTGATACCAAACTGACTAAGTTCCTCTGCTGCCTTTACCTATCACCTAATGAACCTTCATATAACGACCTCTTTGAGTTTTTATCACTCAAACTGGACTACATTCAGGAGAACCATCCAACAGCTGAAACCATAATCATGGGAGACTTTAATGTACATAACGCTGCCTGGCTCAAATTCTCTAACAAAACAGATGATGCGAGTCGTCAAGCCGAGGCCTTCGCCATCACTCATGGTCTAGAACAACTAGTCGAGCTACCAACCCGCATCCCTGATGTCAACAACCAGTCTGCCAATACACTAGATATTTTCCTCACCACCAATCCTGACCCGTATAGAATAGAAGTTTGTGCCCCACTTGGAAACTCTGATCACACCCTCATCTCCACAACATGCTCTTTCCATTTACCATCGAGCTGCACAATACCACCCCGTCTCATGTGGCATTACAATTCGGCCGACTGGGAAGGTCTTCGTATATTTTTCTCAGCGTTTCCATGGAAAAGAGTTTGTTTCTCTTCAGTAGATCCAACACGATGTGCTGAGACAATTTCTGAAATCATCATGTTGGGGATGCAAACTTACATACCGAATACCGAAAGAAGAACATCATCCGATAAGACCTGGTTTAACAGAAACTGCTCTAGAGCTGTGGCTTCCAAACAGGCAGCATACCATCGATGGCTAAAAAATCCGGGCCCTGAGACCAGAGCAGCATATGTCGAGGCTAGAGGCATATGCAAAGAGACAATAGAATGCTCGAAAGATGCCCACAATGCCAGAATAAGATCAAAACTTGCTGAATGTCCTAACGGATCCCGTTCATTTTGGTCTTTCGCCAAAACTGTGGGAAGAAACTTCACTTCCAGCTCATTTCCTCCTCTAACTAAAGAAGATGGAACACTAGCAACGACTGCCCAGGAAAAAGCCAATATCTTTGCGCACCTATTTGCTGGAAATTCCACTCTGGATTCATCGGGAAAACAACCCCCGAACATTACACCTATTGACAGTCACATGCCCGAGATCACCTTTCGCCAACGTACTATCAGAAAGATTTTGCTGGGTCTCAACACCAACAAAGCCTGTGGATCTGACGGAATCCCGCCAATTGTTCTCAAGAAATGTGCCCCCGAACTAACACCTGTTCTTTGCAAGTTGTTCAACCACTCTTACAATTTGGGGGTATTTCCGTCCAATTGGAAAATTGCAAGAGTACAGCCAGTCCCTAAAAAAGGCAAAAAGGCCCTACCTAGCAACTACAGACCTATCGCACTGCTATCTATCATTTCAAAGGTCATGGAAAAAGCCATGAACATCGAGCTCATGAAATATCTGGAGGACTCAGGAATTGTCAACGATAGGCAATATGGCTTCCGCCATCAGAGATCAACTGGTGACCTGCTCGCTTACGTCTCACATATATGGCAGCTATCTATTGAAAAGTATGGAGAAACTTTAGCTGTGGCATTAGATATCTCCAAGGCGTTCGATCGAGTTTGGCACCAGGTACTCCTCGCCAAGCTTCCGTCTTATGGCTTGCCCCCTCAGCTGTGTTCCCTGCTTGCTAGTTTTCTCTCAAACAGGTCTCTCCATGTAGTGGTCGATGGAGTTTCATCTGACACTCTACTCATAAATGCTGGTGTTCCGCAAGGATCTATTCTCGCACCAACACTATTTCTACTTCACATCAACGACCTGTTGAAAGCAACTTCATGTCCAGTACACAGCTTTGCCGATGATAGTACCCTCCATACCGCTTTCTCTTCCAGGGCCCCTATATCAGCCTGTGAAACCAGAAATGAACGAGGAAGAAATGTTAATAATATAAATATGGACTTAGCAACAATTCTCGAATGGGGATCTAATAACTTGGTAGAATTCAATGCAAACAAAACACAAGCATGTCTTTTCTCTAGAAAAGCCGATCTCACTGTGCCTAACATAACTTTGTCAGGAGTAACCATACCACTGAAGTCATCCATATCGATGCTTGGTATTACTATCAGCAATAACCTTTCCTGGGAAAATCACGTGAGGTCCATTGCCAAAAGTGCATCCCAAAAACTTGGTTTTTTGTTTCGTGCGGAGAGCTATTTCACCCCCACTCAGCTGCTTATGATCTATAAGGCACAGATCCGACCTGTCCTGGAATACTGTTTCCATATTTGGAGCGCGGCACCTAAACATATCCTGAGGCTATTGGATTCTGTCCAAAAAAGGGCAATTCGTCTCGTCGGTGATGCCTCGCTTACAAACTCGCTCACTTGTCTGGAACACCGTAGAAAAGTTGGCGATTTGTCTCTATTTTATAGATATTTTCATGGGCGATGCTCTTCTGAAATATCAACAATCGTTCCTGCTTTGGCAGTCTCTTCAAGATTAACCCGTCAAGTTCAGTCATCACACCCCTTCGTGGTCACTTTGGAGACCTGCAGAACATCACTTTCCAAAGACTCGTTCATCCAACGAACAGCGAGGCTTTGGAACTCATTGCCTAGGGAGGTGTTCCCCGAGGCATACAACCTCCAGAAATTTAAGAAGAACACCAACTCCTACCTTCTTTCCCTTGGTTCCCACGATGTTCTCTGAACATTACAGGATATCCCTTTTCGCGGGAACCAGAACATAAAAAAAAAAAATATCTGGTAGTATCTGTATGTATTTCGACCTCCTGAATTCGATTCTGCAAACTAGAAAACTCTACACTCCCGTGAATACATAATTCTGATTTTTTTCAACATTTCCACCCTCAAAATTCACCCTCCGACGGAGCGACAAATGATTTCATATATCAAGTGGAATGAATTTCGACCTCCTGGATTCGATTTTGCCTACTAGAAAACTGTACATTGCCGTTAAGAAAACTTCAAACTGAATATTGATTAAATTCAATATTTTCACCCCCAAAACTCACCCTTCGACGGGCGACAAATGATTTCATATATCAGGTAGTATGTATTTCTCCCTTCGACGGGGCGACGAATGATTTCATATACCATGTGCTATGTATTTGGACCCTCTGAATTCGATTCTGCATACGAAAAAACTCTACACCACCGTTTAAATGGAATTCTGTTTTTTTTTAACATTTCCACCCCCTAATACACACCCTCCAACGGGTGCTATGTATTTTGACCTCCGGAATTTCATTCTGCATACTTGAAAACTCTACATAGCCGTTCAAACTGAATTCTGATTTTTTTCAACATTTCCACTCCCAAAACTCACCCTCCGACGGGGCAACAAATGATTTCATATATCAAATATATTTCAATCTCCTGCATTTGGTTCTGCAAACTAAAAAACAGTGCCGTTTGAATGCATATTTAATTTTTTCCACATTTTCACCCCTATTACACCCCCGGCCCCGAGATGACAACGCGTTCTAAATATCATTGTTTACATTTATCAGCCTATGAATTCGATCGTGTACTGGAATGAGTCCTACATGGTCATTTTAATGAGAAACAGATCCGAGTTACATTTTACTCAGTGTATTTTGTGGTTGTAGATAACTTCACACATTTCACTTCACTTCACATAGGGTTGAATATGATTCCAACTTCATTGAGCGGGTTTCTTCCCGCCAAGAGTCGCATCCATCTGAATTTGTCTCGTTTCGACTGACTAAACAGACACTGAGACTCGCAGTTTCAATACAGGTAATATATAATATATAATAATAATAATGATAATATTTATTTACCAAAGAATCGATACATACACTTTTAATCAATTAATGAGGAATGCAAGTAAATAAACACAGAGAAGATCCACAAAGGCTAACCTGCGCGTGGATCACTAAGGTTATTATGCAATGAATTTTAAAATAAGTAATTAGTTATTTGTTATATACAGTAAATTTATAATATATTGAGAAAATAGTTTTTTGTAATATATAGTAAATTTATAAAATATTGATAAAATAGTGATAAAATAGTGGAGAGCAATGGAACAAACAATTGAAATATATAAAAAATTTATCACGATAGTAAATAACACAAAATAACAACATATTAAAAACTAATGAGAGAAAAAAAAATGAAGAATTCGATAATATAATTGAAATATATATATATATATATATATATATATATATATATATATATATATATATATATATATATATATATATATATATATATATATATATATATAACTATGAATTTGAAATAAACTTTGTAGAAAGGATATTCCTTGAGGTTACAGTCAAAATAATGGCCTATGAGAAAAGAAAAACTCTTTCTTATTTAGTCAAGCTTTCGAAAATGTTTATTTTCATTATCAAGACAAGCTGTGGAGAAAAAAGAAAACACAATTGTGAAATACGATTTTAAACAAATCTATAGAGGTTAAGTGAAGACAGCGAACTAATCACCATTTCGTGATTGAGGAACTTTTCAAAATCATATCACTATGACCCACTACTAGTAATATATATAAAAATTAAACAATGGCACTCGCACATATTGTTTTAGATTCAACCTCAAGGAATATCCTTTCTACAAAGTTTATTTCAAATTCATAGTTATTTTCAACTAGTCCAGTCACGAGACTATTTGATATTTGATATGCTGCATAGAATTGGAAATTATAGTTACCATAATAACTCAATAATAACAACAATTATAATAATTAATTAAAACACAATCATATAAACATATATTAAATACTAAATGATACACAAGTAGATACGATTTTAGAACATGGATACATTTCAATTTGCGTTTTTGAGGTCTATTGAACAGTGTATCTCATTTCTAGATTTCATATTAACCCATTTCTTGGCTTCTTGCTTGAATAGGGATAATGAATTGAGATTCTCAATTTCAGATGGATTTTTATTAAATAGTTTAGGAGCTAGGAAAACATAACATCTCTGTCCAATAGTTTTGGTCATCTTAGGTACATCCAAAGCTTCTTATATTGGGTGTTGTATATATGACGTACGTGTTTGCTTGATGAAATATATTTTCTTTGGTATACTAAGAGAGTGAGTAAAAAAGTTTGGCGTATATCAAGAAACCCTGATTTCCGATAGAGATCATTGCTAGAATAGTCACGTTTTTTACCGAGTATGATTTTTATGAGCCATTTCTGTAGTCTTTCGAGATTTTTCAGATAATTGTTAGTTACTCCACCCCATGTAATAATTCCATAATTGATGTGTGTTTGGACAAGTGTATAATACATGATACGAAGGTGATGTATATCAAAAAATCTTTTTAAATATTTAAATTTACTCAAAGAAAAACGGAGTTTTTTTATTAAGTTACTGATGTGAGCATCCCACCTCAAATGACTATCCACTGTGATGCCGAGATATTCAACAGTTCTGTTTTCCATCAGAAGCATAGATTGGTTTTCAATTCTAACTTTAATTCGGTCGAAATCGGGTAAGTTTGGTTCATAACTGGTCAGTGGTAAGTATACTGTTTTTCCAACATTGACTGTCAGAAGTTTACTACTGAAGAACTTGAATAAAACTGGTAGTGCATTTTGAATTTTCTCTTTCAGAGTGATCCAGTCTCGATCTTTGAAGAAAACAACCGTGTCATCAGCAAAGCCAGTTATATCTCCAGGAATGGGTAGGTTACACATTTCATTGATATAAAGTATGAAAAGAATAGGTTCTACAACAGAGCCCTGTGGAACTCCATATCGTATAATTTTATTGTTACTCCGGGTGTTATCTATTTGTACACATTGTTGCCGATTATTCAAATAGCTATTTATTAAATCACTTGATTTCCCCCTAAATCCAATATTTTCGAGGGACTTCATCAAATTTGGATGGCTCACAGTATCGAAGGCTTTTGCCACATCGATGAAGACACAGATGGCCGGTTCCTTAGTACTTACATCTTTTTGATTAAATCGGCCATTGCATCTTGTGTTGATTTACCCTATATAAAACCAAATTGATTTTCAGAAATTAATTTGTACTTTTGTACAAAACTCATAATTAATTTTTTTATAATTTTTTCTATTATTTTACTGATATTCGATATAACTGAAATTGGTCTGTAATTTGTAAAAGAACTTCAAGTTCCTGATTTATAGAGAGGTTTCACTACAGATATTTTCAATATTTCTGAAAATACTCCAGTTTCTATGACCAAATTTACGATTCTTTCAATGGGATAAATTAAGAGGTCAATGCATTTCTTAATGGTCTCTGATCCTATTCCGTCCAGTCCTGGGGCCTTATTTGATTTCAGTTCTTTTACAACCTGCTTTATTTCACCCTCATCTGTTGGCCCCAAGTATAGTGTATTTGGTATTATATTTGTGTGGAATTGTTGATCTGTTTTCGTTATCTTATTAGCAAGGTTTGCTCCCACATTGATGAAATAATTATTGAATGATTCTTCTATAATGAAAGTGTCTGTTTGGGTTTCATTGTCTACCCGTATTTATTTAATCTTATTGACTGATTCTTTCCTTTGTAGTTTTTTTACAAGTTCCACATGTGTTTCGGCAATTTTATTTTTATTACCTTTTAACCTTTTTTTTAAAATTTTTTAAATTCATTTTCTTAATTTAAGTTATCTGGGTTTTTTTGTAATTTTTTGTACATATCATTTTTTTTATTGACAGATTTAACAAGTCCATCAGTTATCCAAGGACTTTTTTTCTGGTTTTTTCTGCTAATAGTGAACGTTTTACTACTTTGCTGTATATGTTTTTTTAAAGTATTGGTAAACGATTCCGTAATACAATTTATGTCGTTGGCTGTAAACATTTCCGTCCATGTTACCAGGGCTAATTTTTTTTTCAGTTCATCATAATTTATATATGTTTCCTGACATACATTTGATTTTGATTTTTCTTCCTTAGTTTTTATAAAAATATGATCAAGACAGCGCTGCTGCTTTGACCTTGTTCACGAGTTGTCTCGTTAATCATTGAAATATATCCATGTTCTTCCATGCAGTTTAGATATTCTTCCCTATCATCACTCTCTTTCAGGAGATCTATATTTATATCACCTAGTATGATATTAATATTCTTATTATTATTGCATGTTTCTAAATAATTATTCAAGTCAAGATTGAAATTATTGTCATCTGTAGACGGTGATCTATATATGGATGCAGTTTTGAAAGTTTTCCCTTTCACTTCAAAAGTCAACTCAATTGCATGCCCGCCGCCAAGGATAATGATCTTATGATTGAAATGTAATTCTTTCCTGATGTAGACAAGGATACCATCTGCCTTATTCAAGTCACCCCCCGAATAAATCATGTCATATCCTTCCAAGTTAAATATCCCCGTGTCATACAGATTCCACGTTTCAGTTAAAATTATGCAATCAAATTTACATTCGAATTCACTGAGAAATATTGTAAGTTCATCAGTGTTTTGCAAGACTTCTAATGTTATTGTGAAATATGGTAATCATCGAGGATTTTTCAAGCAATCGATTGCAATCATCAACAGAGTTGGTTACTTTAGTACAGATTTGTGTTGGTAGGTAATCTCTTATATATGCATCTTTTTATTTTTTTTCTGGATGAATAATTTGGAGTAAGAATAGATAGTACATAAAAAATAATAAAATAATAAAAAGTGTTGATTAATATATATATACTTAGCGTTTGCTAGCTAGCAGATTTTTCTTCTGATTCCTCAAGGCTCTATGTATTTCTGTTGTATTCTTGGGAGTTTCGTTTGATGAGATGTTACAATATGATATGAACAATATGAACAATATATTTCGAAGAACTCATTCAGAGCAGAAGTAGGTACTGAAACAATTCAAGACCAGTTAACTGTATTCGAAGAAAAGTCACTCTGCTGTTTCACAATTTCCAGTTTTCAATATAAAGATCGCGTTTTCTGAAAGCCTTTCCTGTATCTGTTTGATTACTCATTCAAATAAGTAAAATAGTTCGTGTTTTCATCATAAACAACCCCTCAGCAACATACACTGCAATCAATTTGCATGCGCCTACTATTCAACCGTATTGATTTACTAAATTTAGAATTTGGAATATAATTGTTGGTTAAAAACGATTGTATAAAAAACGAAAGGTATAATGAGATAAACAATACGAACAGACATTATTTCAATTGTTTTGAAAGCTGCAAATGTCTGTCACTAATTATGAATTGACCTCTATCGAGACCGCTATCTTTCGTTAGATTATAGGGAAGTTGCGCTTTTTTCGAGAGTTCATCACAGTGCCATGAGGGAACGTGTTAGTTTTTAGGCTAGCAGTGCTCATAATCAATACCAATGGAGAGAAATAAGCCAAAATCTTGGATCTGTTTATGAAATTTTTATTGAAATCGAACAGTTTATTTCAATGTTTCGTTAACATTTTTATATCGGACATTAACATAATGTTATTATTTTGTTCGTGAATATTTTCTTTAAAAAATGTAAAATGTAAAAAAAGTCTACAACAGTGTAGATTTATTTTGTTATATTTATGGGAATTACGTACATCGACAATGTATTACAGACTTTGCAAAGAGAGCATTTAAGACAGTGGTAAACAAGTTAAAAAAATCGTTGCCATTTGGTACTCCCATGATGTGGAGTGAGCCGACAAAAAATGTTGATCGTTATTATTTTTGTTGTTGTAATGTGAAAGGTTTGTAAGCAAAGAATAAAAATAAAATATCTTATACAAATCTGACATCAGTGATATGGATTCTTAATGTTATGATAGTTCCTTAACATACTTCATTTTTAGTCTCAAGTCGCAGTTCATCATATTCTATTGAATTTTTTGAGCCATATACGAACAAGCCAAATCTATTTACTCTCTATTTTTGTAATATCTCTATATCGTGAACAGTTTGAAGCTTTGGCATCGGCTGATGCATAGGACGATGAGGAAAAGGCTACTGCACATATAGTGGCTTCGAAGGAACTCGCTTCGTAAATATTACAGACCATCCCAGAAGACCCAAATCGCAAATATGGATACCTTATTCCGGCTCTGGAATTGAGGTACGGCGACCAACATCGAGAACAACTGTACCGGGCATAGTTGAAAACACGAGTGCAGAAATCGGGTGAAAGTCTGCAGGAATTTGAAGAAGTGCAGAGCCTCATCCAGCTTACCTACCCAGATACCCAGGAGGATTTCAACAGTTGGCGGTGGAGGTATTGAGAGACTTAGAAAACACAGTACCCTGTGATTGATACACTTCAATAAATTTCAATTTCAATTTTATTTGTCTATAATACATAGCAAGGATTGAGTAACAACATTTTTTACAAATTAGTTTCTAATAATAATAGCCACTAAACATCATTGACAAATAATGAGCTACTGCCCAAAAAAAGGTAGACCTTGAACATGGACTTTTGATAGTCATAATTTGATTACGATGGTACGAAAACATAAACAAGCTGAAAAGGGAAACATTCTCAATTGAATAGTGATAGAAATATTTTTCTGATTTTATGAACATCCTGTTTATATTTTCAACAAATCAATAAACAAGCTATTTACAATGCAACTAAATAATTTGATGATGACTTTATAAAAACAAATTTATTTATAATACGAATGGGTTATTTGATTATGACAGTATGGAGACATACATATACATATACATATAAGCAGATGTGATAATAATAATAATGTTTATTCGCATAAAAGATAGAAAAAACAGATATAATTGAGAGTATTATGAATTAACATAGGAAAGCCACAGAAGTGTATAACAGTTTTAAGTGTTATACTCCTTGTGCGTGCTATGTTTGCCTATGATACATGAAGTTGGATTATGATGATTTGAAAATGAAAACTCAAAGTTATGGGTAGAGTGTGACATAATATTTAACATGATACAATTCAGAAGTGAAATAGAGAACGGATGAATTAACACGTCAAGAGAAACCAATACATTGTTTTCAAATATAACCCTTAATCAATATTTCAACGACAACACGATAAGTATTGTGTATAAATAAAATTTGTTATATGTTAAAAAATAGTAAACAACTATAAATCAATGTAAAAAATAACCTGTTCTCATGGCAAATAAACATGAATAGGTCACTGGAGTATGCATATCAATTATCAGTTGATATTTTGATATACCACTTGTGCGTGACCGCTCATGCTATTTGACGCACAAGTTAAAGTGAATGTTTCAGAAAAATATTAATAGCTACCACCATTATATATATTAATGAATGATGGAAGGGTACATCGAGTCAGTACAGTCTTAAATTATATAGTAACACATATATTGGTAGCTGGTAATAAGATATATACATATATATACACACACATACACACCCATAAACACATACATATACATTTGCAAATATATACATATATACACACATATATTCATCTAACACATTAAAACAGATAAGTTGTGAGCATTGATGATGTCAGAATCATATCTGATTTATAAAATAAAAAAAAATGATTTTATTATCCATATTTTGGCTTTTTTCTTGAAGCAATTTTTGTTTGCTATATCTTTCATAGGTATTGGTAGGATGTTATAAAGACGAGGACCCAGGAAGATGCGTTGCGCTGACCTATATATTTTTCGCAACGAGGCTGTAGTTTGATTTGTTGAAAATATAAACAGGATGTTCATAAAATCAGATGTGGAATCATCTGCGACTGAAAGATAAACTTCACAGAAAAATCTTTCTATCAATATTCAATTGAGAATGTTTCCTTCTTCGAGGCTGTAGTATATTATTTTTTTCGTTTCTAGTTTCATGGCCATGGTTTGTAGGCTGTAAAGCAATACATCTTTTTAATTTTATCAAGTACACTCAAATAGAATAGTTGTCTCACGTCGGGTACACCAGATTCTTTGAAGAGGTCGTCGCTAGGGTTAGAAGGTATTTTACGGTACAGTATTTTAAAGATAATTTTTGTATAATGTTCAAATTTTCTACGTAAGTATCAGTCCTATCCAATTATATCCATGGTATATTGTTCTTAAATTTTCACTATCCAGAAAATATCTCGGGTATTTAAATTTATGTAATAATCCTCTTACTTTTCCCACAACATTTTTCATTTGTAGGTCCCACCGCAGATGGCGATCTATTACGATCCTAAGATATTTCATTGATTTGCCTTCTGGAATTTCGTAGCTCTCTCCTATTTTCAACGGACCCATATTCGGTAAGCCGCTCGTATAAGATGAAAACGGTTAGTTCTTTGACCTATCGAAATTCCGCGTCAGTTTATTGGATCTAAACCATTTTTCTATTTTCAGATAATCATTCTCTACCTGCGTTTTCAATTCCTGCTATGTATTAGATTCATAGAGAATAGCTCTGTGTCTTCGGCGAAACTTACGATGTCTCCTTCAGTTTTTATTTCGAGTAGACCGTTTATATAAATTGTAAATATCAATGGTCCTAGTACTGTTCCCTGTGGGACTCCGTAGGAAACAGTCCTAGTCTCGCTTGTTATTCCATCAATAGTTACTTGTTGTTCTCTTTCAGGTAAGCAGCTTTAATAATGTACTTGTTTAATCAGATAACAATTAGTTATGAACAAACTTTGATTGGCATTATATATTTTTTGAATGTTACAAAAAATAACAAAAACAACCATGTTAAAACACTGTTGAAAAAAATTGTAATTTCAAAAGAATTTACTAGGAAAATTACTAAAAAAAAAATGGTCAGTTTGTCGTATATCGCCGTAATTCGGATATTTTATAAGAATAATAATGTTCAAGAATTTTTTGTTGTTTTTGTTATTTCATGTACCATTCAAAAAAATATAATGCCAATCAAAGTGTGTTTATAACTAATTGCTAGATGAATGAACTATCACATTATAAATGGAAAAAAATCTTGTTAGGTAGACAATAACCAATTATGAATTTTAAAGAAAAAAAATCTCAGTAAATCATTCAAATAATAAAGATTTTTTTTAATCATAAAAAACTCATGGCAACCTAATGGAAAATTACAAAAAAAAACGGACAGTTTGTCGTATATCGTCGTAATTCGAATATTTTATAAGAATAATAATCTTCAAGAATTTTTGGTTGTTTCTGTTATTTCATGTACCATTCAGAAAAATATAATGCCAATCAAAGTGTGTTCATAACTAATTGCTAGATGAATGAACTATTACATTATAAATGGAAAAAAGAATCTTGTTAGGTAGACAATAACCAATTATGAATTTTAAAGAAAAAAAAACTCAGTAAATCATTCAAATAATAATTTTTTTTTAATCCTAAAAAACTCTTAGCAACCTAATGCAAAAAAAATTTTGAAAAATATTCAACTTATCTGTTGTTTATAAATATTTAATAAACGAATAGAGTAATTTTATTTTTTAAAACGTTGTGAAATGCCTTTGTCAGACATAAAACTGAAAATTATATAAAATAACAATAAAAAAATTCACTCGATTTCTCATATTTTGTTAATTTTAGAAATTTATAATTAACAAATTAATCAACTTTTAATTTTATAGAGTGATATTATTGAGAACACATGTAAAATGTGCTCCAAAAAAATATGGAGTCATTCTGTAAACAATTATTCGGTTTTTAGTAAAATCGGCGGTTCCATAAAAGCTACTTAATTAGTAAAATTCCACAACGAAATTTGATTCTTTCAAGTGGTCAAATGATACTTATTTTTTAAAATTTTTCAATTTATATTTAATAGTATAAAAAAAATATGTGCATTGCTCTCTCGAGAGGTGCTGTACTCCTGCCGTAACGCCCGCACGGAGCTCTATTTTTAACGTTAAATTAAAATTATAAATAATTGCTCTAACTCAATTTTCCGGGATTACAGACTTTTTCATGGGAAATTTCCTCGTTTTCAAGAATGGGTTTTTTAATTTTCTCTATCATCAATAGTTTTCGAGCTACTGCCAAAAAACTAAGGCTGTTTTTTTTTTTTTTTTATAAAAAAAAATTTTGGTCGGTGGAAAAAATTGAAAAATTTATCTTCTTTAGAAGGACATTCTGGATCGAATGAGCCATCGCTCATATTTTTAGTATACTTGGGATGATTTTTCGCAGGAAATTCACTTTTCGGCTAGACTATAAGAGAAGATCCCGGACCCATAGATTCACACTGTTTCCAGTCGAATTTGGGGAATAGACAAAATTAATAAAATGAGAAGTATATTTCGTACATAATACGAGTCTGTAATGAGTACATTGCTACCGAAAATCACCACCAAACAAGAGGAACACATCAGTACTTGGTGAAAAGATCAGCAATAAAGACGGGAAATTGAATGGAGCACTAATACTATTAAAAACTATGGTTTGATCCAATAACAAAGGAGTTGGGATTAATAATAACCAAATATCGGCAACTGAACAGAAGCTCAATGCAAATTCAATGGGAATAACGAGGATCCAGAAGGAAAAAAAATATAATTCTCTCCCCAGTGGAAAATCAACAGTTCATTTAGGAAAAACCTAGATTGATAATATTGATGAGTTTGTTATATCACTGAAAACAAAACAATTTTATCTGGGGAATACTTTCAGAAATTAGGTATATAACCTAATTAATAGAGACAAAGAGAGAGGGGTTACCTTACAAACGGTCCGGTAGTTCTAAATTTTTGATATGTTGTCTGGGATGGTTATTCAGTGTTTGAAATGCAAAATGAACAATTCCCCCCTCCCCCCACCCGCACCCGCCGCCATATTGAAAAAATCGAAAAAAATATCGAAACTTTTTTCAGATTTTCGCTTATATCTTCGTTTCGGTGCATTATAGCTGCAAAAGAGTTTCACTCAATGTTGTGAAAAATGAAATTTCTTATGATTTACGTTCTGAGTTTTGTTTCTAGGACTGATAGTTACGGAGATATGCAAAAAAATTAAAAAATATCGTATTTTTCAGCAATTTGTCAAACTTCTAACTTTAAAACTCTGTAATTCAGTTATGGCCTATTCTAGGTAAACAAGTATCAGAATAAAATTTGTAGGGAATTTAATTACCTACAGAATACATGTACTTTTTTTCTAACCAACCCTACGTAATGGGGGGCAAACATAAAAGTTAAAACAACGGCATATTGCTTTTCTTGACTATTGTGACTCCACATTGTATCTTAAAAAAATCACTAATTATTTTCCAGTTTTGACTTGAATTTGGAGTTTATACCAATCCTACTTGAGTTACTCATATGTTTCAGCGCAATGCTCATGAGGCAGATACTATTTCACCTGAGTACCTACTGGTGAGAGGGGATGTTCAATTTCAAATAACCCACCAACACAACAGATACATTTTTCGAAGATTCATTTATTTAAAAAAAGAAAGAACAAAAGGCAGTAATAATCATACAAAAATCGGTAGTGATTGAACTAAGAACTGACAAGAAAACAAATTTACATGCGCTTCGCTCGTTTCGTAGGGGGTGAGTTAATGAAGTCGGGGTCTTCATTTTCGTCAAATAGTGAAGTTACTAGATCATCGTCGTCTTCGACGTTGACGATGACTTCATTCCTGTTATTACATTCTTGGCCAACACAGAATTTGCAAAGGGCGGAACACTTTAGGTCCGCCTTTCTACAGCCAGACGCCCCCATACAGCCAAATTGTGCATCTGCATGAGATGGCCTTGAGCAGGTTTGGAGGAGCAGCGTCTCTACTCATCCTGATGGGCTCCAGTCGTCCAGATTTTCACACCAGCCACACTCGATAGGGTCTTTGACAATCCCCATCCACTCCATGACCTGGTGGTTTGTCCTCAGGAAATGAAAATGTGCTGCGTCAGTGGTCGGAGGTAGTTGAGCCAGATTGAGCTTGATGGTACTTGTCTTCAATTTGCTATAGCGAAGGGAGCTCAACGACTGTTCTCTACTGCCACCATATAGGGATACCAAGATTTTTCCCCGGCTGCTGAAATTCCTTGGGGGCTGGTAGCAGGGTCCTCGAACCTCTCCGGCTGCTCCAGCAATGATGGGTCTTCCTTGAAAAGTTGGCAGAATTTATTCTTCCCAAACCCAAAAATGTTTGAGGTGGTGTCGCAGCCCGATATTGCGTGAATGAGCAAAATACAGCATGTGGTGTTGTACTTGTAGGAGGAGGCGAAGTAGATTGCGTCTGGATGTTTCCCTCTCGCTGGTTTTTTTGAGGTGGACATTGTTTACCGCAGGTGTTGTGCCAGTCAGCAGGACGAGTAGGACAATGTCTTCCCCAACAATGATGACGGCGTCGTACGTGGGGGAGAGGCATTCAGCGGTGGCAACTATCAACCTGTCAGCATCTTCGGAAGCTTGGTCTATGGCTATGTTTGACGCTTGCACTTCACTGGAGAGCAGCTTCGCAAATCTTGTTTCCCTCATTGGCCAGGAACTTATCCTGAGGTGTGGTGTTGACAGTTGTATCCAAAATATGTTCACCATAATTGAATATCTGATAATGAACAATATTGAAAATATATGAAAAAAAACGCACTAAAGAAATATTCAAAATATATATATTATACTGAAAATTTTAATTTACGTATACTGAAGCTATTGAAAGTACTAGATATGTATTGAAAATAATCGAAATATACCGAGTGTATTGAAAATGTAGTACTTGAGTTTGAAATGTAATGAAAATAAATGGAACATAGTGAATATAATATTTGGGGTAATTAAGGTAATAAAAACGTGATGGAACTATTGAACTGAAGGAATCAACGATTTTGGTATAATTTATTCCGTGTTTTTACAAAAGTACCTAAAGTGTATATCTGTTGGTGAAAAATTAGAATAAAAGGTTTCGAGTTATTGGGACATATTATTTCATTCAAAAATCCTTTATTTGAGGTCCAGAGCAAATAACTGAAAAATTAAAAGTATTCCAAAATACATATTTATTAACAAATAAAATAAATAATATGATAGATAAAGGTTTAAATGTCAAATTAAAAACAAAAGGCATGTTGATAAAAAAACAGGACAAAGAAATTTCCAATAATTTTCCTAAAAATCCTTTCTTTCCTAAAAACCTTATTCGGATTATTCCGAACATTCAAAGAAACAATTAGCCAAATCGGTTCAGCTGCTGTTTTTATAAAATAAAAAGTTGAGAGGTGTCAAGGGACACCCGGATGGAACGAAGTTCCTTTCGATTAATTAGTGAAGTAATTGTAATAAAATTTTATTTTTTTCAAGTTATAATAATATTTTTTTTATTATTGACTAATATAATGTAATATAAACTTAATCAGTAGGCTCAATTTTAGTACATACGCATTGATATTGTAATATTAAAATATAATTTGCTTTTAAATTTATTAAAGTTATGACGCGTACACTTGCTGAACACACAATAATGGAGAGATTATAACGCGTATGACTTGGTTAGCACAATAGTAAAGAGAGGTTATAATGCGTACTTGCTAAAAATACATAAGCATTCATTATTGTCTGTATAAAATCTCTACTTACCTAACTCCATCAGCAATATCCGGAACTTGTGCAGAAACACTGTCAGGATTCATTATTGTTATTATTTTTTATTATTTATCATGTACAAAAAACCTGTATACACTCAACAAAAATAATCGTCGCGACACCACACTGTTCAATGCGAAATAGAAAGACGAAACGAAAATAACTGGCTTGCTTTCTATGAGAGAGAGAAAGAGAGACAGACAGAGAAACACGCGCACGCCGCACGGATTACAACTACAGCAAAAAGTGTCGTTACAACTTTTGGTCTTAATTTATTCCGTCTAGCTCCCTTTCGCAACGCGCGATAAATAACTTCGTTCCAAAAAACAATGTTACCCCGACCGGGATTCGTTCCTGTGACCTTCTGCCTGGTAATACATGACACGATAGTCTTTTTATTCGCCAAATTTCTTATATACCCAAATTTTCCAATGTCCGGGCAACTTTCCAGATTTTTTTCGTTTCAACCAACCTCGGGCTATTACGAACATTAATTTTTTTTTATCCAAATCGGTCCAGCTGTTCTCACGTTTTGCGCTCAGAAAGAATCGAGATTTATTCTTATTATATAGAAGATTATATATTCCTGAAAACTTTCCGAGACAAATAAATTTCCAATAACTTTTCTGAAAAACGTGGGGCGCATGATTGAGATGAACTATCCATGCTTCAATTGTCAATTGCATGTGCCCCACGTTTTTCGTGTCAAAGCTAACAACTATTTTCATAGCTATTGAAAATTCACAATCAAAAATGTTCTGGACAATCTCTAAGGGGTTAGGAATCTGTATGGGGATATAAATCTCTATGAGGCTAGGATGTTACCTTCACAGATTTTTTGATTTTCTAACCTCACTTTCTTTCTTGCGCGATGCCTGTGAGGTCGATAATCGCACTAGTTTTCATTATCGCAGAGCACACTCTAGATCCCAAAACAACGTCCGCTCGTCACCGGTATGGAGAAATTGTGTGATCCCAACATAATTTTGTGGACCATAAAAAAACAAACAGATAGGCAAAAAACGAGTTAATATATTATTGTCATCCAGTTCTGAGCCATTTCCGAAGTTTCAAGCCTCTAGCTCATCGGGAAGTTAGTTTAAAATCGAATGCAAGATTTGTACCGGACAGACACATAAGCAAGCTTATAAAAACATGGTAAAAATAATAGTGGTTTATGTAACAAGTGAGCCTTTAGTGGACGAATCGGAATATGAAGATGATGTCCGCTGAATTTTTCATAAAATAAGCATTCCAAAAGAGTATTTCGAAGAAAACGTGTGCTGTCAGTACGAAATTTCAAATATTCTATAGTTCATTGCGTCTCCTGAAATGTTTTTAATTCTAAAAAAACAAAAATAGTCCGATAAAGTGTTGCCATGTTGTCCTAGTCCGGTGAAGTAGTATTTTGCGGACTATTTTCAGTATCCAAAGTTTTCATTTTGTGGAGCGTGTACAAAAAAATAATTGTAGACTGAACTGTATCCCCAATATTCTAAGTATATTCGAGGACTGGAAAGGACATTGTAATATTTAAACTGTAATGAAATACTGAGAATGATATTTTGGTAATGAAAACAATATTAAAACTATAAGTATTTCTTGGAAATACTGTCAAATATTGAAATATTTTAAATATATTGTAGATATTTTGATAGTGAAAATAATATTTGAAGTATGAAGTGGTATTTGTTGATACTGAATTACTGAAAGTGATATTGAAATAATTTAATATATATTTATCTGATGGCATGTCTTAATGACAACGTTATGTTACTCAATTTTGATGACACAAGGAAGCTATTATGGTACTTAGTCCCATAATGAATTCATTATGGTACTAAGTACCATAATGAAATAACGCTATTTCATATACACTCCGTGATTTTTCCGGCAAAAGGGAGTCCACGATATTTCGCGTCATTTCTTCCAAATCAGAAGGTAAACCACCAGTTTCAGAATCACTCATTATTATTTAAATTATATTCAATTCTACGTGACAAGTGTGTTTGACAGCAGATAAATAAATATTGCCGCTACAACCTGACGTTGTCAAGGAAATGGCAAAGCACAGCTCACTAATCTACTAATATTTGAAACTACTCATATACCTACTCCTTTGAAAACAGTTAACATGTTAAAAATGCAGTTTTTAATTTTTCGAAAATGTATTAATATAAATGCCATCAGATAATTTTTTTTATGTAATACGTATCATAAAGAATCATTATGGCACACGTCGTGTTATCGGACTCGGCTACGCCTCGCCCAATAACATTCACGACTTGTACCATAATTATCGTCTTTATGATCCTTATTACATAAATAACTATTATGATATTTTGGTACTGAAAGTAGTATTGAAATATTCAATTTTCTGTATGCACACCCATTTGGAGAGTTGTTTTCCCCTCGGTTCCAGGCGTAGAATATTCCAAATCATTAATGTATAATACGAACAATATGGGTCCCAATATCGACCCTTGAGGTACTCCTAATTCGCAGAGGGCCATGTTGGAAGTTGCATTGTTAAAAGCGACGTATTGTTTTCTATAAGAAAGATAGTCTGCTATCCAAGCTAACGGTATATCCCGTATGCCATAACGGGATAGTCGAATGCCCTTCTGAGATCGCAGAATATCTCAACAGGGCACTCGCCTGCTTCAATATAGTTCACAATATCTCTAAGGTATAGTGGTAGTAGTGGACTCTTCATTCAGGAATCTATGTTGGTTCGTTGTAAAGATATTATGATCGCCAGAAAATGATAGAAGTCTATTTACAAAAAGCATATTCGAATATTTTGGACATACTTGATGGAATTGTTACTCGCTTGTAATTTTCCAGTAAGTTTGGACTATTTTTTTATACACTGGTATAATTTTACTGGTTTTCATCTGATTTGGGAATGAACCTTCGCTGATTGTCGGATTCACGAAATGAAGTAGAGGTTTAATTGAAACACGAAGACTCTTTTTCAGAAGAAACATGGGGAGTTCATCATAACCTGAAGAACTTTTATTTTTGAGTTTGGTATTCAGTAATTCATACAGTTCAGATTCAGTATAAGGGTGTAAAAAAAACGAATTACTCGGAGGTGGAATGTTTCGCGCAAAAGATTAATAATCCAGACTTCTCTTATCAATTTGACTGGATAATGCTTCAGTTAGGTATATCTATAAAATGATTAGAAAAATCGAATTAAACGGTTTTCTTCACATAAAGGATTCAATATAAAATTGAACCAGAAAATGGTAGATCTCAGGTGAAAAACAACTACTTTCCTGGCAAATACCACGCAGAACGTTGAATGATATTCACCGTACTGATGAGGGTCAAGAAGCCTGAAACCGGTATGCGGATGCGGATTGTTAGGTGAACACGACATAAATTGAACATAATCGATCTTATCAGAAAGAACCATTTGCATTCAATGTCCATTGATATTATATGGAAGTATGCATGGATTTTCAGGTGAATATCATTCAACGTTCTGCGTGGTATTTGCCAGGAAAGTAGTTGTTTTTCACCTGAGATCTACCATTTTCTGGTTCAATTTTATATTGAATCCTTTATGTGAAGAAAACTGTTTAATTCGATTTTTCTATTCATTCCACTTCACATGGCACTTATCTTTCACTATAAAATGATTATTGAACATGTTAGCGACTTCTATCGGCGAATCTAAAACAGCGTCACTGATCTCTATTGAAATTTTCTTAGTGCTGCATTTTGGTTCATTTGATAATTCTGACACAATTCTCCAAGCTGTTTTTGAAGGATTATCAGACTCATCAATTCGTTTTTGGACATGTTCTTCCTTTGTTAATTTTACTGATTTGAAGTGTTTTTGTTTTTCAAATTTATAATAATTCTCAAGGTCCTTTCGAACTGTTTTCAGATTGTATAGGTCTTCCAACTTTCTACTTGAAATTTTAACTTCACTTTCTACTTGAAATTTCAATTTCAAAGTAATTATAAACTCTATCCCAAAAGTAATGATACGCTAAATTCATAGCAAATACACTGAATAAATTTTCCCAGTTCTTTTCCTGAAGGTCCAGCACAAAAGATGTAACTGCACTTTCATCAAATGAACGTTTAAATTCATCATCCACTTTTGAACGAGCTTGCGCTATCCCATAATAACAAAATATTGATTTTTGATCAGAAACATTATTGTCGAGTACACAGCAAAAGTGAAATTTCGAAATATTTGATCAAGTGATGAAGCATTATACCAGGTGTTACTTTGGTTGGTCAGCCCACCATATGTCTCATGTTATAACAACTGAAGACATTACAGAGCTTTTTTGAATCATTATTCAAATAATTATAAGAGTCAATATTAAAATCGCCACAAACCAGCATATATTTTGGTCTGAAAGGGACACTGAGAACACCAACCATTTGAAAAAAAATACATTAACATCTGAAGATGGTTACCTGTAGCAACATAAAATTATTGTTGGACCTACATCTAATTTACATGTGATACCACAGATCTCGAATTCTTGTTCAGAACAATATCTATTCAAATTCAAAGACTCAACTTTTGAATTATTTTTTGGCAGAATTGCCACTCCCCCACCTTTCTTTTCGTTTCAGCAGAAGTTGATTTGTGGAAAAAAACCATTATAATGGAACGAGTTTACTTAGTCGTCCCTACACCAAATTTCCGTTGAATAAATTACACTTACATCAAATGTCTATGTAAATATCATCGAGTTTATACGGGTGTGAAAACAGCCACGGTTTTCTCATCCACGGTTTTCGATCTGGCAACACCGCTCGTCCCTATCGTATCTACACCTGAATTGCAGGCGTTCGGAGTTTTCAATCAGTTTGCTCATCTCTTCAGCGCTTATTCTTCAAACTAAGTAGGGAGTAGGTAAACAAATGATCGCGCAATAGAAAAATGATATTGAGTATATGGGGTGAAAATTATTTTTCTAAATTAGGAGATCATTCGTATTTTGAAAGGCATTCTGGATGGGAAGATAATTAAAGTCATCTTTTTTAATTTCTGAGCGCACAATCGTTTGTAAGGCAATAGGAAAAAAGTTGGGCATATTCGAAACAAATAAAAATTCATATTTTCCAAACAGAGCGGTGTATCGCACTTTGAGTGGGTAGAGAGTGTTTATATAACCTTTCTTCTTCAGCTTGTGGCTACAGAATCGTTTGTAGGGCCGTAGCAAAAAAATAGGGAATTTTCGAAATAAATAAAAATTCATATTTTCCAAACAGAACGGTGTATCGCACTTTGAGTGGGTAGAGAGTGTTTATATAACCTTTCTTCTTCAGCTTCTGGAGACAGAATCGTTTGTAGGGCCGTAGCAAAAAAATAGGAATTTTCGAAATAAATAAAAATTCATATTTTCCAAACAGAACGGTGTATCGCACTTTGAGTGGGTAGAGAGTGTTTATATAACCTTTCTTCTTCAGCTTCTGGAGACAGAATCGTTTGTAGGGCCGTAGCAAAAAAATTGGGAAATTTTCGAAATAAATAAAAATTCATATTTTCCTAACAGAGCGGTGTATCGCACTTTGAGTGGGTAGAGAGTGTTTATATAACTTTTGTTCTTCAGCTTCTGGAGACAGAATCGTTTATAGGGCCGTAGCAAAAAAATTGGGACTTTTCGAAATAAATAAAAATTCATATTGTCCAAACCGAGCGGCGTATCGCACTTTGAGTGGATATAGAGTGTTTATACAACCTTTCTTCTTCAGCTTCTGGAGACAGAATCGTTTGTAGGGCCGTAGGAAAAAAATTGGGAATTTTCGAAATAAATAAAAATTCATATTTTCCAAACAGAGCGGTGTATCGCACTTTGAGTGGGTAGAGAGTGTTTATACAACCTTTCTCCTTCAGCATCTGGAGACAGAATCGTTTGTAGGGCCGTAGGAAAAAAATTGGGAATTTTCGAAATAAAAAAAATTCATATTTTCCAAACCGAGCGGTGTATCGCACTTTGAGAGGATAGAGAGTGTTTATATAACCTTTCTTCTTCAGCTTCTGGAGACAGAATCGTTTGTAGGGCCGTAGGAAAAAAGTTGGGAATTTTCGAAATAAATAAAAATTCATATTTTCCAAACAGAGCGGTGTATCGCACTTTGAATGGGTAGAGAGTGTTTATATAACCTTTGTGCTTCAGCTTCTGGAGACAGAATCGTTTGTAGGGCCGTAGCAAAAAAATTGGGACTTTTCGAAATAAATAAAAATTCATATTGTAACGAACCTAGGCCGGACCTGTCGCCTCACACGTTGCCATCGACAGCGATGAGATCATCCCCGGAGATATTCGAGAACCATCCAGTCGCTCTTCCGCGGAAAACAACGGTCAATATTGGAAACAATTGGAACATGCCGTCGCCAACTGCCGGAATTCGAAAGATCGGGAATCCTGTGACGGAGATAAATAGGTAGCCCTCCAGATGGCAAAGACAGTCTGAACGAGCCTATACGATCGAGCTATAGAGTGGCGTAATATAAATTAAGTTGTAGATTTAAGTGTTAAATAAATTAGTTAAACCAAGTTAAGTTTATTTACGTTACAATATTTTCTAAACCGAGCGGTGTATCGCACTTTGAGTGGATAGAGAGTGTTTATATAACCTTTCTTCGTCAGCTTCTGGAGACAGAATCGTTTCTAGGGCCGTAGCAAAAACATTGGGACTTTTCGAAATAAATAAAAATTCATATTTTCCAATCCGAGCGGTGTATCGCACTTTGAGTGGATAGAGAGTGTTTATACAACCTTTCTTCTTCAGCTTCTGGAGACAGAATCGTTTGTAGGGCCGTAGGAAAAAAGTTGGGAATTTTCGAAATAAATAATAATTCATATTTTTCAAACAGAGCGGTGTATCGCTCTTTGAGTGGGTAGAGAGTGTTTATATAACTTTTCTTCTTCAGCTTCCTACGGCCCTACAAACGATTCTGTCTCCAGAATCTGAAGAGGCAAGGTTGTATAAACACACTCTAGCAATTCAAAGTGCGATACACCGCTCTCTTTGAAAAATATGAATTTTTATTTTTTCGAAAATTTCCAACTTTTTCCTACGGCCCTACAAACGATTCTGTCTCCATAAGCTGAAGAGGAAAGGTTGTATAAACACTCTCTACCCACTCAAAGTGCGATACACCACTCCGTTTGAAAAATATGAAATTTTATTTTCTTCGAAAATTCCCAACTTTTTTCCTACGGCCCTACAAACGATTCTGTCTCCAAAGCTGAAGAAGAAAGGTTGTAAAACACTCTCTACCCACTCAAAGTGCGATACACCGCTCCGTTTGAAAAATATGAATTTTTATTTTTTTCGAAAATTCCCAACTTTTTTCCTACGGCCCTACAAACGATTCTGTCTCCAGAAGCTGAAGAAGAAAGGTTGTATAAACACTCTCTACCCACTCAAAGTGCGATACACCGCTCCGTTTGAAAAATATGAATTTTTATTTTTTTCGAAAATTCCCAACTTCTTTTCTACGGCCCTACAAACGATTCTGTCTCCAGAAGCTGAAGAAGAAAGGTTGTACTAACACTCTCTACCCACTCAAAGTGCGATACACCGCTCCGTTTGAAAAATATGAATTTTTATTTTTTTCGAAAATTCCCAACTTTTTTCCTACGGCCCTACAAACGATTCTGCAACCAGAATCTGAAGAGGAAAAGTTGTATAAACACTCTCTAGCAATTCAAAGTGCGATACACCGCTCTCTTTAAAAAATATGAATTTTTATTTTTTCGAAAATTCCCAACTTTTTTCCTACGGCCCTACAAACGATTCTGTCTCCACAAGCTGAAGAAGAAAGGTTGTACTAACACTCTCTACCCACTCAAAAAGCGATACACCGCTACGTTTGAAAAATATGAATTTTTATTTTTTTCGAAAATTCTTAACTTTTTTCCTACGGCCCTACAAACGATTCTGTCCCCAGAAGCCGAAGAGAAAAGGTTATATAAACACTCTCTAGCAATTCAAAGTGCGATACACCGCTCCGTTTGAAAAATATATTTTTTTTTTTTTTCGAAAATTCACAATTTTTTTCCTACGGCTTTACAAACGATACTGTTTCCATAAGCTGGAGAAGAAAGGTTGTACAAACACTCTCTACCCACTCAAAGTGCGATACACCGCTCCGTTTGTAAAATATGAATTTTTATTTTTTTGGAAAATTCACAACTTTTTTTCTACGGCCCTACAAACGATTCTGTCTCCAGAAGCTGAAGAGGAAAGGTTACATAAACACTCTCTAGCAATTCAAAGTGCGATACACCGCTCTCTTTGAAAAATATTAATTTTTCTTTTTTTCGAAAATTCCCAACTTTTTTCCTACGGCCCTACAAACGATTCTGTCTCCATGAGCTGAAGAAGAAAGGTTGTACAAACACTCTCTACCCACTCAAAGTGCGATACACCGCTCCGTTTGAAAAATATGAATTTTTATTTTTTTGGAAAATTCACAACTTTTTTCCTACGGCCCTACAAACGATTCTGTCTCCAGAAGCTGAAGAAGAAAGGTTGTATTAACACTCTCTAGCAACTCAAAGTGCGATACACTACTCTCTTTGAAAAATATGAATTTTTTTTTTCAAAAATTCCTAACTTTTTTCCTACGGCCCTACAAACGAATATACTTTCAGAAAGTGAAGAAGGAAGGTTCTATAAACACTCTTCACCCAGTCAGAGTGCGATACATACTTCTGTTTGGAAAATATGAATTTTTATTTGTTTCCAATACCCCCAACTTTTTTCCTATTGCCTTACAAACGATTGTGCGCTCAGAAACTAAAAAGATTATTATAATTCTCTTCTCACCAAGAATGCCTTTCAAAATACGAATAATCTCCTAATTTAGAAAAATAATTTTCACCTCATATATCATTTTTCTATTGTGCGATCATTTGTTTACCCACTACCTACTTCATTTGAAGAATAAGACGCTGAAGAGATGAGCAAAGTGATTGAAATCTCCGAACGTCAGCAGTTTAAGCCTGGATACGATAGCGCCGTGCGGTGTTGCCAGATCAAAAACCGTGGCTGAAAAACCGTGGCTGTTTTCACACCCGTCGAGTTTATTCTGATTTAGATACTGAACATTCATTTCACTTGAGGATTAAATATAACTTTTCTTCCGTCTTTTTGTACGTCTTCTCTAAAAAACGATTCATACATGATCCAAATGGCCACATTTTGGGGTTCATGGCCTTTTTGAAATTGTCTTCGAAGATTTTGACTTCGAACGATGAATAAATATCTGAAAATCTGAAACTCATGGATTCACAGGGTACTTCCGGAAAATGATTATTCAGCATAATCCTCAGCGATTTCCCAGTTGTATGCGGGGGGAAACAGCTCTTCAAATAAGTGTACATACAGAAAATTTAATATTTCAGTACGACTTTCAGTACCAAAATATATTTGAATTATTTCAGTATCACTTTCAGTAATCCAGTATCAACAAATACCACTTCATACTTCAAATATTACTTTCATTCCAAAAATATCCACTCCATACTTAAAATATTATTTTCACTATCAAAATATCTACAATATATTTGAAATATTCCAATATTTGTCAGTATTCCCAAGAAATACTTATAGTTTAACATTGTTTTCATTACCAAAATACCATTCTCAGTATTTCATTACAGTTTAAATATTACAATATCCTTTTCAGTCCTCGATTATATTTAAAATATTTGGAATGCAGTTCAGTTAACAATTATTTTTTTGTACACGCACCACAAAATGCCTACTTTGGATACTCAAACTAGTCCGCAAAATACCACTATTTTTGTTCATTCAGAAAACTTATATTTAAAATCTTCAAATATAGAATATCTGAAATTTCGTAGTGAAAGCACACGTTTTTTTCGAAATATTCTTTTGGAATGCTTATTCATGAAAAATGAACACTAATATCTGACAAGTATTTGACAAATGTGTCATTGATGAACAATCGCTTGCTATATTTTTGCCCCACTTCCTTACACTAGCGTAAAGATGGTAATTGAAAACTCTTTAACAAAGAATTAAACCGACGAAATACGGAACCGAATAGTAATAAAATAATTAATTAAAAAAACCTTTTTAAAAACAAGCTTTTATTCAAATACCCTAAAAAGTACAAAATAATTGCTTTGGATCTGTGACGTAGGTTATTTGGTGAGTTCTAGATTCAAGAGCTTGCCGCGCAAAGTTCTCATTTCGAATACAGATGCGAATAACCTACGTCACACATCCAAAGCAATTATTTTGTACTTTTTAGGGTATTTGAATAAAAGCTTGTTTTTAAAAAGGTTTTTTTCATTCATTCTATTTTGTGCTTTTCAGTACCCCTAACACCCACATACCAATTTTGAATCGAATCGGACCATAATTACAAAACTCGTTCTCCATTCTTGGAGACGCCATCTTGAATTTATGAATTCTGACAAAAAATTCATGATGTCCGACTCCGAAAACCCCCACATACCAATTTTGAATAGAATCGGACCATAATCACAGAAATCGTCGGACATCTTGGAGCCGCCATTTTAATTACATGAATTTTTAAAAATTCATAATTTTCGACCCTGAAAACCACCAGATACCAATTTTGAATCGAATCGGACCATAAACACAAATCTCGTCCGCCATATTGGAGCCGCCATTTTGCTTTTGTTTTTTCTCTAACAAATGCATAATGCATTGTCACGGAAACTATGAACACCTGCCAAATTTTACGTTAATCGAACAACTAGAAGTGGGTCAAATTTAACTTGCAAGATTTGATGACAAACATCGGGACAGGTGAAACTAAATTAAAGTTTGTAAAAAATAAAATAAACCTTATTCTCAATAACTAAGCTCCTGAGCTACTGTGAGTAACCATTTTTGAGTCGGCGCCAAACAAACAAGCAAATTAATTAGATAAGGCGTAAAATTATGGCATCGAGTTGCGCGGTGACATTCTGATAATTTTTTTGAAGTAATTTAATGATCTTTGTTGATTGTTCGTTTGGCGCTGACTCAAAATGAGTTACTTACAGTAGTTTAGGAGCTTAGTTATTGAGAATAAGGTTTATTTTATTTTTACTTTCAGTTCTTTTACTAATTACTACTTACTTGTTTTGAATTACTTCCAAAATACTTACTCACCCACCTTACTTCAACTATTACCAGTTAAGTAATATGATTATCTACTTTTACTATTTGTTGTAATATAAATTATTTTTGTTGTTCTGGTAAGTTTATTTCATTACTTTGTATATCATTCCATCCTCTCATAGAATATAATGATTGTGACGGATGTACAAAAATAATTACATTAGCCATCTGTCATTGTCAACAACATATGTGTGCCAATGTTCACAAGTGAAAAATCAATTATTCCCTATTTTTCTACCCGTAAGGGTGGATAATTCCATTCAAAATCCGAATATGATCAAGTATGAGGTATACCGTATCCAATAAAAAAAGAATCATCCAAATCGAAGAACCCAGTACAAAGTTATGCCTGACAGAATCGGTTAACGGACCAGAATTCAGGGGGTGAGTGATCGTTATCCTTCATTTTGCTACCCTTAGGGGTGGATTTCATCTTTAAAATTCAAATGGGACCAACTCCGAAGTACACCCTATCCACTGAAGAATTATCGGAATCAGACGTCTCAGTAAAATGTTATGCGTGATCATACATAAAAAAAATAATAGTGCGATACATACTTCTGTTTGGAAAATATGAATTTTTATTTGTTTCCAATACCCCCAACTTTTTTCCTATTGCCTTACAAACGATTGTGCGCTCAGAAACTAAAAAGATTATTATAATTCTCTTCTCACCAAGAATGCCTTTCAAAATACGAATAATCTCCTAATTTAGAAAAATAATTTTCACCTCATATATCATTTTTCTATTGTGCGATCATTTGTTTACCCACTACCTACTTCATTTGAAGAATAAGACGCTGAAGAGATGAGCAAAGTGATTGAAATCTCCGAACGTCAGCAGTTTAAGCCTGGATACGATAGCGCCGTGCGGTGTTGCCAGATCAAAAACCGTGGCTGAAAAACCGTGGCTGTTTTCACACCCGTCGAGTTTATTCTGATTTAGATACTGAACATTCATTTCACTTGAGGATTAAATATAACTTTTCTTCCGTCTTTTTGTACGTCTTCTCTAAAAAACGATTCATACATGATCCAAATGGCCACATTTTGGGGTTCATGGCCTTTTTGAAATTGTCTTCGAAGATTTTGACTTCGAACGATGAATAAATATCTGAAAATCTGAAACTCATGGATTCACAGGGTACTTCCGGAAAATGATTATTCAGCATAATCCTCAGCGATTTCCCAGTTGTATGCGGGGGGAAACAGCTCTTCAAATAAGTGTACATACAGAAAATTTAATATTTCAGTACGACTTTCAGTACCAAAATATATTTGAATTATTTCAGTATCACTTTCAGTAATCCAGTATCAACAAATACCACTTCATACTTCAAATATTACTTTCATTCCAAAAATATCCACTCCATACTTAAAATATTATTTTCACTATCAAAATATCTACAATATATTTGAAATATTCCAATATTTGTCAGTATTCCCAAGAAATACTTATAGTTTAACATTGTTTTCATTACCAAAATACCATTCTCAGTATTTCATTACAGTTTAAATATTACAATATCCTTTTCAGTCCTCGATTATATTTAAAATATTTGGAATGCAGTTCAGTTAACAATTATTTTTTTGTACACGCACCACAAAATGCCTACTTTGGATACTCAAACTAGTCCGCAAAATACCACTATTTTTGTTCATTCAGAAAACTTATATTTAAAATCTTCAAATATAGAATATCTGAAATTTCGTAGTGAAAGCACACGTTTTTTTCGAAATATTCTTTTGGAATGCTTATTCATGAAAAATGAACACTAATATCTGACAAGTATTTGACAAATGTGTCATTGATGAACAATCGCTTGCTATATTTTTGCCCCACTTCCTTACACTAGCGTAAAGATGGTAATTGAAAACTCTTTAACAAAGAATTAAACCGACGAAATACGGAACCGAATAGTAATAAAATAATTAATTAAAAAAACCTTTTTAAAAACAAGCTTTTATTCAAATACCCTAAAAAGTACAAAATAATTGCTTTGGATCTGTGACGTAGGTTATTTGGTGAGTTCTAGATTCAAGAGCTTGCCGCGCAAAGTTCTCATTTCGAATACAGATGCGAATAACCTACGTCACACATCCAAAGCAATTATTTTGTACTTTTTAGGGTATTTGAATAAAAGCTTGTTTTTAAAAAGGTTTTTTTCATTTATTCTATTTTGTGCTTTTCAGTAAGTACCCCTAACACCCACATACCAATTTTGAATCGAATCGGACCATAATTACAAAACTCGTTCCCATTCTTGGAGACGCCATCTTAATTTATGAATTCTGACAAAAAATTCATGATGTCCGACTCCGAAAACCCCCACATACCAATTTTGAATAGAATCGGACCATAATCACAGAAATCGTCGGACATCTTGGAGCCGCCATTTTAATTACATGAATTTTGTCAGAAAATTTACCCTGAAAACCACCAGATACCAATTTTGAATCGAATCGGACCATAAACACAAATCTCGTCCGCCATATTGGAGCCGCCATTTTGCTTTTGTTTTTTCTCTAACAAATGCATAATGCATTGTCACGGAAACTATGAACACCTGCCAAATTTTACGTTAATCGAACAACTAGAAGTGGGTCAAATTTAACTTGCAAGATTTGATGACAAACATCGGGACAGGTGAAACTAAATTAAAGTTTGTAAAAAATAAAATAAACCTTATTCTCAATAACTAAGCTCCTGAGCTACTGTGAGTAACCATTTTTGAGTCGGCGCCAAACAAACAAGCAAATTAATTAGATAAGGCGTAAAATTATGGCATCGAGTTGCGCGGTGACATTCTGATAATTTTTTTGAAGTAATTTAATGATCTTTGTTGATTGTTCGTTTGGCGCTGACTCAAAATGAGTTACTTACAGTAGTTTAGGAGCTTAGTTATTGAGAATAAGGTTTATTTTATTTTTTACTTTTCAGTTCTGTATTTCGTCGGTTTAATTTCTTGATAAAAAGTTTTTATTTTTAAATTTTTGTGGCTGAAATCTACTAATTACTACTTACTTGTTTTGAATTACTTCCAAAATACTTACTCACCCACCTTACTTCAACTATTACCAGTTAAGTAATATGATTATCTACTTTTACTATTTGTTGTAATATAAATTATTTTTGTTGTTCTGGTAAGTTTATTTCATTACTTTGTATATCATTCCATCCTCTCATAGAATATAATGATTGTGACGGATGTACAAAAATAATTACATTAGCCATCTGTCATTGTCAACAACATATGTGTGCCAATGTTCACAAGTGAAAAATCAATTATTCCCTATTTTTCTACCCGTAAGGGTGGATAATTCCATTCAAAATCCGAATATGATCAAGTATGAGGTATACCGTATCCAATAAAAAAAGAATCATCCAAATCGAAGAACCCAGTACAAAGTTATGCCTGACAGAATCGGTTAACGGACCAGAATTCAGGGGGTGAGTGATCGTTATCCTTCATTTTTCTACCCTTAGGGGTGGATTTCATCTTTAAAATTCAAATGGGACCAACTCCGAAGTACACCCTATCCACTGAAGAATTATCGGAATCAGACGTCTCAGTAAAATGTTATGCGTGATCATACATAAAAAAAATAATACGCGTCGACTAGAGATCCTCTTCCTTTTTGGTTTCGTCGGTTGAAAATTATGCACGGCGAGGAAATATGTGTAGCATTCATGTTCAGTTCATTAGGAAAGCTAAAAAAATGTTGTATGCAACACGTACGCAAATGGCTTTAGCGGACATCATCTTCATATTCGGATTCGTCCTCTGAAAACTGACTTTGTGAACTTGTTACAGAAACTATTACTATTTTTATCACGTTTTTATTAGCTTGCTTATGTGTCTGTCCGGTACAAATCTTGCAATCGATTTTAAACTAACTTCCCGATGAGCTAGAGACTTGAAACTTCGGAAATGGCTCAGAACTGGATGACAATACAATATTAACTCGTTGTTTATCTATCTGTTGTTTTTTTGTGATCCACAAAAAATGAGGTAAGGGTCACACAATCTCTCCATACCGGTGACAAGCGGACGTTGTTTTGCGATCTAGAGTGTGCTCCGCGATAATGAACTCTATTGCAATTCTCGAACTTACAGGCATCGCGCAAGGGAGAAAGTGAGGTTAGAAAAACAAAAAATCTGTGAAGGTAACATCCTAGCCCCATACAGATTTCTAACCCCATAGAGATTGTCCTGAACATTTTTTATTGTGAATTTTCAATAGCTATGAAAATAGTTGTAAGCTTTGAAACAAAAAACGTGGGGCACATGCAATTGATAATTGAAGCATGGATAGTTCACCTAAGTCGTGCGCCCCACGTTTTTTAGAAAAGTTATTGGAAATTCATTTGTCCTTGAAAGTTTTCAGGAATATATAATCTTCTATATGATAAAAATAAATTTCGATTCTTTCTAAGCGCAAAACGTGAGAACAGCTGGACCGATTTGGATAAAAAAATTTAATGTTCGTAATAGCCCGAGGATGGTTGAATCGGGAATATGAGAAATTTGGCGAAGAAAAAGACTATCGAGTCATGTATTACCAAGCAGAAGGTCACAGGACCGAATCTCGGCCGGGGTAACATTGTTTTTTTATTTTATAAAAACAGCGATGGACCGATTTGGCTAATTGTTTTTTCGAATGTCCGGAATACTCCGAATAAGGTTTTTTAGGAAAGAATGGATTTTTAGGAAAATTATTGGAAATTTTTGTGTCCTGTTTTTTATCAGCATGCCTTCTGTTTTTATTTTGACATTTAGACCTTTATTTATTATATTATTTATTTAATTTATTAATAAATATTTACTTCTTATTTTTCAGTTATTTGCCATGATCCTCAAATAAAGAATTTTTGAATGAAATATAGTATGTCCCAATAAAAAACTTTCATTTTAATTTCTCACCAGCAGATATACACTTTCGGTACTTTTGTATAAACACGAGGTAAATTATTCCAAAATCGTTGATTCCTTCAGATCAATAGTTCCATCACGTTTTTATCACCTGAATCACCCCAAATATTGTATTCACTATGATCCATCTATTTTCATTATAATTCAAACCTAAGTACATTTCCAGAATTTTCAATACCCTCGGTATATTTTGATTATTTTCAATACATATCTAGTTTTTTAAATAGCTTCAGTATACTTTAATTATTTAAATACATTTTCAGTACATTAAATACTGTCATTATCCTAAATATATTTTAAATATTTTACCAATGCGTTTTTTCTAAATATATTTTAAATATTGTTCATTATCAGATATTTAATTATGGTGTACATATTTTGGGTAGTTGTTTCCCCCTCGGTTGTATCTGTTTGTACCCTGCTCACATGTGAAGTAACAAATTTAGTGACACCTTTTACGGAAGCATTTCCTTTATTATTTCCCTCGTTATTTCCACATACCAGATTACGTTTCCTATATTGTTTTTTTCACCTGCTTTCAGTTATTTTCCCCTGTCACACACGGTATATTATTGCTGCTTTCGCCTTCCTGAAGATTAGAATTATTTGTTTGAACATCACTATTGATATTTATTATTTCGTTCAATTTCATTTTTGTTTCTTCCTGTAAGATTGCTAATGCGACATCGGCTTTTTTATTATTTTAGGAGTCCCTTTTTTACTGTTCGAGTTTATCGATTGTTCCCCTACTTTTTTGTGAGTAGAATCGTAAATATTAGGAACAATTTTTTGTAGACAATCATTTTTTGTTGGTGAGAGTATTGGAGATTTTTTTGAGAGCGAGTTCATTTCAAACGAATTCTTTTCACTTAGTAATTGTATAGGTTTTTGCAATAAATCTATCTTGCCTCTCAATTCATGAATTATAATGCCTTTTTGCTTCAGCATATAATTAACAATGTTGACATCTATCTTTTTTTCCGAGCTAGTGAATTCATCAGAAGTACCAAGAGAAGGAATGTCGTTGTCACTATCCAGCACCTCACTTTGTGGATGATCACAACAAATGATTCGTTCATTATCGATGAACACTATGTTTTTTAAAAACATCCGGTGTTAGGCATGAGATTAAATTTTTTTCAGGTGATATGATGAAATTAATGTTTTTTTTTCACGATCACGTAAATACATTTTGATATAAAGTCAACTATTGGACTAAAGATATTCAGTTAGGTGATACTTCACTAGTCCATCTGTTATTCATTTAAACTGAATCTAATGAAAAGAAACCATAACCTTAGATGCAACCCTCATTTTCTAGCTTCAAAGCTCCAGTATATCACAAACCATAAGTAATTCATACAAATATTTTTTACCTTCTTACCTTCTTAATAATCTCATTAGAAATATACAAAAATCAGCCTAGAATTTGAGACTCTTTGGAAAACAACCTGTTGATGGCAGTAGGTTTCATAACTGAATGAGAAAACCGTTACAGATGATAAAAGTATGGTCTAAACAATGTTGCTAACTGTTGAACTTTAATAAGAAATGTTTCTCTGAGTTTTAATATGGGTGTCATGTATTGGTGTTGGAAATTGGGATTGTTATCTATTAGTGGTTTTACCTCAAATCTAATTAAGGATATTCGATAACAAACAATTATTGGTAATTAATAGGGTGGGGATTATATCCATTACCTGTTTAATCTTTAGTAAAAACCAATTCAGCAAAAGAGATTTTTTTTTAGTTGATCTGATCAAGCAAATATTGCGACTTTTTGCATTTATTAATTTTTAAACTTTCTACAAGGTCGAGTTTAAAACCTTTCTTTTCTATATGTAATATTTCGAAATAGTTAAAAAACAATATTTTGCAGTCAAGGGGTGAGTAGCAAAAGTTTAATTTGTTTTTCCATTGACACAACAATTCCTATATTCTGCTAATCGTTTTTTGAATGTTCTGCCTATTTGGCCTATGTAAAAACCAAAGACACAAATTAATCTGAACCTATACTACAGATTTATCATTTTTATTTTTACTGTTTTTGATAAATTCACTTAAATTATTATATGTTGTGTATGCAATATTAACGTTCAGCACAATGCCAAAGCCTTGAAAAAAAAATATCAGCAGGATCGCAATAGTCGGAAGCAGTGGTAAAAATGATTAGAAAACGAGGAAAAAAGTTCAAGGGGTGAGTTTTAGGTGTTGAAAATGGTTTTCTGCGATTTCCGGCGATTTATGACTCCCAATCGAAAATCGGTCTGGATAAAAATTGTAAATAATTAAAAACCTACAATTTTGTTTGAATGCATTTTTCAAAATAACCTCACATTTTCCAGAGATAATGACAAAAAAAAGATTTTTCGTTTTTTGTGCCGTGTCCGAAATTTCAAAGTTGAATACCTGGTTTTTGAGATATTAACGTTTTTCAGAAAAATAAAATCAATCAAAAAATAAACAAGATAATTAAAAAAAAAATTTGATTTATTTGAACTTCAATATGAAAAAACCCAAAATATGATAATCCAAAAATGGCGACTTGTGAAAAACGGAATTTTTCAATTACTATTAAAATTTTGTACTAATCTTGAAATTTTTGTGCTAAAATACAAGCATAAAATAAATTTATTTAAATAAATGAAATAATTATGGTAGTTGATGAAAATTAATAAAAATAGATTAAATAAATGAGCAAACCAGGGTCAGGCAAAGTGAATGATTATTTCTATTCCTCAAACTCTTTTTTACACGAATCACCCTCAAATCTTGTTTGTGTATTTCTCTATTGTTTTTTGGGTTGTGACACAACTTCAGGTTTTGCCGTAGAAGGAAAAAACTGCTGTAAAGGCATTACTAGGTATCAAAAATTTATCCAGCTTGGCTGATATTTTTTTATCAAAAAAATGCAGACAAAAAAAACTGCTGACAATGAATCTGAGTTAATTGCGTCAATATATAAAGCTCAAAAAGATGATATTACATTAGATATCAGCATTATCAATCTGCGGCCAAAAAATTCACCTTTAAATTGGAAAAACTTTCTCCAACTGAAGGAGCAGCTGCACAACACAACTATAGAGTATACAACCAAATGTAAACTTGGCTCGGTTAGGAGCTTGGTAAGGAGTAGGGATGAAAAAATAATCAAGGTGTACTTATGCCATAATTTACATATTTCGATTTAATTCCTGAAAAATTAATAAAAACTATTAGCTGTGATAATAAAAAATGCAGCTGCCGAAAGCAAGGACTTATATGCATAAAGTTGTGTGGTCATGGTCACGGTTCGGAGAATTGCTCTAATGCAGAAAGGTAAGTCTATGAAGACGTAAGTGATTTAGAAGACATTGTCAACGAGGAATCAGCATAGTCGGTCTTCCTACAGAAAATGAAGACCTTGAAGTCCTTGAAGATGCAGGAGTAGATGAAGAACACACTTCCTCTGAATCAGATGAAGTAAAACCAGCAGCAAAAAGGAGTTAAATTAAGATTTTATTTTTCGTTTTCTAAGAATAAAATGTAAAATAATTAATGTAAAATTATTATAATTTGTAATAAAACTTTTTCATGGATATTTCAATTCACAGAAAATTCTTTCTATTCAATATTCAATTGAGAATGTTTCCCTCTTCCAAACTTTTCATTTTTTATCAACGATATTCAAACCTTTTTGAATTATTCAATTTATAATCCTTTTAATTTTATAAATGTAAAAGAAAATTAATGAATTCGATTTATTACCAAGAAATTATTTATTTGCACCATTCTATTCCTATCAATTCACACTGCATTTGCTTAAAACCATTTTATTTTCGTAAATTTTTCAATTAATAAATTGTATATATTTTATTCTTGTATTTCAACATAAAAATTTCATAATTATAACAAAATTTTAAATGTAATACCATTTTGTTAACTTCACACAATCAGTTGCTGATAATGGATCTTATCATTGTTAGCAACTGATGTTTTGTCCGCATTTTTTTGATAAAAACTATCACCCAAGCTGGATGAATTTTTGTTACCTAATAATGCCTTTACTACAGTTTTTTTCCTTTCCCAACAAAACCTGAAGTTATGTAACAACCCGAAAAACAACGGAGAAACGCAACAAGATTTGAGAGTTTGGGGAATATAGAGAATGGTTTGCTTATTCATTTGAACTATTTTTACACGCTTTATATTAGCTTCACTTGTATGTTTGTTTGTTTGTAACCGACTCCTTTGGGCGCGATTTTGACCCACTTCCAGACGTCCGAATGATTTGAAATTTGGCAGGTGTTCATAATTCCGGTGACAATGCATTAAGACATTTTTGTGTGAAAAAAACCCAAAATGGCGGGTCCAATATGGCGTACCAGTTTTGTGATTATGGTCCGATTCGCTTCAAAATTGGTATCCGAGGGTTTTCGTGGTCGGAGATTATGATTTTTTTGTCAAAATTGAAAAATTCAAGATGGCGGCTCCAAAGTGGTGGACGAGTTTTGTGTTTATGGTCTGATTCTATTCAAAATTGGTTTGTGGGGGTTTTTGGGGTCGGAGATTATGATTACCTAATTTGATAGGATTATTCCTTTTTTTAATTTGCAAAAAAATAATAAAAATGATAGTTTAAAAAAAACTAAAAAAACACGCTTTTATAAATAAACCACACTAAAAAGTAGGAAATAAATAATAGTTTAAAAAACTAAAAAACACGCTTTTATAGAAAACCAGACTAAAAAAATAGAAAAGAAGAAAAAAATGTATATTATTTAAAAAAAGCGTGGGGTGCATGGTATCAATAATT
Source organism: Gonioctena quinquepunctata (assembly GCA_018342105.1). Lineage (NCBI taxonomy): Eukaryota > Metazoa > Arthropoda > Insecta > Coleoptera > Chrysomelidae > Gonioctena > Gonioctena quinquepunctata. The sequence continues at coordinate 735,014 of JAFIRS010000200.1, forward strand.
ATATAGTACATTACACACCTAGGGCAGTAAAGTAAGAAATGTCTCAGATCACAGGTAATTGTTGGCCAAGGCGATACCATGCACCCCACGCTTTTTTTTAAATAAAATAATTTTTTTTCTTATTTTCTATTTTTTAGTCTGGTTTTCTATAAAAGCGTGTTTTTTAAACTATTATTCATCATTAATTTTTATTAAATACAATAATTTTTTAAATTAAATTGAATATATTTTATGCTTGCATTTTAGCTCAAAACACTTTTAGGAGTACACAAAAAAGTTGGTGACATGGTCCAGATCATGGGCGTTTATTCGCCATATTAGAAAATGGACGCAAAATTACTTTTTCTTTGGGTATATCACCGTATTCAGTGGTTCGATTATAATTTTCAAAAGGTCATTTTACTCTCTCTCTTTGAAGGCAAATAAGTTTTATAATGACACATTTTTTGTTAAATCTCGTAGTTTCTGAACTATAGTACAACTTAAAAAATGCACAGTGGTTCCAAATCGTAAAAAGCTGGCCAAAAGTCAAGCTAGTGGACAATCGATTCGACCCTTTGTATTCGTAGGTTATTTGGGTCGCTGATCACGAATTTCTCATAATTTTTCGAAAATACACAATGGCTGATCCAATATGGCTGACAGTTGAAAAAAACACTCGCTTGATCTCAACGAAAATTAGTGTAAAGAGGTTTCACGGGTGTGAAGTTATCCACAACCACAAAAAACACTGAGAAAAATGCAACTCGTATCTGTTTCTCGTTAAAATGACAATGTAGGGCTTATTTCAGTTATGAAATTCTGAAGGTTGATAAATGTAAGAAATGATATTTAGAATGCGTTGTCATGCCGGGGGCGGGGGTGTAATCGGGGTGAAAATTTTGAAAACATTAAATATACATTCAAACGGCACTGTAGGGTTTTTCAGTTTGCAGAATCAAATTCAGGAGGTTGAAATACATAGCAACTGATATATGAAATCAGTTGTCGCCCCGTCGGAGGGTGAGTTTTGGGGGTGGAAATGTTTAGAAAAATCAGAATTCAGTTTAAACGCAGGTATGCAGAATCAAATTCCGGAGTTCAAAATAATAGCACCTGATATATGAAATCATTTGTCGCCCCGTCGCCGTCGGGGGGTGGGTATTGGGGTGGAATATTAAAAAAAATAAACCGGGAAGTTTTGATATGCAGAATCAATTCAGAGGATTAAAATACAAAATTTTTTTTAAAAAGACATAGTACCTGATGTATGGAATCATTTACCAATCCGTTGAACGGTCTGTATTGGGGGGTGGAAATGTTAAAAAAAAATCGATATTCAGTTAAAACGGCAGTGTAGAGTTTTGTAGTATGCATAATGGCATTCAGGAGGTCCAAATACATATCACCTGCTACTTGAAATCATTTATCGCCCCGTTGGACGGTGAGTATTAGGGAGTGGAAAAGTTGAGAAAAATCAATATTTAGTTTAAACGGCACTGTAGAGTTCTCTAGTATAGAGAATCTAATTCAGGACGTATATAAAACTGACACAGCCGTTTTGGCACAATCAATTAAAAATCATCCAGTATTTAATAACTATTCATTAACCATTTAATTTTCTAACTTTTTACAAGCTCTCGAATGGTATAAAAATAATTTGAATTCGAGCGAATTTGAATGTTTTACGAGGGCCGAATTCGCATGCGGTACCTAAAATTCTCGAAAATTCCTACTTGGATTCAAGAATAATATTTTTTAGCAAAAATCACCACATTTTCAGCGATTGCCAAGTATATGCGCGATAAATGATCAAGTATTTAACTGGACTAAAACATTATTCAGTGATCCAGTTAAATACTTGATAATCCATCGCGTATATCTGTTATATTTTGTGCTGGTCGACTGGAACTATATGCCTATAATCTTATTCCAGATCTATATTATTGTTGAAAATGCTTTTTCGTCGATATACTAACTCCAGCATAATCGCTTGAAATAATAAGACTGTTCTTTTTTATTTTAAATAGTGATCCGAAATCTTCTATTGTCACGAAATGGAAAAATAATGATTTCAAAATGATATATTTCGTCAAAGTACTATTTGATAACTCCAGCACAATCGCTTAAAATGAATATAATTAAGAGTTTTATTATGCCCTATCCAACAATAGTACATTCGTTATGGGAAATATTCGAAAAGAAATATTTTTAGAGCCGGGAAATGACAAAATAATGAATCAAAATGCATTATTTCGCCATTTCCTAACTCTAAAAAACTTTCTCTTTGGATATTTCATATCACAACTGTACTATTGGTGAGAAATGCATAACAAAACTATCAATTTTATTTATTTCCAGCGATTGTGCTGGAGTTATCAAATATTAGGTTTACAAACACGCACTTAGTTAGAATCACTATTTTGCCATTTTCTGGCACTAAAATAATTTCTCTGAGGGTATTTCCTATCCCAACTGTACTATTGTTGGGAAATGCATACTGAAAAACTGAATTCCTTTCATTTCAAGTGATTGGGCTGGGGTTATTAAATACTAGGTTGACGAAAACGCATTTCCAATCAATATTTTGCCATTTCCTGGCTCTAAAAAAATTATCTTTGGGTATATCCTATCACAATTGTACTATTGTTGAAAAATGCATGAAAAAAAACCAAATTATCTTCATTTCAAGGGATTGTTCTGGAGTTATTAGATACTAGAGTGACAAAACGCATTTCGATTCATTATTTTGCATTTTGTGGCTCTACCATAAATTATCTTCGAGCATTTCCTATCACAACTGTATGTACTATTGTTGGAAAATGCATAATGAAAAACGATATTCTTTTCATTTCAAGCGGGTGGCTGGTGTTATAAATAGTACTTTGACGAAAACGCATTTTGATTCTTTATTTTGTCATTTCCCGGCTCTAAAAATATTTCCCTTCGGATATTTCCCATAACGGCTGTACTATGTTGCATAATAAAACTCTTAATTATATTCATTTCAAGCGATTGCGCTGTAGTTATCAAATAGTACTTTGACGAAATCTCCTTTTGAAATCATTATTTTGCCATTTCGTGACAATAGAAAATTTCGAATCACTATTTAAAATAAAAAACAATAGTCTTATTATTTCAAGCGATTGTGCTGGAATAAGTATATGGATGAAAAGGCATTTACAACAATAATACAGATCTGGAATAAGATTATAGGCATATAGTTCCAGTCGACCAGCACAAAATAAAACAGATATGCGCGATGGATAATCAAGTATTTAACTGGACCACTGAATAATGTTGTAGTCCAGTTAAAAACTTGATCATACATCGCGCATATACTTGTCAATCGCTGAAAATGTGTTGATTTTTGCTAAAAAATATCATTCTTAATTCCAAGTAGGAATTTTCGAGAATTTTAGGTATGCGAATTCGGCCCTCGTAAAACATTCAAATTCGCTCGAATTCAAATTATTTTTTGAGGGGGAAACAACTCTTTAAATAGGTGTACATGCAGACATTTAAATATTTCAATACGACTTTAAGTACCAAAATATCTTAAATATACTTAAATTATTTCAATAAGACTTTAAGTACCAACATATCTTAAATATACTTAAATTATTTCAATATCAGTTTCAGTACTTCAGTATCAACAAATACCGCTTCATACTTTGAATATTACTTTTATTCCAAAAATATCCACTCCATACTTTAAAATATCCACAATATATTTAAAATATTTGTCAGTATTCCCAAGAAATACCTACTTATACAATATCCTTTTCAGCCCTCGAATATATTTAAAATATTTGGGGTACAGTTCAGTACCGACATTTTCTTGCATAATTGGTTAGTGTGTTTAGCTGGCAGGTTGATACAGGTTGTAGGTAATATTCGAAGTGAACTGGTGAACTTGATACTTTTATGGCAGTTTATTATTTCTTATTAAAACCATGTCTTCAACAGGTAAGTTTTGTGATTTCTTCGTAATTTTAATCTTATGTTATTTATCTAATTAAATTAATACTTAGAGGTTATATATTAACAAACCAGGCATTATTTGAATTTTTCGTTTTTTCGAGGCAATGATGGAATAAGTGATAACTTTTAGTTCTATGCAATGTTTTTTTTGGGTGGTTCCTGGTGTACTGCGCGGCGGGAATTTGAAGTACAGAGTATATATATTTAATAGATAGCTTTTGTGGTATGGGTTTCGGCGGTCGGCGGCCGTTGACGACGCTATTATGATTTAAATTTATGATTGAAGTTGGAGGAGAGGACGCACAAACATGATCATCTCAATGATCATTAACTGGATAGAATGGTTCGTGTTTGCTTTCGCAGGAGTTTCAGGGCAGGTAGAGCGTTGGGCCTTCAGGGTGGTTTGAGGGCACGGCTGGCTAAGGTTTATCAAAAGACGTTTGCGGCGTGGACATATAATACGACGAATGAATAATTAGAAATAATGATTTTGGAAATTGCGGAAAAAAAAATGTGCCTATTTTAATTCTTTTTTGCGACTTGAATATTTCAATCATTCCCCGCGGGATATGTATCTATTGTAATCGACATGCTATGAGTTATTCAAAAATGGTTAAGTCAATATTACTGTGGGTGATTTGGCAGTAAATCCTCGTTTATTTTTGATTTTGCAGGTTTCTTACAAGAAATCAAAGATGCCTTCGATGTACCGGATTTTATTATTAATTTACTCAATATAAGTGGGTATAACAATAGAATAGTTTTATCCACTTTCTCCGAAGATTATATCCACCAGTTGGAGAAATTTGCTAGAGAAGAGTTACCAAGTATGATAGATATCACTGATGAAAACTATCGAAAAACATATTATGGTTTATTCAGTTCTAATTACGAAAAGTTTAAAATCCCATGTGGATATAGAAGGACACTTTTGTGTTTGAAGGATCATTACCAAACAGAAATATTCCAGTCAGTCTCTCCAAAGTAAAAAGAGAAAGGCTGAATCACAAACTGCTACTAGGAATAAAAAGCCTGACTCGGATTCACAAGATATGAACAAATCCAACCAAGAATTCAACATTAATGAAGAACGACTCAAACTGAATAAACAGTTAGTTAATTAGGGACATAAAGAATCTCAGGAAAAAAAAAAATTTAAAATTATATAAAGAAATTGATTTCGATGTGAAGATAACTGTCAATGCTCTGGATTCTTCATCCACGAGAAATGATGCCTCTGCTTTAATACCATGTTTTATTCGCAATTTAGAAGTAAGAGTGTCTACATATTCAATGGGTATTCAATGGACCTTGTCAAATTTTAATAAATATATAAAAAAACATTTAGATGAAAAATCATCAAAAAAAAGTTCACTGACAACTTTAGATACATTTGTATCAAAAGCATCCACTTCTGGGCAGCCTGGCAATGGACCGATGATACAAATATATCCGACGGAAATGGTTCAGACTCAAATTTTTAGAAAGCAGAGATGTTGGTAATCAGGTAGCCAACATTCTCTGCTCAAAAAATTCTGCTGCGATACCTCAAATAATAAAAACAAATAAATGGAAACAAATGAAGTATAGTCGTATTTAATTTATGAATAAATATTTATTTATTCTGGAATATGTTTCATTTTTCAGTTATTTTCCCTGGATATGGAGGATTTTTGAATGAAATATAATATGTCCCAATACCTTGAAAACGTTCATCTTAATTTCTTACCAACAGATATACAGTTTAGGTATTTTTGTAAAAAACACGGGTTTAATTATACCAAAATCGTTGATTCCTTTAGTTCAATATAGCTTCATCAGTTTTTATTACTTAATTAACCAAATATTCTATTCACTATGTTCCATTTATTTTCATTGCATTTCCATTTATTTATAAGTACATTTCCAGTTTTTAATACCTTCAGTATATTTTTATTTTTTCAATAATCGGTTTAAAGTATACTTAAATTATTTAAATACATTTTCAGTACATTAAATATTATAATTATCCTAAATATACTTTAAATATTTCAGTATACTTTAAATATTGTTAATTATCAGATATTTAATTATGGTATACATATTTTGGGTAGTTGTTTCTCCCTCGTTATTTTTATACCATTCGAAAGCTTGTAAAAAGTTAGAAAATTGAGCGTTTGAATCAATTCCATACCTATTTTGGGTAAAAAGTTATAAATAGTTGTGCCAGCTTAACAGTTAAGTTAGCACAACACCATTTTTTCGCAAACCACTTGAGTTTTGGTTTGTGTTAGAAAATAGTTAATGAATAGTTATTAAATACTGGATGAATTTCAATTGATTGTGCCAAAACGGCTGTGTCAGTTTTATATACGTGAATTCAGGAGGTCGAAATACATACCACTTGATATATGAAATCATTTGTGGCCCTGTCAAAGGGTGTGTATTGAAGGGTGGAAAAGTTGAAAAAAAACGAAATTCAGTTTTAACGGCAGTGTAGAGTTTTCTAGTATGCTGAATCTAATTCTTCACAAAACAGAAATGCATAATGCATGTTACGAGAGCATCAACTCCTGTATATGATTATTACCGAAAATTTGGCAGAACTCTCACTCAACATGAGTATTATAAGAGGTAACTGCGAGAAGGGCATGAGTGTTCGAAGAAACCTAAAGGTTGCAAATTCTACTGAACTCTCATTGTGTTAACCGCTTTCTTAGTTATTTGACCAACCCTCAGAAGTTAATGAAAACTTGTACGAGTTAAGATCACGGGGACATTACCTTTTATAGTGGGATCCGAAACCACTCTTGGGGCCTTGAAAAAATTTTCGCCGGTTACGAGAATCGAACTCGCGCCGGGTGGAAACAGATCGTACCACTGAGCCACTAGGACCGTACCCAAACAATCCAAGCAGAGCCATATAATTCATCCCTACATAAAAATTAATTATTTGCAAATTGGTTCATCCTAACACTAGGAGCACCGAGCCCGTCTTAACATACAAAAATGCAGATCGACTTTTTTCCCACCGTTAACGATTAATTACATTTTTGTACTAATACCAACTTTTCTTGACTGGTTTAATCACAAATTATCCGTCATATTCCCCAAGAACGGCGAGACATTCTTCATAATCACCCCGAATTCATTTGAGATTGTGTCGAACACGGAAAATATAGTACGCCAAATGAAAAAGAAGAGGGTAAATTAACCATGTCACCAAAATATTCAATATATTAGCAATAAAATTCTTCAGATAGATATGTTAACAGATAGTGAACTAGTTTGTGATTTGTTAATGATCTCGGAACACTGGCAGAATAACATACAGATAGCGGTCATGAAACTGACAAATTTCAACTTGTGTACTAACTTCTCTAGAAGATTGACGAAAAACGGGGGTGTAGCAATTTACAGACATAATGAAAGTAGGCTATAAATCACTGAACTTGATCTAAAGTGCTTCTCCGAAGAAGGAGTCCTAGAGTGTTGTGGTATTGCAATGCAAAAAACTAGTACGGTATGCGTATGTTTCTATAGACCTCCATCAGGTAGACTAAAATACTTTCTAAGCCACTTCATGGGGATGCTTACTCTGGTAAGTGAAAACTATAATACCATCATCATAGGTGGAGATTTTAACATTAATTTTACTGTTGCCAGTAGGGAACTGAACCTATTTCGGGACCAATTAGAAATTCTCAATCTTAAATATGTTATCGACGAGTCAACAAGGATAACTGCTAACTCAACTACATGCCTGGATAATTTTATTATTAGGACAGTACTGACTACGAAGTGGCAGTCAAAAAATACTGTCTGTCTGATCACTTTACCCAAATCATTCGAATTCCAACTATAAAAAATGAAAAACTGGAAAAAAGCTCACCAAGTTACGGTAGAGATTTTTTGGAGAACAATATCAATAACTTCAAACTCTATCTAAAAAATGAATTATGGGAAAATGTCTACAATGAAACCTGTCCAAACAAAGCTTACAAAATGTTTCATAATTAAGTTCACCATTATGTTGAAGTATCGTTTCCTCTGAAACGTTTCCGCAAACAAACAAAGAATTTCAACCCAAGCATAGTAACACCAGAAATTCGAGAGTTGAAAAGCCTAGTATCTCTATACTCGGACTGTGCAAGAGTTGATGAAAGATACGTAGACATAAGTAGGCAAATAACGCAAACGTACAGGGAAAAACTCGAAGATAGTTACAAACAGTGTATTGACTATAGAATAGCCAACTCGAAATATAAATCAAAAACTATGTGGCAAACTCTCAATCAAATTCAGAAAAAAGTTAAAACTCCGATAATATTATAATTAATGAAGGTGGTGAAAGGGTCCCTGAAATTGACATGGCTAACAACTTCAACAAAATTTTTTCTGGTGCTGTCAAGCAAGAAGTTATTGATATGAGTTTTTTGTAAAATAACATAAAAATCTGCCAAAACTCCATTTTTCTGCACCCCATAACTGGGCATGACGTTCTAGACCTTGCAAGAACTCTGAAGAATTCCAACGCATGTGGTCATGACGAAATCTCATATAATATTTTGAAAAAATGTGTTTTTCAACTATGTGAACCCTTGACATACATCATGAATCTAGCGCTGGAATGTGGAATTTTTCCTGAAAAATTAAAGCTGCACTCGTTACACCAATTTTAAAAAGAGGAGATTCTAATCTGTACGAGAACTTCAGAGGAATAAGTTTACTTTCAAGCTTTTCAAAATTTTTCGAATTGAATATCAAGAAGCAGTTGATATCCTTCTTTTCCGCTAATGAACTGCTTTCTCCAAACCAGCATGGCTTCTCGCAGAACAAAAGTACTGAAACTGCACTGTATGACTTCCACGAACACGTCATAAATGCTCTCGATGGCAAACTAAACATCTGTGGAGTGTTCATAGACTTTTCCAGAGCATTCCATAATATAAATCACACGCTTCTCCTACAAAAAATGGAACGATATGGCGTGAGATGTACCGCCTTGAAACTGATGAAGTCATATCTACAGGGCAGGACCCAGAAAGTAGTGATTCGAAAAACAGTCAGTCAGTCAGTAACCATTGAGCAGGGCGTTCCTCAAGGCTCAATACTTGGCCCCTTATTTTTCCTCATATATGCCAATGACCTGATGAAATTCTTGAATAGTCTCACGGGAATACATGTAGTTGCTTACGCGAATGACACCAATTTCCTCATGAAGGACAAAAATATAATAGCTCTGGCAGATAAAGCTCAGGATATATATGAGCGGGTAGTAACATGGGCAACTAAAAACCATTTGACACTAAATATCTCGAAAACAACATTAATGAAGTTCTCACTGAATAATGTTCATGAGAACTTCAGCATTTATGGGAACGAGGAGTTGCACATCGAATCTTGCTCAACAACAAAGATGCTAGGCCTCACGCTAGACTACAAACTCACCTGGACCCCTCACATAGAAACACTTTGCGATAAACTCCGTAGGAATTGCTACGCAATGAGGTTTATGTCAAACCACTGTAGTAAACAGGTATTGTTGAATCTGTACTATGGAACACTACACTGCCATCTACAGTATGTAATACTCACCTGGGGCACAGGAGGATCTGCAGCGAGGGTTTTTATGTTACAAAAATATGCTATCAGAATCATGGCCCACATCGGATGGAGGCAATCATGCAGAAGCACTTCCAAAGAGCTACGAATACTATCTGTTGCGGGTATATACATATATGAACTATGCATGTATATGTACAAGAACGGGCAGAACCTTGCTGCAACCCATCATCGATACCAGACCCGCTCCAAAAATGTATTAATACCCCACATACACCGAACTACCATATACCAAAAAAGCCATCTTTTCCTAGGCCCAAAACTGTACAATAAACTTGATGAATCGATAAAAAATTCGGCAAATGTCCATATTTTCAAATCCAGACTGAAAGCTGCTCTCATAGAAAATAATTGCTACACCCTCGAGGAATTTTTAGGTTAAGTGTTTTCTCCTCCCTTTTGTGCCACTCTCTGGTTACTAGAATTTGTCAATTTCAACCTGACCATGAATTTTCAATTTTTACTGTGAAATCTAATTATAACTGTTAAGTGTGTGTGCTATTATTTTATGGATTTGAAGTGTTTTGTTACCTTTTGACAAGCATCCTTACATATTTTTAACTTTTCAATTCAAATCCTACAAAATATATCGGCAAATGTGTCTGAATTAATTAGTATATATAAATAAGAAAAATTTTGTATGTATTTGTATGACGTTTTCCTTGATACTGTACTGATGGAATTATCCGCTGTCATGTACTTTTTAGCGAGTGAAATGAACAAATTATTATTATTATTCTTTATGGTTCTTAAACCCTCAATGTGAAATATAACCTAAGATTGATGGGACAAACTTTAACATAACCAACATTTAGAACCAACCCTACAGTCACAGCCTGTGACAGCTTTCCAGGTTATCCATGACCAATAACCATCCGTTCCCCTTACCATGTTGAACGAAATATCAACAATTTTCCACTTATAATATCACAAGTGTGAGTACGTATAATATTCGGAAAGTAAATTCCACAACAGAAATTATAAATAATATTGAATGCTAATCACTGGAATCAAAATTGCAAAGAAGGCTGATATGTTATTTGTATTCAGTCAATTATTCAATTTGAGGTTATATTGTTTAGTCGGTACGTGAACCTACTGAATTCAATAGTGTACTAAACTTTGAAATGGCCAAATCTGCTGATAAAAATGACAACAACGATCTTTCCAATACAAGAATGGATCCAAAAATATGTTAGAGCTGAAGATTTATGTTTTAAATATGATCTCGACTCGACTACTCGGAAGATACCCTGTATAACATAACTGTAGTTGAAGTAAACGATTAATGAGTTGTCACAAGTTGTCATCCGTATATTTCATACATCATTTTCAACGGTGTGAAGTTATCCACAACCACAAAATACACTGAGAAAAATGTAACTCGGATCTGTTTCTCGTTAAAATGACAATGGAGGGCTTATTTCAGTGAACGATCAAATTCTGTAGGTTGATAAATGTGAGAAATGATATTTAGAATGCGTTGTCCCCGAGGACGGGGGTGTAATCGAGGTGGAAATGTTGAAAAAATTAAATATACATTCAAACGGCACTGTAGAGTATTTTAGTTTGCAGAATCAAATTCAGGAGATTGAAATACATAGCCCTGATATATGAAATCATTTGTCGCCCCGTCGGAGGGTGAGTTTTGGGGGTGGAAATGTTGTAAAAAATCAAAATTCAAATTAAACAGCAGTGTAGAGTTTTCTAGTATGCAGAATCAAATTCCGGAGGTCAAAATACATAGCACCTGATATATGAAATCATTTGTCGCCCCGTCGGAGGGTGAGTTTTGGAGGTGGAAATGTTGTAAAAAATCGAAATTCGAATTAAACAGCAGTGTAGAGTTTTCTAGTATGCAGAATCAAATTCCGGAGGTCAAAATACATAGCACCTGATATATGAAATCATTTGTCGCCCCGTCGGAGGGTGAGTTTTGGGGGTGAGAATATGGGAAAAAATCAATATTCAGTTTAAACGACGGTGTAGAGTTTTCTAGTATGCAAAATCAAATTCAGGAGGTTGAAATACATATCACCTGATATATGAAATCATTTGTCACCCCGTCGGAGGATGAGTTTTGGGGGTGAGAATATTGGAAAAAATCAATATTCAGTTTAAACGACGGTGTAGAGTTTTCTAGAATGCAAAATCAAATTCAGGAGGTCGGAATACATACCACCTGACATATGAAATCATTTGTCGCCCCGTCGGAGGGTGAGTTTTGGGGGTGAGAATATTAAAAAAAAACAGAATTCAGTTTAAACGGCAGTGTAGAGTTTCTAGTATGCAAAATCAAATTCAGAGGTCGAAATACATACCACTATATGAAATCATTTGTCGCCCGTCGAGGTGAGTTTTGGGGGTGATAATATGAAAAAATCAATATTCAGTTTAAACGACTCTGTAGAGTTTTCTGTATGCAAAATCAAATTCGAGGTCGAAATACATATCACCTGATATATGAAATCATTTGTCGCCCCGTCGGAGTGAGTTTTCTATATCAGGTGGATTATTCGACCTCTAATTGATTTCATACTGAAAACTCTACAGCTCGTTTAAACTGAATATTGATTTTTTCAATATTCCACCCAAAAGTCACCTCGGACGGGGCTATAATGATTTCATATATCGTGGTAGTATTCCGACCTCCTGAATTTGATTTTGCATACTAGAAAACTCTACAGCGTCGTTTAAACTAAATATTGATTTTTTCAATATTCTACCCCAAAACTCGACGACGCGACAAATGATCATATAAAGGTGGTATGTATTTCGACCTCCTGAATTTTGATTTTGATACTGAAAAACTCTACAGCGTCGTTTAAACGAATATTGATTTTTCATATTCTCACCCCAAACCTCACCCTCCGACGGGACGACAAATGATTTCATATATCAGGTGGTATGTATTTCGACCTTCTGAATTTAATTTTGCATACTAGAAAACTCTACAGCGTCGTTTAAACTGAATATTGATTTTTTCAATATTCTCACCCCAAAACTCACCCTCGACGGGGCGACAAATGATTCCATATATCAGGTGGTATGTATTTCGACCTCTGAATTTGATTCTGCATACTAAAACTCTACAGTCGTTTAAACTGAATATTGATTTTTTCAATATTCTCACCCCAAAACTCACCCTGACGGGCGACAAATGATTTCATATATCAGGTGGTATGTATTTCGACCTCCTGAATTTGATTTTGCATACTAGAAAACTCTACACCGTCGTTTAAACTGAATATTGATTTTTTCAATATCTCACCCAAAACTCACACTCCGACGGGCGACAAATGATTTCATATATCAGGTGGTATGTATTCGACCTCCTGAATTTGATTTTGCTACTAAAAACTCTACACCGTCGTTTAAACTGATATTGATTTTTCAATATTCTCACCTCCAAACTCTCCGACGGGCGACAAATGATTTCATATATCAGGTGATATGTATTTCGACCTCCCGAATTTGATTTTGCATACTAGAAAACTCTACAGAGTCGTTTAAACTGAATATTGATTTTTTTCAATATTCTCACCCCCAAAACTCACCCTCCGACGGGGCGACAAATGATTTCATATATCAGGTGGTATGTATTTCGACTTCCTGAATTTGATTTTGCAAACTAGAAAACTCTACACCGTCGTTTAAACGGAATATTGATTTTCTTCAACATTTCCACCCCCAAAACTCACCCTCCGACGGGGCGACAAATGATTTCATATATCAGGTGCTATGTATTCCAATCTCCTGTATTTGATTCTGCAAACTAAAATACTCTACAGTGCCGTTTGCATGTATATTTAATTTTTTCAACATTTCCACCCCGATTACACCCCCGTTCCCGGGTACAACGCATTCTTCATATAATTTCTTACACTTATCAACCTACAGAATTTGATCGTTTACTGAAATAAGCCCTCCATTGTCATTTTGACGAGAAACAGATCCGAGTTACATTTTTCTCAGTGTATTTTGTGGTTGTGGATAACTTCACACCCGTTCATTTTTATATATTTCACGAATGTTCATTATTCAAATAAACTTCGATTAATTGGTTCATTATTGGTATCGATTCCCTGCCTGGAATACTCAGCTTAACAAAATATAGCTTATGCACCTAACTTCAAGGTGTATAAGCATATGTTATTAATGTTACGATTCTCAACTGTCAAACATTTTCACTTATAATCTCCCTAGAGCATGAATTTTTGCCGGAATTTTTTTGAGTACATGAATTTTCTTTAAGAAAATTGTATACCGGAATTATATTCAAATAGAAAACATTAAGTAAATATTTATTTTGACGTTATTCACAAATAAGTAGAAGGCTGTGTGTAATGATAGTTTTGGGGGGGATTTTTTTTATTTTTCCCGTTCCCTAGTAAAATAAAATATATAAAAGCAGATAAACTATTATGTAAGATTAATTGATTCCATACAATTTTCTCACTAGGTTTCAGGTAAATGTTAATATTGACTAAGAATGAAAGTGGATACGTTCGTATTGCGGGAAATATTTTTTTATTGTCCCCGTGCCCTAGTAAAATAAAATATATAATATCAGATAAATTTTTATATAAAATTGATTGTTTTCATACAATTTTTTTACTGGGTTTCAGGGAAATGTCAATATTGATTGAAAATGAAAGTGAATGTTCGTATTGCGGGATATTTTTTTCTATTTTTCCCGTGCCCTAGTGAAATAAAATTTACAATATCAGATACATTATTATATAAAAATAATTGATTTCATACAATTTTCTAACTAGATTTCAGGGAAATGTCAATATTGACTACAAACAAAGGTGATATACAGCAAAAAATATATAACTATACCTATACATATATACTTAAATATTTTTCATATTCTTTTAGGTTTCATTCTAAGAAAAATTAATATTAGCGGTAATAATTTGTTTTACAAATAATTCAGGAAATCGGGATATTTTATTCTTTATTTTAAATAGAATGTTGTTGACCTATGTTGCCGGTTAAAAAAATATTTTCTAAAGTTAGCCATGGATTTGACATTCACTACTCCTGTCAATCAATATTTTATTTGTGGCATTATAAGTTCCTCATAACACAATCAAAAGTTAGTAAAAAAGTTATAATAAAATGAACTTTCAATCGTATGAATTGTGTTTCTTTTGCAAAGAATCACAGCACATTAAAATGTACCATAAAAATGTAAAATATCTAACATACCTAGTGGAAGAATCTGGATTAAATCCTGAGCAAGAAAACTTATTTAAAGAGATTGGCAACATTCTGCGTGATATTGTGCCTTCTTTTGGATACAAATCTAATACTCAAAGAAATAAACTGGTGTCTCAGTATTATTTTTATTTCATGAAACATAGGCATATTGTTAAAAAAAAACACCGGTTCCGTGTTTTATTCACCACTTAGGAAAGAGGAGGTAGAAGTGGAATTTTTGAAGAATTTAAAATTAATTAATGATATTATAAAATGTACACCTTAATAAATTGTTGTAATATTTCCAACTTATAAAGTAATTAAATAAAAAACATTGTCAATATTATTTCAATATTAATTTCGTCTAATTATATGATAGCTGTCATGTGCCGGGCAATTTCCACTTATTAATTTTACGTCTACATGCTAATATGGATGGAAAATTTTAAGAAAATTTGCTGGTTACCATAGTAACAATGTCGAAATAAAGCATCTGATTGGTTGAAAATGACTGGTATAAAATTTTCAGTGTAATTTGGTCTAGGATACCCTATTTCCGGATTTTTTTTAAATCTAGAAGTAATGTGTTGACTTAACTTTATTCGATTGGCTGTAATCGAACTTCTTAAATGAAAATACGTTGAAAAATATAAATAGAACTCAGAAAATACCTTTACACAAGTATAAAGAACGTGCCATACCTTTCTATAAACTTCTTACTGTTCATTATTTGTTGAATCTAATTTTTTTTATTCATCACTTTTACTTGGAATCGTCATTTCGGAAGTTTTTAGAATATTTTTTTTATAAGTAGGTATTAATTTCGGTTTTATTAGGAATTGTAATATCGGTTTTTTATAATTTCAATTTTTTCACTATCAATTTCAATTTTATTTCGAATCCTCATTTCGGTTTTCTATTTTTTTGGTCTTTGCTAGGCAGTAACAATTTGAAATGTATTGATGACTTTCTATCAGTAAATTATTTCAATGTTGAATTGATAATGAAATCATGGTCAGGATTTTAAATTTTATTGGTAGAACCGGGCAGAAATGTTTAATGCGTAGGTTTTTTCATTGTTTGCAGGAAGAGTGTATCATCATATCTTTGCATATGGCTGAAAAATTTCAAGTCATGATAAAAAACTAGTTGTCCTTTCTGAATATTTATTTTAATAAAAAATTACATTTTACATGGCCGTTTGAACTGAATATAATTTTTTTTTCATTTACTTTCCCAAAACTCACCCTCCGACGGGGCGAGAAATGATTTCGTATATCAGGTGGTATGTATTTCAACCCTCTGAATTCGATTTATCATATTAGATAACTCTACACTGTCGTTTAAACTGAATATTGATCTCTTTCAATATTTTCACCCCGTAATACACACCCTCCGACCAATGATTTCATATATCAAGTGGTATGTATTTCGACATCCTGAATCCTGCATACAAAAAAACTCTACAGTGTCGTTTAAACTGAATATTGATTTTTTTTCAACATTTCTACCCCCTAATACACACCTTCCGACGGGCCGACAAATGATTTCATATATCAGGTGGTATGTATTTCGATCTCCTGAATTCGATTTTGCATACTAGAAAACTCTACACTGACGATTAAACTGAAAATTGTTTTTTTTTTCAATATTTTCACCCTCAAAACTCACCCTTCGACGGAGCGATAAATAGTTTCATGAATCAGGACATCCTGAATTCGATTTTGCATACAAGAAAACTCAACACTGTCGATTAAACATATAAAATACTTATGTTGTTGACTATTTCAGTTACAAAACTCATTATAATAAAACACTGGTAATTGAGATATAATATCAGGTGGTATGTATTTCGACATCCTGAATTCGATTTTGCATACTAGAAAACTCAACACTATCGATTAAACATATAAAATACTTATGTTGTTGACTATTTCAGTTACTTGATTGCTTATAATAAAACACTGGTAATTGAGATATAACGAATAGGTTATAATATATATAGATAGATATATGAATACATGAATACAGGTTGATCGCGTTGCAACGTAATACATACTAAGGATTCTAGGCAGGGTTGCCAAATGTATCTTATAATATAATATGGATATAGAATATTGACATACATTACACGTCCTACCTAAAAAGAAAACATTTATTTTTTAACAACTGATAATCAAATGAAAGCATGAGATAATTAATATTTATATTCCAAATCTATTTGGAGGGCGACTAACACGACCACTTTTTGTTATGTATCCATCATAAACATCATTCTTCACTTCTGTGTGAACATCTGGTTCTGGAACATACAAAGGTACATCATCCTTTATTTTTCCAGGAACATCTGGTATTTTCTGATTACTGATAGGCTGCTCAGAATGGAGAAGTCTCAAGTGATGTCGGTTACGTCTGTATTCACCCTCGTTTACTCTAACAACGTAATCATTTTCATTTTTGGCAATAATTACTCCAGGATTCCATCTTCTTGCATGAGAATTGGCTCATTAACTTCTAATTCAGGTAACTTCTTAGTCGATCTGTCATAATACTGTTTTTGAAGGTCTTGATTATAATTTAACCTTGATAGAACATCTTTGGTTGAATAATTTGGGGTTAACAGTTCAGTCTTAATTGGTAAGTTTGTTCTTAACTTTCTTCCCATCAGTAGCGTGCATGGGGCTGGCGAATTTTGTTTGGGGGTCCAACATAACTAAAAATGGATCTTTTTGTGTTTGAAATGCCTTGACGAAGAGTCCTTTAACAGTTTGAATCGTCCTTTCAACCATTCCATTACTCTTAGGATACAACGGACTAGATGTAGTGAGTTGTATATCATATGTTTTGGCAAAATATGTAAACTCTTTCGAGTGAAAGGGGGGTCCATTGTCCGAAAAAATTTCTAACGGAAGTCCTGTCACTGAAAATACGCTTTTCAAACTAGAAATTACACTTTGCGCGGTTTTATTTGAAAGTTTGTTCACAATTGCAAATTTAGAAAAATAATCAATTAGCACTAAAAAATCTTGTGACGCCACTGACATGAAGTCTATGCCAATTTTTGCCACTTGAGTTCAGGCACTTTATGCGAGCATAATGGTTCGCGCACATTACTTCTGGAGTATTTTTGACATGTTAAACAATTCAACACAAGTTTTTCAATATCACTCATTAGTCCGGGATAATAAATGGCATCTTGTGCTTTTCTTTTGCACGAAACTACTCCTTGGTGAGTTTGATGTATAATATTGAGGAATTCACCTTTGAGTGACTCTGGTATTACAATTCTTCTATGATAAAATAACACATTATCATGTAAATAAATATCACTTCTGACAGGCCAGTATTGTTTGACACTACTTGGTACTGAAGATTTATGTAAAGGCCATCCATTCAAAACATAATATTTGACTTTTTGAAGTACAGGATCAAGCTCAATTTCTCTCTGTAGCCTTTTTTGATTTTGTTCACTAGTAGTGATAATTGAATATACTCTTAAGTTATTTTCTAAATAATCAGTATCGATTGTTTCACTCACAGGATCTCTACTTAACGTATCAGGTATTTTTAGGTTTTTTCCAGGAACGTATTTTAGGGTAAATTGATATCGCATTAATCGCATCGCTAGTCTTTGAATTCTGGGAGACATCTCATCAAGTTGTTTTTTTAAAAGACCCAGTAATGGTCGGTGATCCGTTTCTGCTTCAAAAGAAGTTCCATAGAGATAAAAACTAAATTTTTCACATCCGAACACCAAACCTAATAGTTCTTTTTCGATGTGGTTATATCGTCTCTGTGTGGGTGTTAGAGAAACAGATGCAAATTCGATGGGGCATCCATCTTGCGAAATAATTGCTCCAAGGCCATATGGACTTGCATCTACAGATAAAATGGTCCTCTTTTTTGGATTGAAATAGTGAAGAGTTGTGGCTGAAGAAACAAGTTGTTTTATTTTATCAAAACATGCTTGTTCTGTAGCAGTCCATTGCCACTCATTTTTTTCACTAAGTAATTTTCTAAGTATACTTGTTTCGTTAGACAAATTTGGAACAAATTTGGATAAATATACTACCATACCCAAAATTCTTTGCAGATCTTTACGATTTTGGGGTGGAGACATATTGGAAATGGCTTGTGTTTCATCAAAATCTGGAGTGATCCCAATATCACTTATTTGGTGTCCCAAAAATTTGATTTTTTTCAGACAGAATTTTGACTTTTGTTTGTTGAGTGTTAGTCCACTTTTTTGGATTCTATCTAACACAGCATTCAAATTTATATTGTGCTCACTTATAGAACTGCCATAAATGAGAATATCATCAAAATAAGTTATTTGACCAGGTACGTTTTCTAAAAGTACATAAATGAAACGTTGAAAAAATTCCAGTGAACATGTCAGTCCGTAAGGTAAACGTAGATACCGGAATCGTCCAAACGGAGTTGTAAAGGTACACATAAGAGAACTTTCATAATCCAATGGTAATTGTAGAAATGCTGAAGAGGCATCTAGTAGGGAAAAATATTTCGACCCCGTTAATTTTGTGAATAAAGTATCTTGCGTAGGAATTGGAAAACGCTCTCTTTTAATGTATTTATTCAAATAAACAGGGTCCATGCATATTCTAATATCAGTACCATGGTTTTTTGGTACTACTACTATCGGATTTTGCCAGTCAGTAGGTTCACTAACCGGAACAACCAGATTCTCACGCACCATATCATTAAGAATGTCCTTAACTTTGTCTCTGAGGGCTAGGGGTATTTTTCGCGTACCACTGATGAAGGGAACCGCATCGTGGCTTAAAGTTATCCTGAAACTCGTTTTCACTTTCCCTATACCCGAAAAAACATTTTTATAAGTGTTCAATATTTGCTCCAATTCAGTATTAACAAGATTAACCGACATATTGTTTGGATTATCATTGACTATTTTCAACTTTTGCGCACCCAAAAGTCCTAGAATTGATTTCGAAGTATCACTGCTCAAAACATAAAATAGAAGAGTTTTATAAATGTTTTTGTACCCACACTGTAACTGAATTTGTCCCAAAATATCAATTTTATGACCAGTATAACTAGTTAAGGTACTAGAAGTGGGTAAAAGTTCATTAAGCTCAATTTGCAGTTTTTGGAAGTCCGATCTAGTCAAAATATTGACCTGACTGCCAGTATCAACTTTTAAACTGATCTCACTACCGTTGAATTTTAATGTTTCAATCCAGTCCACTGAGTCGACACGAGTGTCATTGTGTATAGTCCACACCATATTTCCACTATTATTAGTCTCTACTTCACTATCAGAGTCAGTTTCACAGTTTATTTCATTGATTTTTTGGCCTTTTTTTGGACAGAATTTTCGATAATGTCCTTTTTCATGACACATTGAACAATATCTATTGATAGCAGAACACTTACCCCAATCATGCTGATATCCGCATTTAGTACAAGGAAATTTTTTACCTTTGTGGTTCTGCTGTATGTTGTCACCTTTTGTATTCCTGCCGCCTGTTCTGTTATCACCAGAATATCCTGAGTGTCCTAAGCGTGGTCCCAAGGTCTGTCCTGATTGTCTATTCCGATGTCCTGAATACCCAGAAAACCTTTCACGTGAATTGTTCCCGATATTTTCTTGGATAGCGTTCACTTCTTTCGCGATTTCACGCTGAGTTAGAACACTGTTTTCCATTGAACGACACATGTCTATTGCTTGTATGAGTTCCAAACTTGAGTTCTGTAAGAGTTTTTCTTGGATTTTTGGGTCTCGCACACCCAAAACTATTCGATCCAAAATCAAAACATCCCTTTCTTTGAACTCACAGGAGACTGCGAGTTGTTTTAACGCTGTCACAAACTGGTCAATACTCTCATTTGGTAGTTGATCCCTCTTGAAGAACTTGAAATGTTCATAAATCAGATTTTTCATAGGATTACAGTAGGCATCAAATTTTTCTACCACTACGGCATATTTTCTCTCATCACCTTCGTTTATATATTCAAAAGTATTGAATATTTGTAACCCTTCATCCCCTAACAAATTTAGGAGAACGGCGATTTTTACTTTGTCCTCTTTTGAACTCTTCCCAGTGGCTGTTAAAAAAAGTTCAAACTTCTGTTTCCAGAATTTCCAGCTATTTGCTACATTATTCCCCTCAAAACAAAATGGTTCAGGAGTTCTTCCTTGCTCAGACATATCACGAACTTTTATTCGTCACCAAAACAATAAAATCGCGATTAAACAGCGCAATAACCGCACTTTTCAAGCCAAAAGCTTTATGTCTTACAAGTTCACTCCAATTGAGTCGATCCGACAACGCCGCTAGGTACTCTACCGATTTGAACACCTGCACACCTGCGAAATACGAATAGCACTACGAAATTTATTTGAAATTCGGTACCGGCGATAAAAAACCATAACCTATCGTTCACGTTTTAGCTGCCACCATATAAAATACTTATGTTGTTGACTATTTTAGTTACTTGATTGCTTATAATAAAACACTGGTAATTGAGATATAACGAATAGGTTATAATATATATAGATAGATATATGAATACATGAATACAGGTTGATCGCGTTGCAACGTAACGTGCATGACCGTTGTCTAATACATACTAAGGATTCTAGGCAGGGTTGCCAAATGTATCTTATAATATAATATGGATATAGAATATTGACATACATTACAAAACAGAATTTTGATTTTTTTCATCATTTCCACCCCCCCTCAATACACACCCTCTGACGGGGCGGCAAATGATTTCATATATCAGGTGATATGTATTTTGACCTCCGAAATTTGATTGTGCATACTATTTTAACTGAATTCTGATTTTTTTCAACATTTCCACCCCTAAAACTCACCCTCCGACGAAGCGACAAATGATTTCATGTATCATATGATATGTATCTCAACCTCCTGAATTTTATTCTGCAAACTAAAAAACTCTTCAGTGCCGTTTGAATGTATATTCAATTTTTTTAACATTTCCACCCCGATTACACCCTCGCCCCCGGGTTGACAACGCATTCTAAATATCATTTACATTTATCAACCTAGAGAATTTTATCGTGTCCTGAAATAAGCCCTACATTGTCATTTTAACGAGAAACAGATCCGAGTTACATTTTTTCTCAGTGTATTTTATGGTTGTGGATAAGTTCACACCCGTAGAGGTTTCTATGATCGCGGAGTAAACTCGTGATTTTTATTTCAAATGCAAAATAATTAACTCAGTATGGCGGATGGGTTTAAGAAAAATTTGCTTGATTTCAATAATTGGTATAAAGACTGATGACTGATGACCGATCACCGATCTATTATTTAGACGGGTTTGAAAAAAACTCGCTTAAGCTTAACTAAAACTAGTGACTAGGGTTTTCTCAGGTCGCTGATTACAGATTTGTGATTTTTCAATCCAAATCAAAGTCGCATCATCCGTACCATTCCGTATCCAACTCTTGGATATTTTGATTCAATAATGTTTTCCCAGCATACAAAAGTTAACATTTTCTCGCCCACTTGATAACACTTGAACATTGATGAATTCAAGCAATAATAATTATTCAAGGCCTCAACAAATAATGAAAAAGGACGAATCTGTAGCGTTATGTTAATCAAAAATTATGTACATACCTTTCGGATTTCCCCCTATCAAGCACAATGGAGAACGCAAAATTACAATAAAAATTATTAACTCTGGACGCGCGAAACAATTTTTTTAGCAATTTTAAGTTCTACGAACAGATCAGGGATAACTAACTTGAGAGTTCCAGGTAGCCTCCATATTGAGTCAGGCATTTTGTATTTGGAAAAAATCACAAGTCTGCGTGGAGACCCAAGGAACCCTTTTACAATTTTCGTCGAGATCAAGCGAATTTTTTGAGAAGCTATTCGCCACATTGGATTAGCCATCTTGTATTTTCGAAAAATAGTAACAAATTCATAACTAGCGACCTACAAAACCCACGAATACAAAGTCGATTGACCAATAGCTTAACTTCTAGTCTGTTTTTTACGATTTGGGACCACTGTGTATGCTATACTTCAGAAACTACGTGATTTAACAAAAAAAAATCAATTCAAAAATTTGTTTGCTCTCAATATAGAGTAAACTGACCTTTTAAAAATTAAAATCTGACAATAGGGTACTTTCAAGAAAAAAAAATTGGCGGACATTTTTCAATATGGCGACCAAACAACAATGATCTGGACCATGTTACCAATTTTGTTTGTCCTCCTATAGGTGTTCAATAAAGCCCCGCAATAAAACTTAGAGAACATATAACGGATCACGTGACATGGGGAAGCACCGCACTACTTAAAAATGTTTTATGTTAGCTTAACCTGTAACTATGTATTAGTGTGGCTACAGGAGGAGCAACATGCCTTGGTCCACAAAATATTTTGCCTGGAAATGGTTCGATTGTTGTCGGCAAAGCAAAAGCCCGACCGTCAGAAGGCGTGCTGGAAAATAAGTGTGTAGGAGGGCAATCAAACATGCAAATTTTCCGACAAAAAAATCTGCCGATCGGCATGGATGAAAATTCATATAGGTATCGAGGAGAGATTGATAAAATTAGGAAAAATATTGTCAGAAGAGTGAGTGGAAGGTAAAGGGTTGTCAGAAGCCTCAAAGTTGCGAAAAAATTCGTAGAATTCACATATTGAGAAGAACTTCTGACAATTTGCATTTGTATTGTTTAAGTGAAGAATAAAGTATCAGAAGGCAGAGTGGAAGAGAAATCATGAGAATTCGGGTGCAAAGTGCGAGAGCGTCTTGGAGCACGGCGCAGCAAATATTCATGAAGGTCTAAAGGAACTAGAATAACATTGTCAGAAGCTAGATCAATATCAATTGAGATCAATTAATAAATGTAATAATTCTTTATCGTATCGTTAACAACACTTTGCGTGATTTTTATTATCTTTGATAAAATCATATTAATTTTTTTGAATGTAAGTGAAAAATTATATTCTGAATATTTGAGTTCGAAAAATAATAAATACAGAAGATAAAGTTTTATGACGGTTTATAAAGAACTGTGAATATCAATGTCGTTCGCGCCCATTGAGCATCTGTTGGTTCTATTCGTTTGCTGTCTCTTTTCTTCTCTTTTCCGTTCACTCTCAAATGATCTTTAGATGTTTATCAATTGCCGAATAATTAGATGTTTCATGTAAAACAGTGTAATCACAAGAACATGCAACTAAATTGAAAATATTGGAAAGACTGTACTTGGTATGTATACACAGGTTGTGGCTTTTCTACGGCGTGCTGTTTTCTGATTGGTTGTTGACTGACAGTTCTTATTGTACAGCCAATTAGAAGCCAAATAGCACGTGATAACGTGCGCTGTCATATAATTTGCAAGCTGCCCAAGAAAGATGAATTTTGAGTAGTACTGTGAAATGTATGTGGTCTTTGTGTGTAATTCAGGATTCTCACATTGGTAGCAATGTCCTTTTGATTTCGCGAAAATGAACAATGATTTATTATATAATATCAAAACTGGTCGCTGTGCGACTGAAGCTGTAGCTGATTTTCTCTTAAATGTTGAAAAAAAAAGAACAGGAACTGCGAGACAAATTTGTTTCCGAGTGCTCACAAGACGATCGCAAATTTGAATCTGTCATAAAGAAGAATAAAATAATAAATCTTTCAACATTTAACAAAAAGCAAAAAATAACAATCAACAATAAAGTACAGGAAGTTCGCATGCAACGCGATTTATTTGGTCGAATGTTAGGAATTTCTATGGAAGAGGCCACGGATGTAAAAAAATTGTTTCGTTCTCGATGACCCATTATGTCATTTAGATGGCACGATTTGTAAAACCGAAAAATCGGCTATGATGAAAATTTTGCAAAATGGCAGTACTTTATTAACTCACACCGGTGTTGTAATCATTGATGGTTTTTTCAATCCACTCTCTGAAAGATGTGCCAAAGTTGTTTGCAGATTCTTACGAGTTATAATGCTTCATGTGTGCATATAGTTTTTGATCGCTACTGCTCGCCGTCTATTGAAGATTATGAACGTACGTTGAGGGGGGGTTTCGACAGTCAACATGACTACGTCATCTCTGGTCCAGAACAAGCTAGAACAAATGATTTTGGAAAAGAACTTAGAAACGACAAATTTAAAGAAGCGCTTGTCCTCTTCCTAATTTCACACTGACAAAGTAATGATGTAGCCCCTTTTATAGGAAATAAGGCTATACTATTGAATTTTATTGATTGTTACTCCTACGGCGTCGATGTAAATGGTAATGTTGTTCGAGCCGAAAATCCGGATTTTCATTGTCCTTCGCACGATGAGGCTGAGACTCAAATTATTTATCATGCATCTGAGTGCAAATGCAAATGAGTTCAGATTGTAATGTAGTTAAGAGCTCTGATACTGATATTGTTATAATTATGCCAGGTAATTTACACAACATATCAGCGAAAATTTATATTGAATGTGGAGTCTCCAATACTCGGCATGTTGTAAATGTAAATGCGCTTCACGAACATTTAGGATTAGATCTATGCAAAGCATTACCAGGTTATCATGCGTTTACTGATACTTGGAGTTTCAGAAGGCATTCGCTAGCTTGGGAGATTCGCCGATCGATTTCGATGATACCTTTGCGAGAATAGAGTCATTCGTTTGCAGCATGTGGAATAAAAAAATCGATAACGTAACCTATCAAATATTCCTACGAAATTATAAAGTTAAGAATACTTGAGAAACTCAAGAAAAAACAAAAACTTCGACGCTTCCTGCTTGCCACCCTGCTCTACCGAGCTTCTACAACAAATAAGAAGAGCACACTGTATATCTCACACTGGTGGATCAATGTTACATTATCGGATCTAATCGAAATCAAGCCCGAAGCTTTAGGATGGACATTAACTGAAAATAAATATGATTTTTTATGGTTTGAAGGCTTTCAGATGCCACCATCTGTTAAATATATCATTTTGGATAATGAGGATTCTTGATTGCATACATGATTTATTCAATTTATTATTATTTCCACTTGATGACGAGCTCTCCAAATATGATAGCGATGAAGATCCTGCATTTGAAGAAAATGCGAAGATACTGAATATGAAACCGAGTGATCTTTTTGAAAATTACTTTGTTGCAAATGAATTGTTTTTCAATTTCTTATAAAAATGTATATCTTCTCAATTGACTTCTGGACTATTAAATCATGGTTCCTTTAGTCCTCCATGAATATGTAAAAAATGTGTGAGAAGTGCTATAAAATATGTACGGTGAGAAAAGCGCGATCTGTCGCTGGGCGCTGCGCCGTTCACCAAAAGACGCTCTGCACCTGAATTCTCATGATTTCTCCTCCACTCTGCCTTCTGACACTTTGCACGTAGTTTATTCGTCACGTAAACAATACAAATGCAAATTGTCAGAAGTTCTTCTCAACATGTAAATTCTTCGAATTTTTTCGCAACTTTGAAGCTTCTGACAACCCTTTATCTTCCACTTACTTTCTGACAATATTTTTCCTGTTCTTATTCATCTCTCCTCGAGACCTATATGAATTTTCAGCCATGCCGATCGACAGTTTTTTTTGTCGGAAAATTTGCATGTTTGATTGCCCGCCTACACACTTATCTTCCAGCGCGCCTTCTGACGCTTTGCCGACATCAATCGAACCATTTCCAGGCAAAATATTTCGTGGACCGAGGCATGTTGCTCGTCCTGTAGCCAGCTTTCCGTCTATTATATGAATGTATGTATGTTATCAAATCTTGCAACTTAATTTTCACCCACTTCTAAACGTCGAATTACTATGAAATTCTGCAGCCGTTTGGAGAACCAAGCACGATCATCAGTGACCGTTTCAAGTGTTGAAGCGCGAGTCGAATTCTATATAACGAGCGTTTCGCCAAAAGCTGCACTGTAGAACTTGCAGTATTTTATTTTGTATCCAATGAAGAGTTTTAAGAGTCATTATTTATAGGTCCAATTGAAAAACAAAAAAATACGCTTTTATTTCAACATTCAATATTTTTAATGTAATTTTTTAAATGTAATTAAAAACGTGGGGTGTTCGAAATTGGTTGTCTTGGAATTTTGACCACTAAACGTTAGAGTTTTTGAAATAAGAATATTGGGATCTTTTACTTTAGGTCAGGAAATTGATCCTGAAATAATCAGTTTCTACTTATAGTCTAATTGCGGATATATATCATCCAATCCAATGAGACAAACAGCAATAGAACTCAGAAATTGATTCTATATTTTATAAAAAAATCAGGGTTTCGAATGGTTCACTGTTTGCCAATTTCATTTTATCTGGGTGCTACTCTCATTTGGCGACATTAAAAATTAATTGAAATGTCGTTGTAGCATTAACTCATACGAAAATAACTCTATCCGTATTCAACTGCGATTATCATAAGCCCTCTATTTTTGATGGAACGTTCGCATAATGATGTCCTCTGCATTGAAAATATTCTCGCGGCAGCATTGTTGCCATTTTTGTAGGTGACAACGCATCCGCTGATTAACTGAAGTGACAACATCAAAAATAAAACCGCAAATGGAAGCGACACTAGCGCCAGTGATATACGGTGGAACTAAAAACTTTTTGAATAGGTAAAAAGGGGTCCGGAGAAATTTTTAATATGATGATCCTTGGTCCCTCTAGAACCTATCTGGCCAAAAACAAAGCGAAACCTTATGAGGTAACAACGTTGTTTGAGTTTATCTTTTTGAGGTGAATAGTAAGATACAAAACTAGGGATATTGGGGTAAGCAGCAATGTGACAATGAATAAGTTAACATGATTGAAACCAACCTCAACAAAGTTTCTCCCTGATGATGGAAATAAACATTTCCGATAGCTTGAATAAACATCAAAGAGTTTACTTTTCCATTGCGGCTTATCCCAATATCCCTAGTTTTGTATATATATATATATATATATATATATATATATATATATGGGTGGGGTGGGTAGCATTTGCTGACTAGTTAGGTAAAAAACTAGGAATATTGGAGCAAGCAGCAATGAAAAATTAAACTCTTCAAGGTTCATCCAATCTTTCGAAAATGTTTATTTCCATCATCAGGAAAACTTCAATAGATGGAAAAACAAATAGTAAAACATATTCAAGTGCGAAACATTAGTACTCACAGCATTGTTGAGGTTGGTTTCAATGATGTTAAACATATTCATCTAACATAGTGAACCAAAAGAAAAAACCGTAGATCAAGGAATAAAACGAAGTTCAAAGATACACAAACACATTAACGCTCTATGAGGCGTGAGAAGTGGAACTGACAGGTTCGGAATAATTCCCGCAATTATATTTGAGCCAACGACACCTGACGGGTGTCACTTGGAAATTATTACAGTGGTGCCAACTGTTAAATTAGTACCAACTGATGTCACTAGGTGGCGGTAATGTTCAAAAGAACTATTATATGATACTTCATTGTTTTCAAT
This sequence comes from Gonioctena quinquepunctata, assembly GCA_018342105.1. Lineage (NCBI taxonomy): Eukaryota > Metazoa > Arthropoda > Insecta > Coleoptera > Chrysomelidae > Gonioctena > Gonioctena quinquepunctata. The sequence goes on from JAFIRS010000200.1 coordinate 763,251, forward strand.
TTTGATTGATATCTAAAGACAATAAATAATAGTAGATCTCACTCAAATGGTTAATATCTTTTTTTATTGATGCAACTGTTTTCTTGGGAAATAAAAGCCATTTTTAAGAAAGTTCTCTTTGATGAGTAGAGTAGAGTTTATTGACTACATTACATATTTTGAATACATTTGTAGCAGCAGGTCTCATGAAATTAAAAATATTTCTATATCTAAGAGTTACAACTAATATCACCGAGTTAACATTATGATTAAAAAGACAAAACATAATCCAATCTGCATAAAATAAATCGGAGCACACATATCACCAAGTAAATATTATTATCAGAAGACAAATACAATTCAACGTGAATAAAATACATCTAAGCCCAAATGGTTGAGAGTTTTTCACAAATCCTCGTTCGTGATTGCATAGATGAGAAACTAATTTTCCGAGTAAAACAGTTCTTCAGTAAAAAAGATTTAACTTTTTGTTTGTAATTGTAGAAATTCAGCCTCCTTATTGCTTCAGGTAGTTTGTTATAAAAATATAAATTCAGAGAATTTTTCTGGGTCACCGAAAGCCTGTATCTCAGCAAATTTCCTGATCTCGTATGATACTGATGTAAATCAGATTGTAAAGCAAAATCTGCTCTATTTTTATGCATTTCAAGAAGAGAGTAGTAAATATAAGCACTTGGAAGAGGCATGATCAGAAGCCGAAAGAAAAGAGCACGGCAGTGATCTCTGTAGCCCGTTCCTGCTAACACATGAATAATCCTTTTTTTGTAGAATGAAAATTTTGTTTGCGTGACTGGAATTACCCCACAGAATGATTCCACATGACTATGGAAAAGTCCAAAGTAGCTTGACCTAAGAATATCAATACCAACTAAATTGTTCAGTCTACGAATCAAAAACACCGCACTACATAATTTATTCGACACTTTATTAACATGGCACTTCCAGTTGTGCTTATCGTCAATATATATACCAAGCAACTTGACACTATTAAAGTGGCATTGGAAGATATAATTATATTCTGGTTTTTTCAGAATTAAGCAAAAGCTTGTTAGAACCGAACCAATCATTTGCTTATTCCAAAGTGTGTTTGGCGGATTCCATCAGTTCCTCCATATCACTGTTACGATCGATTAAAGTTGTGTCATCGGCGAAAATAATACTATTTTTGGGCAAAATATGATAATGAAGGTTTGACCAATATATTGTTTACTACAACCATGACAAGGAATACTAAAATTACATTTGACATCTATTGTAGTTTCCCTGATGATGGAAATTAACATTTCTGAAAGCTTGGATTAACCTTGAAGAGTTTACTTTTTCTTCTAGTTCTATTCGAAGTTAAAAAATGGAAAATTTTCTCATTACATTTTTCGATTGAATTTTTTTTTTGGAAAACTTCAATATCTTAGAAACTATTAAATTTTGAGATTAAGGACAGGCTCAGGATAATTGAGGAACTTGAAAATATACATTTTATCAAAATTTCAAGTACGTTGAATTTTTTTTTCAATACGAAAATTTCAAAAAACCATAATCTCGGAAAATTTCAGGTTATGTTGAAAAATGCACTCGAACAAAATTGTAGGTTTTTTAATTATCTACAACTCTTATCCCCACTGATTTTTGATTGGGAGTCACACATCGCCGGAAATTGCAGATAACCAATTTCAATCCCTAAAACTCCCCCTTCACTCCGCCACTCGAATCTACCTGCATTTTTTCCTCGTTTACTTATCATTTTCACCACCGTTTCCGACAATTGCGATCCCGCTGATATTTTATTTTATTTTACAATCCATTCTGAAATAATATGATTATTTTTCAATCAACCCCCCTTGTGGAACGAGTAGTATTGAGATGGCGTAATTTACTGAAATTAATTTTACCAGTATTTTCCAAATTTCTGCCTCAAATTCAGAAATTGTATAAAAAGTATGATCTTATCGAAATCCATGGGGGCAAAGCCGCGGGCACAAGCTAGTTATTTATTGAAGAAATACCAGTAAAAAAATCGAAAAACTGTCAAACCAGTTCTGTCGTTTTTGAATAATGAATATAGAAGACTCAACAACCTGATTTTAGATCTATACAGTTTTCACTTTCACTAAGTGCGGAATAAAAGTGAAATATATCTATTTACAAGGTTATACCGGGTGACACAGGATATCGGGCCACCCCTGTAACTTCAGCATTCGTGAACGGCTTTTTCTGGATTTTGGTATTTTACCTCGTGGATAAATGAGATTTGGTCGAAGCTATTCACAATGAGTCGCAAATAACAGAAAACATTATTTTTTTCTGAAAAATTATTTTTTGTGTCATTACTGGTTAATCAATTCAGTCACATCACATTTTGATCAAAAATTATTTTTTTTCAAATGAAACCCCTATGGGCCATTTACCTGTCTCTCTAGAACATTCATTAAGGAAAAAATTACATATCATTTTTGTATTTCGATGCAGTAACAAATTTATAAATTCAAAAACTACAACTAGTTCATGAGTTTTCTGGCAGTTCGAATAATTTTTCAACTTAGTAAGCTGTGGAAAACAACATTTCTGAATCTTGTCAACTAATTGTGTAAGTTATACTTATAAGCACGATAATGTTTTTTTAATTTCTTCTATCGATTTCTCGACTGACATTGCATTGGTATTCCAATTCCCGCGTCGAAGCGGTTGGATCAAAATCGACATAATCAAAACATTTATTTCTGTCTCCTCACTTACGATCATCTTTTCCATTGTTGGCTTCTTTTCGGAATCTTCTCTCTACATTATTGAAAAGGGTTCTTTGTGGGTATCTTCTGTGTGGGTATCGTTCAGCGTATAACTGACAAGCGGCGACAATGTTTTCAAGACATTCTCCGTAAATTAATAACATATCAACCTGTTCTTCTTGTGAACCAATAATTTTGATTTTACATTTCTACTAAACTAATTCTCGGAAGTTAACTAATTTTCGAGAGTTAAGATGAAAGATGACAGCGAAACACAATTAGTTGACAAGATTCAAAAATGTTGTTTTCCACAGCTTACCAAGTTGAAAAATTATTCGAACTGCAAGGAAACTCATGAACTAGTTGTACATTTTTGAATGTATACAATTTGTTACTGCACTGAAATACAAAAATGATATGTCATTTTTTTCCTTAATGAATGTTCTAGAAAGACAGGTAGGTGGCCCATAGGGGTTTCATTTGAAAAAAAATAATTTTTGATCAAAATGTGATGTGACTGAATTAATTCATCAATAAATGACACAAAAAATAATTTTTCAGAAAAAATATGTTTCTCTGTTATGTGCGACTCATTATTGTGATTAATCTTGACCAAATCTCATTTATCCACGAGGTAAAATAAAAAAACAATTTTAATTTCAAGTGTTTCAAAAAAATTACATTTGACATTAGGTTTGGACTTGCTTTGACCTGTTGAACTTGAATATGTAGAAATATACAGGGTGTTCTATTTTAAAAAACAAAGTTGCTGGCATTTGCAGAAAAACCGGAAGTCCGTCATATTGGACTGTAATATGATCAAATCCGAAATGGTTGCTTATATAACTGTACCGAATTTCAGAAAAATCCGTTAACGAATGCAGAAGTTACAGGGATGGCCCGATATCCTGTGTCACCCGGCATACATTCGGTGTGGTATGGGAATATTAATTATGACGTCAATTCTGGAGTTACAAAACGTCATGCATTCATGATGTATGCAGAAAATTGTCATTTCAATTATAGTGGGTTTTCTGTCTGTAGAGCAGAAAATCTCTATTGATTGGCCTACATGTGGAATAAAATTTTGTCTATATCACTGTTATGCATTGAAATTGATTGACTTATCATTGATTGAATATTAAACCCATATTTTGAATTTGATTGATCTCGAATATATCGACAAAATTCGATTCATGAGTTAGTGTAGATCATGTAGTGTAAATGCTTCGTCAATGCATCTTAAAATTGCACCCAACTGACCTCTTTCAAATCCGGGAGTTGGTGAAGAACCAGAGCGTAATCCGTGAAGAGTTCCATTCCCCTAATAATCCGCAAGTTGGGAAACAATTTAGCAACGGACGTTAAGTGGTTCACGGCGAACACCATCAAATATCCTGAAATTGATCTCAACTCCGGAAAAACATATTCGTCAAAATCACTCTCGAATACATTTTCCACCAACAAAATTTTCAAGTAACCAACTATCTCGGTGCACTCCTTGAGCTGCGAAAAGTTCACCACACTGTTTCTGAGTTCCATGGACTGACATATTTTACCCTGTATAGGTACCGGACAACACAATATCAGGAGCAGGACGATACAATACATCTTATTCTCGCGCTTAGTTTACCATGTTAACGGCACTAAGTTCGGCGGGAAACTGATTTTCAACTATTTAAGAATGCCGAAAACCAAAACACGGCAGCGTGGGGCGCGGTGTTGCCGAATCCATAGGAAATAGGGTAGATATATCAGGATCGGTTCCCATCTAGCTCACGATGTCCTAGGGATATACATTTGTATGCGTTTAATGTATGGGCACGTTTCTGGACTTGATGGAAACGTACTGAAGACGCATGGAGCACCTACAATCCAATTTTAGAACCAGATATTTGTGACTATAGGTAATAATAACAACTTATACGCACTTATTGATCATGATTTATAGAAAACTAACAAATTTGTTGTGCTTTTTAATGCTGTTACAAGACATAACACTCACTGAAGTTACGTTTCTGATTTTTAATGGAAGTATCTGATGAAATTAAAGATTATTGAGAGTTGGTTGAGATAAGTTCGACGTTTCGACTTTTATAGTTACCTTCAGGGCCCTACAATAGAAATTACGAAAATTATATACTATAATCAAGTGATAATTCCTATTCTAATGTCCTGAATATGACTTTATGAAATTCGATATGTCTGCAACGAATCAATAGTGATTTCAGTTGTATTCACCGTACCACAAACAAAAACTTGCGAATGGTGTTTTTTTTGTAGAGAAATAGAAGGAATAATGATTTGGGAAATATTTCTTGATATTTTTGAGGTTAAAATGGCCCTTATAGCAGGTATTTTTTATAGGAATTCAAATTCGTACGATACCGACAGTACCAATTACCTACCCAAAAAACATGAGTAATTTGAAGATAAACTCGATTGAAGTGGTTTTGAATTATTTTTTCATTCCGTCATTATATATACATGAAGAAATGAAGAACTCTTACTCATCTCCACGAAATTTATTTAAAAGGACATGTTTCGGAGCTTTAAAGCTCCATCTTCAGCTGATACTCAACAAAATCTAAACCGAGGGGAGAGATAAGCTTAACTATATATTCAACAATTCACATTGAAGTTTGGTTGTGAATACTTACATCATGGAGGGAAAACAACATAAAAAGTGGTAATTTGTTAAGGTCAACAAAGCATTATAGCTTTGAACCATCGTGACGTGTAATTGGGATAAAACAATACCATTCCATATAGAAGGGGCATGGTAATCGTTTGTAACACATTGTTGGCATTCCGAATGAGCTCGACATTTTTATATTTTTAACCGACGAAACCAAAAAGGAGGAGGTTCTCTAGTCAACGCGTATATTCATTTTTATTTTTTTTTATGTATGATCACGCATAACTTTTTACTGAGACGTCCGATTCCGATAATTCTTCCCACAGTGGATAGGGTGTACTTTGAAAGTGGTCCCATTCTAATTTAAAAGATGAAATCCACCCCTAAGGGTAGCAAAATGAAGGATATTGATCACTCACCCTCTGAATTCTGGTCCGTTAACCGATTCTATCAGGCATAACTTTGTACTGGGTTCTTCGATTTGGATGATTATTTTTTAAGTAGATAGGGTATACCTTATATTTGGATTTTGAATGAAATTATCCACCCTTGCGGGTGGAAAAATGGGGGATAATTGATTTTTCACTTGTGAACATTGGCACACACATACGTAGTTGACAATGACAGATCACTACTGCCATTATTTTTGTTCCATATCCGCCAAAATCATTATATTCTATGAGAGGATGGAATGATATACAAAGTAATGAAATAAACTAACCAGAACAACAAAAATAATTTATATTACAACAAATAGTAAAAGTAGATAATCATATTATTTAACTGGTAATAGTTGAAGTAAGATGGGTTAGTAAGTATTTTGGAAGTAATAAAAAAACAAGTCGGTAGTGATTAGTAGATTTTAGCCACAAAAAATTGAAGAATAAAAACTATTTAACAAAAAATTATACCGACGAAATACGGAACTGAAAAGTAAAAAATAAAATAAACCTTCTTAGTCTCAGTAACTAAGCTCCTAAACGAATGTAATTAACTAATTTTGAGTCGGCGCCAAACGAACAATCAACGAACATCAATAAATTACTTCAAAAAAATTATCAGAATGTCAACGCGCAACTCGATGTCATCATTTTACGCCTTACCTAATTCATTTGCTTGTTTGTTTGGCGCCGACTCAAAATTAGTTACTTACATTAGTTTAGGAGCTTAGTTACTGAGACTAAGAAGGTTTATTTTATTTGTTACTTTTCAGTTCCGTATTTTTTTATGTCTATATGATGACTGACCGTTGACAGAAGGGAGCAGAGGAGAAAAGTAAGCGTTCTAAGATATAGTACGGCCATCTACTGTAAAATTGTTGAACCTCTAGTAAGTGAATAGCATGAGAGGGTGACATCTATTATTATGGGACTAAAACTAAGATGTGGGGTGGAACAAAAGGTGAAGGAGAAATACCAAAATGTGGATGTTAACTTCGACTAGAAGTTTAAAGAATCATAGAATTGAATGCAGTCAAATTTCATCTGTTCATTCAAAGAAGTTGTAGAGGGGTCTTTCAAGGAAGAATTTATTTCGAAAATTTCCACTCAATTCATTAGGGAACCCTTCTCAGCAATGTGAAGAATCCCAAATTCTTTACCGGGATCAAAGTTGTGGTTGGAGTTAACCATATGGTTGGCAAATGAACTGCAAAAATTGATTGATTCAAATGGGTGGATTGTGAATTTTTCTTTATATTTGTCCATGATTTTTGTGGGTTCTCTAGCTCTAGTACTAATTTTCCTGCCGCTTTGACATGGTTCAGAACAAGTCATTTCGTATATTCCAGAATTGTCTAAAGGATTGGCTTTGTCTTTGGACTAGTTTTTAAGACAAGGAATTCATCGTGTAAAAGCTAATGTTCAAATCATCACCATGGCGTTGAAAGATGTTTTTTATATCTAGGGAAACTTTACCTATAAAGGGTATATAGCAATGCCGTGTAGGTAAATATGGGTTGAAAAGATTTTGATTAATGGACTTAGCCATGTGTCTATGGTAAATTCTTTCAATCAAGTGAGAAGGGAAATCGTTATTCCAACCTATTTGTTTGATAATGTTTAGTTCATTCATGTTCATGGGGATCGAAAAAAGTCTATGGAATAGTGCATTTAAAGAAGCTAGTTTGTATGAGACGGGATGGCAAGAGTTTTAAGGTATTACCGTATCGGTGTGTGTAGGTTTTCTGTAAATAAAAAATTCGAACTAGTGATCAGTTTTCTTAATTAGTAAGGCTAGAAAGGGCAAAGAGGCATCTCTTTCTTTCTCCATAGTGAACTCAATGGACGCATGTAATGAGTTGAGAAATGTTAGTAGTGAATCTAGTTCCTCATTGCTACCACTGAACAACAAAATGCAGACGTCAACATACTTATAGTAGAAAATGATTTTATGGTAATATTGAAAATTGGGAAAAAGCTTCTCTAAATCATGAAGGAAGATCTCAGCCAATAGGGGGAAAAGATTGCAACCCATGGCCAAACCATGATTTTGTCGAAAGAAAACATCATTAAATTTGAAGAAATTTTGTTTAAGAACGGTATCTAATAGGTTAAGGCAATGGCAATGAAACAGGTCTTCTCGGGAATCGAGAAGGTGATTTCTAACTAGTGTAATGCACTCTTCTGGGGCTATGCTGGGAAAGAGGTCGACCACATCAAATGAAACCAAAATTGAATTGTCAGTGATATAAACTTGAGAAATTTTATTAATGAGATCTTTAGAGTTCTTGAGTGAGTGTGGATTGAAAAAATCAGTCAGTTCCCTGATAAGAGCATGTAACCAGGAGGCTAGTCTGGAGGATGGAGAATTGAGGTTAAAAACCACTGGTTGACAGGGCAATTATCTTTATGAATTTTAGGTAAGCAATACAAAAGTGGAGTTGTAGGGTTCATTGGCATCAATAAGTTCTTCCTGCTTTGATGATGGGTAATGGTGTCCACAGTGATATCAAGTCTGTTTTGGTACTTTTTATGAATTTTAGGGGTTGGGTCTGAAGTTAATTCTGGAAAATTGTTGGAATTTAGGAGATTAATATAGTCTTGGTGACAACTTAATTGTTGTTCTTGATTTTTCCCGAAATATTATTCAAGCTTAGTTTTTGAGACTTGTCTTTAAAATTAATGGAGGGTTGGTAAGTATAGTTTCTGTTTATGGAATTAGCAATCTCACTTCAAATAAGGTCTTTGTTTGGATATTTACTGATTTCTAAGACTTTCTCACATTCGATAGCTAACAAACGAAATTCAGTTTCGTTGTTGAGAAGTTTGAAATTGAATTTAAGTCCATGATTCAAAAGGTTCATTTCTTTTTTGGAAAAGGAAATGAAAGATTAATTTAAAACTCTAGGGTGAAATTCATAATTGATGAGTATGGCGGGTGTTGTATTCAGTAGTAATACCACTAGTGACTGAATTTTCGCGATAAGTCTGTCGATTTATTTCTAAACGAAATTGAGTTGCTTGAAAACACCACGAGTCCGCAGGACGAGTGGTGTTTTCTTCAAGCAACTCAGTTGAGTTTAGAAATAAAAGACAGACTTATAAGATAAATTCAATCACGAGTGGTATTTTATTAGACTATTTCACGAACAAAATGAAAAATCAAAAAATTTAAATCCGGCAGAATGAGAGGAAGAAATTTAATAATAATAAATAATTCAAATTTAATTATAAGCATGAAATATTTATTTGAACTATAAACGATTTTTTTCAATTATAATTTGTTACCTATAACAATAAATAATTTTTTATGAACACGAACATAATATATTATTCTCGACTATAATGATTATAAATTTGTTGTCAGTCTCTCCCTTAAAAAAATGTAACTTGGAAAACGTTGCTTCGTTACCTCTCCAAGCTAGTTCTACGCAGCTATGCGAAAAAACTTCTTTTGGAGTCCCTCTGGCGTGTCTTCGTCCCATTGTGAGCACATATTTCTATATTCATCTGTAGTCATAGCGACAGAACTCATTTTATTTTTTTCGGGTACAGCTTCCAACAATTTTCTCCTGCTATCTCGAGCCGCCCTCGCCTCCTTGAACATTTTTGAAGGGATCAATATGTCTCTGATACTCACAAAAATATTTTTCTTGTACTAATTTTGCAGTAGTGTTCCATATGGTTTTGATAACACTCTCCTCGTAATCACTACCATCAATTTTTCGCATATTGAATGCCCAGTCTTTTAGAATGAATGCTAATCTTTCGTTGCTATTTTCTGCATCTAATTTGTAGTTGCGTTCCGCACAGAACGTCATAAATTGTCTCCATATATAAGATTTTGATTTTTTTGTGTACTGGGTATATTTACTTCAAAATTTTGGTTTATTACTTCATTTGAAGTAGCACCGAAGCGACTCATTTTGACGTTTGCAGCTACAATTATTTTTGGTCAAACTGTCAAACTTTGCTTTGCGATCCGTATCCATGGTTACGTCGTTGAAAACACCATGCTGATAGACCAATCAGAATTGAAAGACAGCTGGTGTTTTCGCGATAATACAAGCTGTCTCTGGTTTTTGATTGGTCAGATTTTGTGAATAGTCAGGATAATTTTATTGAAGTCTAGAAATTTTCCTAATGGTTCTTTGATATTTCTCCTTACCTTTATGTTCGACATAATCTAAGAAGTTAGACAAAAGTATATCAAGTTCTAAGTGGTGTAGGCAGCTGGTCAATCTTAGGTAGATCCATTTCAGTTGATTGTTGATTGTGTCTAACTTAACGTAGCAGGTTTTGATTTCTTGTTTTATCCATATGCGAACTGCGGCTTGGACCGCTTTTTCTGATGAAGGGGTTGTAGAATGAGTGTATATAGTGACATAGTTTGGAATCAGCTTTTCATTCAAGTATTCTTTGTTAAACCACATATCAAGGAGTGTGGTTTTTCTGCGAACTAGTTGGGTTATATAGTTGCGGACTAGGGTTGCTCGACTAGCATTATTTAAACGAAGGTAGAAGTCTATTCTGCTCAAAGTGAAGTGGATGTATGAAGAAATGAAATGCTCCAAATCATCTCCACGAAATTTATATAAGAAAGGGCATGTTTCGGAGACTAAACAGTCCTTACAATTAAGTCTATTCATTCCAAAGTGAAAGACAAAGTACCAATGTTAGACAGCAGGAATGTTATATATAGTATACCTTGCCAGGGTTGTGACACAGTGTATATTGATCAGACTGCAAGATTATTAAAACAGAGATTAATATCCCATAAAAGTGATTGCAGGCACCATCCAGAAAGATGTGCTCTAGCAGATCACGTGAACAAATTCGACCATCATATGAACTATGATGAAGTGAAAATATTAACTAATGAACGGCACACTGCCAAGAGAACTTTTCTGGAAATGTCTTTCATATCACAGGAAAAAAATCATATGAACAAAAAACGGATGTCAATCATCTGAGTGAAATTTATTCCTTCTTATTAGCAATGGAAAATACAGAATTTTCCCCAAATCAATCTGAGCTCATTACCAGTTAATAATATATTTTCAAGTTGGCCCAACCTTCAGTTGGTACTAACAAGAAAATTACTAAAATACTTTGGCCAATAATGGCAAACCATTTCATACCAGTTGGTACTACCCTCAGTTGGTACCAGTGACTGTCAAAGCATATGACAAGTGAATAAATAATTTTCCCACAATTTATAACCTATTGTACTTTTTCAAGACACACATGTTTCAGACTTTATATTTTTTATATTTTAATTAGTAACGTTTCAATGAATTTTACTGTATATAATTAGTTGACGATTTAAAACATGTGTTGCTAACTTCAAATTCAGAACTTATATTTCACCGTACTTCACATGAAGAACATTCATAAACAACATAGAAACTAATCTCAACAAAGATGTAAGTTATTAGTACCTTAAGGTCCGAATGACACAATAATTTTTTCAATTCTTCATTGTAGTATCCCTGAAGATGGAAATAAAACATTCCGAAAGCTTGGACAAACTTTAAAGAGTACACTTTTTCTTTTGCTGCATACCCCAATAATCAATTTGTTACACCTAACTAGTCAGCAACGACTATCTTTCACTATATATATATATATATATATATATATATGAAAGAGTGGAATATCGAAGGGACTGTTAAAAACAAAATTGAAGGAATTTAATGGCATTACCCTCAGAGAAGTGTTAACCGTAGACACGTGTTTCAGGCTCTCGGCCCTCATCAGTACGGTGGAGAAGTGCAGGGATAAACAACACTTGGTGGAAACGACAAATCAACGGATTGACTACTCTCGTTTCGGACGTCCATCGTCTCAATGGATTTGAAGACGATTGCAGATACAAGCATTCGAAACGTCGTGAAAACCTTTTAAATCCATTAAGACGACGGACGTCCAAATCGCGAGAAGAGATTTAGCTTGTGCTCGGTATATCTTACGATCGCGAAAATTTCAGAGTTCTACTCCAATAATTAGGGATGATAGGGGGTGTTTCCATGAGAAGTGAGACAAATTCGGATTTTTCAGAACTGAAAATTTTCGTTACTGAAGTTGATGACCTGATCACGAACCCGTAAACATTTTGGGTCTATCTTGCCCCCTAATATTATTTTTCGCAAAAATCAGTATTTTGCCAGAAGAGATTTAGACTTATCCTTGGTACATCTAACGATCGTGGAAATTTCAGAATTCTACTCCAATAAGTACGGAAAATACGGTGGTGTTTCCATTAGAAGTGAAAAAAATGCACCTATTGTAAATATATTTATATCTCAATCTTAAATCGTGAATAATTGTACCTACATTTAATATAGTCATAATGATATTGCTACCATTTCAAATGTATACCAAGATTATGGGTTTTTCTCATCCCTGGAAATAACATCATAATTGTATCACATATGAGGTGATTTTCTGTCACTTTTATTTCTCTTCTTCCCTAGATTTTAGCCTAATAAAAGAAGGATTTTGTAACCAATTAGATATAATTGAACTCTTGCTCATAATTGAATATATAATTCAATATCTAACATCAGTACATATAATCCATAGCACTTGCACATAATTCTTAACAGTTCGATATAATAGTTCTAAGTAAGCACTTGTACATTGTAACAATCAGTGTAGGTTCTTTCAATAAAACTACAAATTCAATTCGACGAATAATAATTTCACTCTCATTTCTTGGTGCTGATCATCGTGAGATCAGCACGTAATCATTAAGCGCTGCGATAAAACAATCGCAGTCCAAACACAACCGTACACTGCGATCTGCCTGACGGCTAGCCGCACTATGTGCAGCTGCATTAGACCAGGGCCAATAATTATTGAAACAAAAAAAAAATTCTTAGCAGTATGTGGATGGTCGGAAACTTTAGGGTAAATTATAAGTAAATTAAGAAAAATCAAGACGACTGAGTGAAAGTTCCGGAAGCGGGGTGGGGCAGCTAAATATATGTTTTAAGGGTTGGATATTGGTTTTTTTACGATTTGTGGCCGAAATATGCATCCTATCCAAAAAAAGTTTGATTCAAAAGTTGTAGATAATTAAAAAATCTATAATTTATGATTTCTCAACATAATCTCAAAATTAACGAGAAAAACGATTAAAAAAAATGTATGTTTTTAATTTTGAACTACCGCACAATGAATATTTCTTCATGAAACTTGATGAAAACGTTTTTTTCTATGTTTCAAATAGGCTGTGATTTTTACAAAGCAAAATATGTATTTTTCTATTGTATACGAATTAAATTTAAAAAAAAAGTCTAATTTTCAATAGAAAAAGTTGGTTTACAAATTTTCAGTTTTTAAACTTCATCACTGCTCATTTTCTCCGTCGAAACCTCCACTTTGAGTTGGCATGAAAAAAATATATTGCTCGTATGGAAAAATATCGTTAAAAATGCAAACAACCAAAAAACTACTTTTTTATAATCGATTTCTCAGTAATCTTGAGAATTTACCTATTTTTAACCGACAAAACCAAAAGGAGGAGGTTCTCTAGTCGACGCGTATATATATATATATATATATATATATATATATATATATATATTTGGCGGAGCTTTCTTAGGTTATTGGATTCTGGGTAGGATATATCTAATATTTCAAATCAATTATTGCAACGTTTCGTCCCTGATCGGGGACTTCTTCAGGCTTTATTCAGTTCTTACATGTTCTGAAAAGTCAGTTATAATAGTCATAATGTATTTATTTTTTTTTTTTTTTTTTTTCCTATTTATTTGAGAAGTTAATATAACCAAATGGTGCATAGAAATTAATATAACCAAATGGTACATACCTTGACAGCGTTGAATGCATTCGTCAACATGAGAGTTTCCTTTTTCTGTTTTGGTTTATGCTTTGGGGACATTTTGTTTCTGAGCTCTTTATGTGGCGCTGTGTATATGAGAATTGTCGAGTTGAAGTGATGTAGGTTGTTGGGTAGGAGCATGCGTCAAATCAATGTGTTCGTAGTTGATTCTTTCTTTGCATACCTCTGGGATAGGGGTGATGGGAGTTTGTTTTGTGAGTGATGAAGTTTGGTGATTTCGTATTATTTTTGTTTTGTTTTGTGTTGTGGCAGTTTGAAGTATTCACAAGAGGGTATAATAGGTTTGGTTCAAATTGCTGATATCTGTTCTGTTGTTTAAGGCATTTGGACATTTTTTTATATATATCATTTCTTTTATCGTTCGTTTCTCTTTGTTTTTTCGAAGGCCAGAATTTTTGTGTCCTCGAACTTTGGGTTGTGATTATCTTGGATTATGTGTTTATTTAAGGGTGTATTTGATGTTTTCATGAATTTGTGGCCGTTAAGTCGGTTGTTCAATAGTTATGATGTCATGCCTATATATTCTTTGTTACAGTCATTACATGGAATGCTGTAGATGAGATTTGAATTTTTCATTTTTGGAATTTGACTTTTAAGAAACTTTTTAGAAAAAGTTAGAAAAGCCTTACAAAACAATAATTATCCTATAAAGTTCATTAACAAAATTATCAAACAGAGAATACACAAAGTTTATAACCCTAACCAAAACAATAAAAAAACACCCCCTACAATAAATAATTATATTTCTCTTCCATACGTTCAGAATCTATCAGAAAATGTCAAACATATACTGAATAAACATAATGTCCAAGTGAGTTTCAAACCATATAACCCTTTAAAAAAATATTTCACTCCCCTTAAAAGTCAAATTCCAAAATGAAAAATTCAAATCTCATCTACAGCATTCCATGTAATGACTGTAACAAAGAATATATAGGCATGACATCACAACTATTGAACAACCGACTTAACGGCCACAAATTCATAAAACATCAAATACAGCCTTAAATAAACACATAATCCAAGATAATCACAACCCAAAGTTCGAGGACACAAAAATTCTGGCCTTCGAGAAAAACAAAGAGAAACGAACGATAAAAGAAATGATATATATAAAAAAATGTCCAAATGCCTTAAACAACAGAACAGATATCAGCAATTTGAACCAAACCTATTATACCCTCTTGTGAATACTTCAAACTGCCACAACACAAAACAAAACAAAAATAATACGAAATCACCAAACTTCATCACTCACAAAACAAACTCCCATCACCCCTAACCCAGAGGTATGCAAAGAAAGAATCAACTACGAACACATTGATTTGACGCATGCTCCTACCCATCACTTCAACTCGACAATTCTCATATACACAGCGCCACATAAAGAGCTCAGAAACAAAATGTCCCCAAAGCATAAACCAAAACAGAAAAAGGAAACTCTCATGTTGACGAATGCATTCAACGCTGTCAAGGTATGTACCATTTGGTTATATTAATTTCTATGCACCATTTGGTTATATTAACTTCTCAAATAATATAAGGGAAAAAAAATAAAAAAATAAAAAATAAATACATTATGACTATTATAACTGACTTTTCAGAACATGTAAGAACTGAATAAAGCCCGAAGAAGTCCCCGATCAGGGACGAAACTTGCAATAATTGATTTAAATATTAGATATATCCACCCAGAACCAAAACCTAAAAAGCCCGCCAAATATATATATATATATATATATACCAGGATTCAAGAACCACAATCTCCAGATATATATATATATATATATATATATATATATATATATATATATATATATATATTTATGTATGACCACGCATAATTTTTTACAGAGCAGTTCGATTCCGATGATTCTTCCTTCATTGGATAGGGTGTACTTCACAGTTGGTCCCATTCGGATTTGAACAAAAAAATCCATCCCTAAGGGTAGCAAAATGGAGGATATTGATCGTTCAGCCCCTGAATTTTGGTCCGTTAACCGATTCTATCAGGCATAATTTTGTAGCGGGTTTTTCGATTCGGATGATTCTTTTTTTATTAGATAGGGTATACCTCATAGTTGATCATATTCCAATTTGGAGTGAACTGGTTCACCCCTATGGGTAGAAAAAGGGGGGATGATTGATTTTTCACCTGTGAACATTGGCACACATATGTAGTTGACATTGACAGATCCTCCTACATCCGTCACAATAATAACATTCTACGAGTGGATGGAATTATATACAAAGTGATTAGATCAACTAACCAGAACTTCCAAAAATAATTTATATTATATAACAATGAATAGTTAAAGTAGATAATCATTTTATTTAATAGTTGATAGTAAGCTAGGTAAGTAAGTATTTTGGAAGTAATAAAAAATTAAGTAGGTAGTAGTTAGTAGATTTCAGCCACAAAAAAAATAAAAATAAAAACTTTTTAATAAAAAATTTAACCGACGAAAAAATCAACTGAAAAGTAAAAAATAAAAAATAAACCTTCTTAGTCTCAACGATAATTGAGCACCTATACTAATGTGAGTAACTAATTTTGAGTCGGCGCCAAACAAAGTAGCAATGGAATTAGGTGAAGCTTAAAATGATGGCAGCGACATGCACAGCGGCGTTTTGATTACTTCTTCAAAGTAATATAATGATCTTCGATAATTGTTTGTTTGGCGCCGACTCAAAATTAGTTCCTCACATTAGTTTAGGAGCTCAATTATCGTTAAGACTAAGGAGGTTCATTTTATTTCTTACTTTTCAGTGGATTTTTCCGTCGGTTTGATTTTTTGTTAAGAAGTTTTTATTGTATTTTTCATTTGAATTGACTGGTGTAATTTGGTCCATAAAACCAGTCAGCATAGTCAAAAAATCAAACCGACGAAAAACGGGACTGAAAAGTAAAAATAAAATAAACCTTCTCAGTCTCAATAACTGAGCTCCTAAACTAATGTAAGTAACTAATTTTGATTCTGCGCCAAACAAACAAGCAAATACATCAGGCAAGGCGTAAAATGATGGCATCAAGTTGCGCGGTGACAATCTGAAAATTTTTTTGAAGTAATTTAATGATCTTCGTTGATTGTTCGTTTGGCGCCCACCCAAAGTTAGTTACTCACATAAGTTTAGGAGCTTGGTTCTTGAAACTAAGAAGGTTTATTTTATTTTTTATTTTTCAATTCCGTTTTTCCTCAGTTTGATTTTTTGTTAAAAAGTTTTTATTTATTGCAAATAAGCATTGAATTTGATGAAAAAGATGAACTTTCATGTAATATTATATAATTTACATATAATGGGAGATGCCTGGCAATGTTTGCGCCTGTCCTCATCCTCAAGAAAGAAGTTAGTTCCTTCAGCAATACATCCATTCGCACACAACTGATCCATCTCAATGATTATATCAGCTAAAACTTGCCAGAGAAGTAAATGAATACAAAAGGTCCATTTTGATTTTGATGGAAAACGAAACGTTTTTCGTTAACAAAAAGTGTGGCAGTAATATTGTTCAATATAGTGTAGTAAACAGAGGTAGAAGATTAATTTGTCAGCATTTAAGAGAGAGATCTGTTATCTCTTTTCAGTGTTACTCGGTACCACACTTTCCATGCAACAAAAGAACTCTTACTTTCAGGGTACTTTCAAAATAGTTTTTCTGGTTGCGATACGACTTCCAGTTTTCGCCGGAATGGGAAAAAATCAATAGTAAAATCATTATTAGCAAACAAACATTTATCGAATCTTGCAAAAAAAAATTATAATGAAAGTGCAGATGGAAAATTATTGCCGAAAGTGGAATAAAATTAATAGCATCTATTTACAGAAGTTCAAAACAATATACATCTCTAAATGAATTAAGATTTCAACTATATCAAACAGCGACTGTTAAATCCTCATTCCATTTCGAAAAATTACTCCAACTGAAGGAGCAGCTGCACAACACTGCTACAGGGTATATTTTCAAATTCAAACCTTGGTAATCAATTAACAGCTACGGATTGGGGATGGAAACAACATGTTAATGGTATCATGCCTACATTCACAGAGAAAGAATTAATCCCCCAAAAATTGCTGTATCTGCTAAACAGAATGCACTAGTAAAAGATGTGGCTGACGCAAGCATGGCTTGAGATGCAGAAATTTTTGCTCTAATCAAATCTGTTCAAATGCTGAAAAACAGTCGTACTAAAAAATTATTGATTCCGAGGACAGTACACATTGTCCAATAAATTTGAATCAAAATAATACTGATGAACTCGAAAATCTAGAACTAAAAGGAATCGGAGAGTTAGAAAATGAACCAGAATAAAACGAAAGCTGCATTAGTTCTGATGATGAAGAGCGACCTACAAAAAAAACTAAATTAAAAAAAAACTATTTCGACCTTTCATTTCCTATATCTGAATGTAATAAAACAATTTTACGTTTCAATGTTCAAAAAGTGACGTGTACATTATGTATACCTAGTTCATGTATAAAAAATAAAAATAAATCTGAATAAATAGTCTTTGCTTTTTGAAGATTTTACGTATTCGATTATTGTTTGAACAATGTTTTCGGTAATTTCAAAATCATTAACAAATAATTGAATGTAAATTCTGGCGACAATGGCAAACGAGTAGAACGTGCATTAGTGTTCCTCCCGCATAAAAATGAATTTAGCCTGATTTGCAAAGTATTAATTTACAATAATTGTGTGAGCTGTCCAAAACGTAAGTGTTGATTCATCTGTGCGAAAACTGCAATAAAAACTTTGTGGGCTACCTGGAAAAAGTATATTTCCGTGACTCGCATCCACAATGGGTTTGACAAAGAGAGACATAGAAGAAATAGGTGCTATAGTGGAAGCAAAAACCAAAAAAGGCGAGTATCTGCAAGGTGTTATCGAGAGAGCTCTAAAAAGTGTCACTGAAAAGTACGACAAAATGCTGACAGAGTTACATCAGGAAATTGACTCCTTAAAAAACTATAACCATCACATGAGCTCCCAGTTAGATAATCTCGAGCAGTTCTCAAGGGCTAAAAATCTACGTTTTATTGGAGTTGCAGAGACTGAAAACGAATCGGTAATTGATACAATCACTAAAATTATCTGTGAAAATATGAAGGTAAAAAACCATAATGAGTCAATGATAAAAAAGTGTCACCGGGTTCCCAATAAAAACGCGGACACAAGCAGCGAAAAACCTTCCTGCGTTCTTGTGAGGTTTGGCAATGTTGCCGCCCGTAACAGAGTCCTGGGGAATCGAAGATTTTTGAAGTCAAGCGGTATCTCTGTCCAGAAAGATCTAACCAAGA
The DNA here is from genome assembly GCA_018342105.1 of Gonioctena quinquepunctata. Taxonomy (NCBI): domain Eukaryota; kingdom Metazoa; phylum Arthropoda; class Insecta; order Coleoptera; family Chrysomelidae; genus Gonioctena; species Gonioctena quinquepunctata. The sequence continues at coordinate 782,223 of JAFIRS010000200.1, forward strand.
GGAGGGTGTTATGGATGAAAACATCTCTGGAAAAATTCTCAAGAAAAGACGTTTGGAGCTTCAATGGAAACATATTTGTAAAAACTGATAATGTAGTGCAACGAATAAAAGACGAAAACCACTTGAAGTAACTTTGTGGGAACAAACATCGAACCGTATTGTATCTTGAACTAATAATTTACTTTTTGATAATTCTATGCTTTGGTTGAATCCATTCAAAAAGGGGGTTTTTCATAAGATTTTCTTTTTCTCTCTTTTTTTTTATTTTTGGTTCTTGCACTTCAATTATGTAATGTGCGACACTGCATGATTTGTTTGAAAGCAATGTTTTTTTTTCTTTGAGTTATATCATCTATCAATGTAACTGAACTAAAAATGATAGTTTTTTTTTCTCATTCATATAATTTTGCAAAATAATACTGTAAGAGCAGGAACGCTACACGTTTACGTAACTGTTGACTAGTTTTGTAGGGCAGCGTCAATTTTCTCTTACTCTGAATTGATTCTATTATATTCCTTTCTCATTCTTCGTTTTTCTCCACCTCCCTCCTTCTTCTTTTTACTCTTATCATTTCACCCATACTAAAATTCAATACATTTTCAGATTATGCTGAACGTATGTCATTTAAACATTAGATCGCTACTAGCAAATTTTACTGACTTTCAAAATAAGATTCTTGATGAATATTTCGATGTTGTTGGAATTTCAGAGACATGGATGCATTCAGGTATAGACAGCAACAATGTAAGTCTTAATCAATATATTTTTTTACGACAAGACAGGCCCACCAGAGGCGGAGGTGTTGGTCTTTATTTGAAAAACAACTATAAATATGAAATAATTTTCAGTCAATGTAGTGAGCATGTAGAAGTGTATTTGGATAAAAATGTCTATGGGAAAAAACTACTCTCTTGCTATAGGCGTAGTCATTGTTTTTTGATGAAATCGAAGAAATCTTCACGAATACTTTCTCCAATCACAATGATATCATCATCATGGGTGACTTCAACATAAACATGCTTGACTTTAATACATCTATTTTGGAAATTTTCAATTTTAGGCAAATTGTCACAGAACCTACACGAATAACTAGTACATGCTCCTCATTATTAGACTCAATTATTACGAATTGTGAAGATATCTCCGGAGTGAAAGTTTGTGAATGTGATATATCAGATCATGCACTGATACAGGCCAAATTTCACATTGGTGAAGGTAGACAACCACAAAATCAAATAGTTAAATATATAAATATTTAGAATATAAATATTGATAGATTCAGAAGCGATTCGGTAGATCTATCATGGTACTTCATTTATAACACGGACAATATTGATCACAAAATATATCAGTTAAATGGATTCATTCTTCAAATTCTTGGTCATCATGCCCCAGAAATAAAACATTCACCAAAAAATTGTTAGTATACTCCTTGGATTACTGACAACATCAAATTGATGCAGAAACTAAGAAAAAAAGCTCTAGCTAGATTAAAAAATTCAACCCACAGCATTGGTCATACTATAAGGAATTTAGAAATCTGACCAACGAAGCTATAAAAGCTGAGAAAAACGCAAACTTGAATTTCAAACTAAATAACACAGATATCAGGGGTAAATGAAACGAACTTAAGAAACTGAATGTCACTGAGAGTGGAAACAATGAACTACCAAAGCAACTGAAAAACGCCGAAGCTATTAATAATTTTTTTCCTTAGTTCCTGTACTAATGGGGGTTAACCGAATCAACACTTAATGAACTTTTATAACCAAAACCAAAAAGAAGGTTCGAACGAACAGTTTACTTTTTCATTGACTAGCGAAATTGAAACTTCTAAAATAATTGATAATATAAAATCGTAGGCTTATGGGGATGATGGAATAAATATTACCATTATAAACCTTTGTGGACCCCTCTCACATCATAAATGAATGTATAGGTCAAAATTACTTTCCCAACTCATGGAAAAGGGCAAAAGTAAAACCCATAGCAAAAACTAGTTATCCCCAGAGTTATAATGACCTGAGATCAATTAGCGTCCTTCCCTCATTTTCAAAAATTCTACAGAAAATAATGGAAAATAAAATCAGATCTTACGTTGATCAACATAATATATTACCATTAAAACAGTCTAGTTTCAGAAGCGACCACAGTTGTGCTACAGCAACATTAAAAATAGTCGATGATATAATTAGAGCTCTCGATGGAAACAAAGTAGCAGTTTTAATATCATTAGACTACTCGAAAGCATTCGACACCATAAATCACCGAATACTACTCTCTATGTTGCACTATTTTGGATTCAGTGATACAGCTATAGTATTAAATTCATCCTATTCACATGACAGAAAACAAAAGGTTACTCTAAGTGATACATCCTCGAATTGGCAGGAAATAAATTCAGGGATACCACAAGGCAGCATTTTGGGACCTTTGTTACACCCTTTACCCATCCACTTTCACTGAAAAACTGAAATCCTGCAACTACCATTTGTTTTGTCCCACTTCAATCACTGCGATGTGGTCTATCACAATTGTTTAGATAGCAATGACATAAGGCGTATACAAAAACTACAAAATTCATGCATGAGACTAATTTTTGGTATAAGAAGTAGATCCAGAATTTCTCACAAACTGAAAGATTCAAATTGGCTCAACATGAGCAACCGCAGACGCCTACACACAGCCTGCACTTTCTTTAAAATCATCAAGTATAAAAATCCTCCCTACTTACATGATCATTCAATTTATAGAACTGACGTACACAACTTGAATTTAAAAAGGAAATTGGTTTTGAGTTTTCTTGCTCACAAAAAAGAATTGTTTAAGCGCTCATTCTAATATAATATATCTGATACAATCAATTACATAAACACCTGGAACCCCAACTGTTTCGACCTAACGGTCAGTACCAACAAAAAAACATTCAAAAATTATTTATTCTTTGCTCAGCACAACAAAAGTGATACAAACGAAGCATTCGCATCGAGAATCTGAGGAAATGTTAAAAATGTGCACTTTCCTGATCTCATTTCTCTCTCTCTCTCCCCCTCTCTCTCTCTCTCTCTCTCTCTCTCTCAATCTTTCTCTCTGTTCCTCTTTTCCGCCATTACTTCGATGATCTCATCCTCCTTCTAAGCCCTATAAACATGAATTTTCTCAAGTGAAGGTGTTGAGATTATGTGATGCCTAAAAACAGTTTCAGAGACCAACTTGTAGTATGCAATAATAAACCTTGTGTTTCACTAGTTTGACTAGTATTTAATTGGTAGTTTAATGAAATACTCAAATTCCTGAAAATATATAAAATTACAACACAATAATTAACAAAACTTCAATAACTTACGATTGCCTCTATAGTTTTTAAGCAAATCTCTTGAAATGATGTTATTTTCTATGACAGAAATAGTTCCTCTTTGACAATATTTTTGTACAATTTGACTTTTTAGATTAAATTTTGTTTCCATCTATAGGGTGCTCGAATAAAAAATGCAATCTCTAAATAAATTATTGAATATTTCTAACACTCCCGCCCGGTACAGCGCTGAACAGAACGAAGTGCTGTACCATCCTTAGGTTTATCAACAGTCAATAAAGCAAGTTTAGTCACAGGTCTCTCGAAGATACCATTGATTGTTTGTACTTTGGCTCTTCTCACTTGACCATCACGGGCTTTCGTCACTTCGATAATTCTTCTTAGTTTGGGAATGTAGTATTTTTGTCTGATTTCATTAACAACACTTCCATGATTTTTGTGTTGAAAGACGTGGTGATACTTTGCAACGATCAATAAGGTGAGATGACTTTCTCGGGGTAAAATTATTGGTCGCTTGGTGTCAGTTCCAATAAAGTCAGCAACATCTAATCGTCCTCGGACACGAAGAATGCTATGCTCATCTAGATAAGGTGAACATTTATAAATGTTGCTCTTGGGACTAACTGTAGGTTGTAGTTTGGTGGTAGACAAATTCTTCAATATTTTTAACTCCTCTGGATAAAACTCTTTCTGAACGATTTGTATCAAGGTATTTTCAGCAAGTCTAAGTTCCTCTGAAGATAATGTGCCCACATATCTATCCTGACTTTTCTTGAGAGTTAAATTTGTAAATTTATGAACATAACCCATTGTTCGTAATAATTTATTATACCGACTGGAGTTTTCCATCCTTAGAAGAGGCTCGCACGTTTCATGGATGGTCGCAATTTCTTCAGAAACTTGTTTTTTAGGAGAATCTTCCGTTGGCCACAGCTGCTCCTCTCCATACAGAAACTCCGGTCCTATGAACCACCTATCAGTTGCTTTCAAAGAAGGTCGTTTACTCCATTTGGTTGCTTCATCAGCAACATTGAGCTTGGTGGGAACATAACGCCAACTGGAAATCATGGAAATATCCTGAATTTCGGTCACTCTGTAGGCAACATATTTGCTTAGCTTCCTGGGCACTTCAGAACGTAACCAGTTCAAAACAATTTGGGAGTCGGACCAATAAATGGTATTGTGAATTTTGATTGATAGATGCTGTTTTATATTTTTTGCAAATCTTGCTCCCATCAAAGCGCCATCTAGTTCAAGACGAGGCATTGTCTGGAGCTTGATGGGTGCTACGTGTGTATTTGTACCAACAAGTACGCATTCTACAGTTGATTCTTCATTAGAGATTCTCAAGTAGGCTACTACAGCACTTGCATTTTCACTGGCGTCTACGAAAATGTGGAGCTGTACCTCAGAGGTTTCCAAGTTTGGAATATTATTCAAATAACATCTTGGAATGCATAGTTTTTCTATATCAGGGAGATGTTTCAACCAAAAGAGCCACCTATCAAATTGCTCATTAGATATTGGTTGATCCCAAGTAATCTTACTTCTTACACTAAATAATTCGTTATGAGCCCCAAGGGATCATATATTGACATTAATATTCGTAGTATTTCACGTTTCGTCGGTTTTCTCTTGCCCTCTAGGACTTCTTTGTTTCCTTTGTTATATCTCAATGAAAATATAATAAAATCTTCACTCAAATTCCATCACATACCTTTTCAGTATTTTCTTCGGAATGCATATTCATGTTAATTTCTATTGGATTTTCAGAGGTTTGGTTCATTATCTGCATGAGTTTTGGTGAATTTGAACGCCAATTTCTTATTTCGAAATTAGCCTTCGAATGGATGAAAACAACTTGTTTCGCAATTTCTATGGCTTCCTCCTCAGTATCTGCAGAATCTAGTAGATCATCCACATAATGGTTTCTTATGATGGATTCGACAGCTCTTGGATACTGTAACGAAAACTTTCTTGCATTAGTATTTTTCACATACTGTGCACAACTGGGTGAGCACGTTGCACCAAAAGTCATTACTTTCATAACGTATGTATCCAGAGGTTTGTCAGGATTACCATCTCGCCAAAGGAAGCGTTGCGCATGTTGATCCTCAGCTTTAATTCCAACTCTTAAGAACATCTCTTTTATGTCCGCGCTGAATCCAATATGTTTCTCTCGAAAACGAAGTAGAACACCAAGTAGAGAAGAAAGCTGATCATCACCCTTCAAGAGCATGGAGTTCAGAGAAATTCCTTCTACGGAAGCAGCTGCATCCCAAACAAGTCTGAACTTTCCAGGTTTATTTGGATTGAATACAGGGAATATAGGGAGGTACCAAACTTTTTCGTATTGCTGAGAAAGTTCTTTTTGAGTGAGTTTCCGGATATACCCTTTCTCCATATAATCTTTTAGTTGTGAATTCATTTTCATACCTAACTCTGGATTTTTTTTGATTCTTTTTTCTATGCACTCCATTCTTTGGAGAGCCATATTACTACTGTCAGGTAATTTCAAATGATCATACTTCCAAATCAAACCAATTCTGTACTTATTTTCCTCCTGCTTTATTGTAGACTGCATAATATTGTCTGCTCTTCTTAGCTCTTTTGAAACAATGGTATTTGATGCTTTGACACCCAGACTTTCTACTGAGAAATATTGCTTTACTGCTTCGTGGAGCCTTTCGTCAGTCATTGTGGAGTCTGTACATTCACATACATGATAATTGTAAGACTCACATGATTGCAGACGCGATGGTAACAGTGCAAATATTGTCCATCCCAGTCTACACTTAGCAGCAATAGGTTGACCTTCATTTCCTTCTCTGACACGGAGTGGTAAGGCTAAGTCCCAGTTGTCCAAACCTATGAGTATTTGGGGTTTGGCATCTTTATATGATTGAATGGGTAAATTTTTCAGATAGGGATATTCTCCAACGAGTTTTGACATTTCAACAGATTGTTGCGGGAGACTGAGATAATTAACTGTTCGTGCTGGACGATAATCAAATTGCTTAGCGCCTGGAAAGTCACCAACTATTGAAATTATAACTTTCTGAGAACTATTTTCCAAACGCTGATGTTCACCGGTCCATTTCAGGCACAATGGTTTGACATACCCCTGTAGATTGAGCTCTTCTGCGATACTTTCATCCACCATCGTAATTGAAGAGCCTTCATCCAAAAATGCATATGTTGAAACCTCTTTATTACCGTTTTTCAATATGACTGGTACTATTCGGAATCGAACACTCTGTAGAGATATTTGATGATGAATATTGATTTCGGAGTTAGTTTCATTGGCAACGGCATTTTGTTGGATAGGTTCGTAACCTTTATGGAGGAGTGGATGATGTTTCCGCTGACATTGATTCCTGTCACATTTGACAGGATATTTGCAGGGAAATCGATGTCTTTTTAGACATAATCTACATAGTTTGTGGTCTCTAATGACTTTCCATTTATCTGTTATTGGATATTGCTGGAACATTTTGCAATCTGCTACACATCTACAGTTTTCACTACATACTTTGCATTTTAAAACTTCACTCATTGGCTGTTTATTTGTTTGTGAAGATTCAGAATTGTGAACATTGAGTCGTTCATTATGCCGTTTTTATTATGTTCTGTAATAACCAATGTGGGTAGAGCCGTGCAGACATTGGTTGCTATATTAAACATCCATTCCGCAAATTCTGCCAATCCACATGTTTGTAGAGTTGCGCGATGTAAAGCCCAATTGACTTTCATTTGTGAAGGAATCTAAATTAGTTCGTGCATTAACATTGGGTTGTTCAAATATTCTGTCAATTTGGCAACTTGCAGTGTGACACATAAATTTTTGACTGCTAACGCGAATTCGACCAATGTTTCCAGTTTTTCAGCCTTAGGGGGCGGTTGACGACGAACAGCATTGATATATGTTTCTAAAATTTGATCAGGTCTACCAAAGAGCATTCTCAAAGTGTAAATGATTTGTGGAACACACTCAGGTAACGTGAGGAAACTGGATACCATGGATTTGGCTGTACCTTTGAGACATTTTTGCAGTCTCAACAGATTTTCGTAATTGTCAAATCCACATAACTGTGTGGATCTTTCGTAACTACTAATGGATAAAGGCCAGTCATACGGATTCCCATTGAAGGTTGGTAGTTCTTTAGGAGTAGACCGTCGCGCAGCATATTGTTGTTGTGTCAAAGATGATTGTTCGAAGTTATTGAACTCAGTTGGGTGAAAAGCTGCAGTTGAATTTTTGTATTCTTGCTTCCGATGCATTTCGTTATCTTGAGTGGGCAATGAAGGAAATATGGTTCCATTCTCATTGTTCATACTATTCTCTATTTGCAACGATAATAACTTATTTGCCAATGGATTTATTGTTTCTATTTCTTCATTGTCCAGTTCTTGACTGTGATCCGATTCTTCATCCAGAATTCTTCGCGATTCTTCAGTTAACTCTCGTTCCTTCCTCAGAAGTTCTCTCTCTTCTTGAAGGAGTTGCAGTTTCAGTTTGCGCCTGCTGCGTGTGGAAGAATTACTTTTTGATGAATTGACTGGAACGGATTCACGCCGATTTGAGGATTGTAGTGAAATTTCAGATTTTTGTGACCTGGCGCCCTTTGAGTGCATACTATCGCAGGGTGGACACCTCCAATGATCATCTGAAGCTACAGTTTCTGTTACATTAACACATTCGTAGCAGAACCATTTCATGCACTTTGTACATTCGACCATCCTTTCATCACGATATGGTCGATTGCATACAAGACAGTGGCCTCGCTTGGTTCTTCCATACAATGATGGAGCCATTTTATAGACCGAGTTGAATTTGAGCTTTGTTGAGATTATGTGATGCCTAAAAACAGTTTCAGAGACCAACTTGTAGTATGCAATAATAAACCTTGTGTTTCACTAGTTTGACTAGTATTTAATTGGTAGTTTATTGAAATACTCAAATTCCTGAAAATATATAAAATTACAACACAATAATTAACAAAACTTCAATAACTTACGATTGCCTCTATAGTTTTTAAGCAAATCTCTTGAAATGATGTTATTTTCTATGACAGAAATAGTTCCTCTTTGACAATATTTTTGTACAATTTGACTTTTTAGATTAAATTTTGTTTCCATCTATAGGGTGCTCGAATAAAAAATGCAATCTCTAAATAAATTATTGAATATTTCTAACAGAAGGCCTTGGTGGAAGATCAGATGCAAGGTAACTAAGCAATCTGAACCAAAGGCCATTTGCTCATCACATAGGTACCTACCTACAGATTTATATATATATATATATATATATATATATATATATATATATATATATATATATATATTTATATATATATATATATATATATTTTTTTTTTTCTAAATGTTAAAAAATGTGGTGTGTGATAAACGTATTATTATTATTCTGCCGCTGAAGTACTTAAAAACTTTGTACTATTCTCTTGTGGAAAGCCACATTCGTTATGGAATAGCAGTGTGGGGTGGCGCTCTGAATACTCATATTCATGTTATTGGAGTTATGCAAAGGCGATTTTTAAAACTGATATTTTCCAAGAACAATAGATATCCCTCTGATGATCTATACTCTGAAACACAAATGTTAGGCATAAGACAATTATATTTTTTATGCACCAGTATTAAATACCACACAGGCAAACATACAGCATTGCTCTCTTCTCATCAGTATAATACTCGCCAGAGAAATCACTTTATTACACCTCTAATGATTAGGGTCGTAGCTCAACGCTCGTATACTTATTTCGCCCCTAAATTATACAATAACATACCTGAAATAATAAAATCTATAGTAAATATCGACAGCTTCAGAGGAGCATTGAAGAAACACATCCTTCAAAGCCAAAGAACTGAGCTGCTACGACTATTCGAGTAAGTAATAAAAAAAAGGTCTTGGTTCATAAATTCATAATTTCAAAATTCAAATCCAACTAGAAATGTGTTGTTTCAATTGCGTATCTTTCACATGCGTACCCTATCTTATATCTATTAGACATGTTATTGTACACTCTTATTGCTATTATTATCTTTTATAATTTTTTTTTTTTATTCATTTTATATTCTTCATTCTACATTTTACATTTTATATTTTATATTTTACATTTTATTTTTTACATTTTATATTTTACATTTTATTTTTTACATTTTATATTTTACATATTTACATATTTACATTAACTTAATTAGATTTTTACATTTTATAACTAACACTTTAAATCTTATAGTTCACTTTTTTCACATGTTATATTTTCTCCGCGAAACAAGTGCTTGCACTTACCGCGTAAGTTTCTTATTCACTTTCACCATGTACTCATCATTGTATTTTATTGCAGTGAATAAAGTTATTATTATTATTATTATTAAATGACATTATATTATATGAAAATAAATCTCTTACATCAATTTCAACGTTTATTTGCAATAAAAAATTTGAAATTCTCAAGATTACTGCAAAATCGATTCTGAAAAAGTCGTTTTTTTGGTTTTTTGCATTTTCAACGTGATTTTTCCAGGCGAACGATATATTTTTATACCATCTCAAAGTCGAGGTGACAACGAACAAAATGAGCACTGATAATGTTGAAAACATTAAAAAATTGTAAACCAACTTTTTCGAAAAAAAATATTTTGCTTCGAAAAAATCACAACTCATTCAAAACACAAACAAGAACGTTTCAACCAAGTTTTATAAAAACATTTTTGCGGGAGATAAAAATTAAAAACAAAAAACTGCTTTTGGCGTTTTTCTCGTTAATATTGTACTAATGTTGAAAAATTATCGATACAAAAGTAAAAGATTTTTTAATTATCTACAACTTTTGCATCAATTGTTTTTCGATCGGATGCATACTTCCGCCACAAATCGTAAAAAAACAATATCCAACCCTCAAAACGCATATTTAGCTACCCCCACCCCCTCCCGGAACTTTTACTGAGTCTTCTTGATTTTTCTTAATTCACTTATAATTTACTCTAAATTTTCCGACCACCCACATACTGCTAAGAATTTTCCATGAGTTCGATTATTTAAAATTGGTTTGGCCCTGGTCTATAGTGCGTGTGTACCCTTACATATTTTAAGAGACATGTATTCCTATAACCATTGGCTAGTTGATTCTTGCCTTTTTGGAACGGCATGCTAATCTTTTCTGACTTGTGTGGTAAGAGTGTCTATTAGGTTAGAATTTTAATTTCATATTTATTTCTATGATATTTCATATTAATGTTATAGTAGAATAGTTGACGAACGTCAAATACGGAAAATAATGCATAAGATGGATATTTATATTCCAAGTTCGGTACAAACGAGGTTCGAGTATGTCGGCGTCGCCAATAAAAGAGTTAAGATCTGAACGGTTGCCAGTTTCCATGACAGTTCCTCAAATCATAGCTATAGGAATGTGCAACGTTCTTTAATTGATCCTAAATACAATTTGTTATGTTCTTTGATATTGAATTTATAATTTGACAAGTTTAATATCCAACCAAATTGTTTTTAGTATAAAGTAGAACGATTAGAAAAGTTAAATTTAAAGCTCTATATACATATATTTTTTTTTTCTTTAGTGGACATAAGGTTCATTTCAATAGCAGAGGTTGTTATTTCATGTTATTCATTAATTAACCAGGGTTTTGGCCTTTCTCAATGGGTCAGACTAAAATATAAGCAAAAACAGTTTGTCAAGGATTAAAATGAAAAGTTTAAAATCTAGATCAACTTACCATCAGCACAACCATCATGTTAAAATACAATTAATGAAACTATATACAATACGGGCACACACAGATTTACAATGTATCGTTACTTCATACAGTTTAAACTTTGACCGCTAGTTGCTTCGAACTGTCAACTATAATTTCATCTGCCTTCGTTTATAGGTTGTACTGATATCATTATTTTTTATCATCATAGTATTTTCAATTGTTACTGAAACATCACATTAAGAGTAAGGTTGAATTTATGTTTTGGTTGAAAAACATTCACAATCGGCGCTAGTGTTTGGGGAAGTTATTCAAGTGAAGGTCGAATTGAGGAGCACCTTTGATCTTGTAAATTTCGACTTCTTTGATGTCCAAATATTATTTGAGAATTTTAATCTTTCTCTTTGATTTCAACCCAGATTTTTTTACTTTGTCTAGGCTTGATAATGGAGCCGCAGAGGCGGTACACTCAAAAAGTTAAAAAGTCGTTTCACATCTCGATGGCTTCTTTGGACGTATCAACATCGTCCGAAGAACCCGCCCAAGTCATGTGTGGATTTGAAGGAAGGAATTATTTACTGTGTAGTTTGAGGAAACCTGATCTCTTGCAGTGTCCATTGAGAAAGGCCAAAACCCTGGCTGAAACTTCTGGATTCAATTGATAAATAACATGAAATAACAACCTCTGCTATTTAAATGAACCTTGTGTCCAAGAAAGAAAAAAACATATACAGTGGTTCAAGAAAATAAACAACTAATATATATATATATATATATATATATATATATATATATATATCCTTTAGATAGTATATATATATCATACCATAAATACACGCTCTAGGTCAATCCTTTAGGAAGTATACTTTCTCCAAAAATCGCTATCTAAGGTAATTCTGATAATAAAACTTCTAAAAAAAATTCTTTCTAAAGCTGGTTTCACATCAAAATCATTTCGTCCTTCAATAATCTATCGTCCGGTGAATAATTTGTTTCCATATTTAGTATGATACTGCGTCCAATTTGCATAATATCTTTCATACTCAGCACGATACGGCATCCAGCGCTGTTGCCATGTTTTATTACACATTTTTATTCAACTCGTTTCGTTCATATGCTGTCATTCTTTCCGGTACAAAATTTGTAATCCATTTTTGGAACACTTACCGACATCCGATTGAGCTGAAATTCGGCAGGTGATCATAATTCCGGTGACAATGCATTATGAAATTTTCGTTGGAAAAAAAAATGACGGCTCCAAGATGATGGACAAGTTTTGTGATTATAGTACAATTCGATTCAAAATTGGTATGTGGGGGTTTTCAGGGACGGAGAATGTGAAATTTCAAAATGAAAAAATTCAAGATGGCGGACAAGTTTTATGATTATGGTCCGATTCGATTAAAAAATTGGTGTGAGGATTTCCGGGGTCGGAGATTATTAATTTTTTGTCGGAATTTATGAATTCAAGATGGCGGCTCTAAAATGGTGAGAGAGTTTTGTGATTATGGTCCGATTTTATTCAATATTTGTGTATGGGGGTTTTCGGAGTCGAAGATTATAAATTTTTTGTCAAAATCTATAATTGGAATGGCAGCTCATGGAGTTAATGTTAGAGGAAAAAAATGGCGCTTCAAGATGGCGGATGAGATTCAGGTTTATGGTTCAATTCGATTCAAATTGGTGTGTGGGAGTTTTCATGGTCGAAGATTAGGAATATTTCTTCAAAATTCATAAAATCAAAATGGCGGCTCCAAGATGGCCGATAATCTCTGTGTTTATAGTCCGATTCTATTCAAAATTGGTATGTGGGGGTTTTCGGGGTCAGAGATTAAGGATTTCTGATCAACAAATTTAAGATGGCGGGCGAGTTCTGTGATTATGGCCCGATTCGATTCAAAATTGGTATGTCGGGGTTTTTGGGGTCGGAGATTACGAAATAAGTCGAAGGCTATTGATTTTTAGTTGAAATTCATAAATTGAAGATGGCAACTCCAAGATGGCGAATGAGTTAATCTCTAGATAGTCTCCTCATTGAAGGACTAGATAGCTCAGAACTTACAGGAAAAAAGGCTCATAATAACGATGCTTTAACAAAAATGCATAGGTTAGGGCGTACGTATTGAATTGAATCTATAAGTCACGGAATAACTTACGTCACACATCCAAAGCAATTATTTTTTACTTTTCAGTGCATTTGAATAAAAGCTTGTCTTCAAGAAGGTTTTTTATTAATTACTTTATTTCTGTAATAAATTATGGAAAAATCCTTAAAAAAAGGAATGAAAAAAATACTTCTGAAGTAATAAATAAAATTATTCCTCATCGTAATCCTAAAGTTACTTTTATAGTATGTAAACCCTGATATGTTCTTTCTCGAACAATATCTCGTCATCCTTGATATATAATTAGTATAATAGTAAATAATCTTAATAATAATAAATTATGGTTAAATAAATGAAATCATTTGAATAATCCTATTATTGTAATTAATCAGTTTTGTTCCCTAAATTAAGTATTTTCTGATATCTCAAAATGATAAGGCCATTAGGTGATGTCTTCCTTCACTTCCATCATATGTATAACTACACATAAAAAATATCATAATTGCTGGGGACCAGTCATGGATGATATGATAATAAAAGATGGTGTTCCATTACAGCAACAAAAATATGACAGATACAACACGAATACACATCCCCGATCCCAACAGACTATACAATTCTCAGAGTTCTTTGAATTATTTGAAATTTACTATTCGAAAGCTATTGGATAATGGAAAAATGTAGAAAATGATATAATTATCCAACGTTCCATAAAATTCACAGAGACCTGGGTTTTGGAATCGTTTATGTTGGCATTATATATTTGTTTTTTCTGGTGCTCTTTCAGGTAGATAACCACAACACAAATTTTCCTTATCTCATCACTTACCTGTTATGGTAATACTAATTGAGAGAATCAAACTATAGTTAATATAACGTCCTCCTCTTCGGAAAATATATCCCTTGCTAATCAAAATTTATCCATTCAATTTTCCATAAAATCAACTGAGGAAGAAGTGTGGGGCCTAGGCCCGCCATGTGTCTAGGCCGACAGGGGGTAATACTTGTGATGATCCCAGACATAGCTGGGTAAAGTCCATGTCCCCTCTCAGTTAACATGGTAGCATACCTACTAGCTTTTGAAAGAAAGTAAGCGGCGGATATGGTTGATGCGAGAAAAATCTTGCTGATATTGGAATTCTCCTGTTGACGTGGGTATGCAGGGGAAGAGGACCTTTCCATAGGCTTGCCGTTGCCTCGCCACAAGGTGTTGGACTCTGGGGGGCAGGGTGATAGATAGTTGACCAATGAAAAACATACCGTATTTGGTAGAGACGGGAAAGTCCTTTATCTATGGGCACTAATGATTGTATTCCTTGCTGACTTGGCGGGAAGCGGCGCATTTACTCTCTTGGGTACTGACATCCCAGAGCCAGTAGCCTCATCAGGCGGACCCACCGTGGCTGAAATGATTCGGTAGCAGGATAACCTAGCGCGTTGATCCAGCGTATCCGGATTCCCATAGTGTGGGGTAGGGTAAGGTACTCACCAGCTTGCTGTTGTTACCACTGTACATATTGTTGCTGTGGAAGTAGTGTATTCGTGACAATGAAAACAGACAAGATTTGGAAAAAAAACTGATTGAGCTTACAGAAATAGTACGCTGTATATATAAATAAATTAATAATTTTCGAAAGATTCGTAAGTAAATACATTTCAAGGGAGTAGATCATAGGGGGTTGACATGGCTCTTCAGCCCCTACGTACCTCGACCTGTGAGGTCTTTCGTACATTACCCTTCACCCATTCAAGACCCGGGATTCCGAGACTCCCTGCTAAGCGTATCAGTTTTCTGGGAGCTGAGTTCCTGGTGGATAAGGTCGTTAGTAAAACTCCTTCGAGGAACTCAAGCCTTTTGCAAAACAGCACTTGGTAGTCGCAAAGCAAGTGTTCTGCAGTTTCAGCGAAATTCTCGCCGTAACGGCACAGTTCACTGTCTGATTTCCCAAGTTTTTTGAAGTGATACCTCAGAGGACAATGTCCGGTGAGCAGTACCAAGTCTTGCTTGTCCAACTCGAGAAGCTGTTCAGCTTTCTTCGGCGATGAGCTCAAAAGCTTTTTCGCTTGTCTTTGCCCTGGAACCTTATTCCAGTGGATTTCAATTTTGTCAGCTTCCCAGCGCCGAAATTCTTTCTTGATGTGGGCTTTAAAAATATCACAGAAGGGTTCTGGGCCAGAAAATTGGGTATTTGCCCCTTCCAAGGCTGTTCGCTTCCGCATTGCCTTTGATTTCTTTGCACCCACATCAGACTAAGCTGATTATTCGTAGCCAGTCAGTCTAGACTCACAAGTGTGTGACTTGAGAGCTTTTAGGGCTGCTTTTTCAAAGAGTAAAACAGAAATAAATTTTCTGGAATCTTCAAAATACAACAAAATATCACGATTCCTAATTGAATGAACTTGTTTCAGATAGTCAGTTTCAGAATATATTCAAATTTTTTCAGAATGTGTATTTTGTTCAAATACCTTTATCTTTGCTCAGTCTTTGTTTTCTAATAATTGTGAGTATTTCACCTTCGATTCTTCACATTCATATCTCTTCGAGGGAAATATTTTATTTCTATATGTTTTCGAAAATTCCACCAATGTTCTGTTCATTCCTCTTTCAATGTTTTTTTTTTCATTTTTGTTTTTCTAACCTCAGTCACACTATCGATCTTATTATCTTCTAAGGAGTAGTCTCCCATTCCTCCTAACAGAACTAACAGTGAGTAATATTCTCTTTTTTGTTGATGTAACCTTATGAGGTGATCCAAAAAAAATATTCTACAATGAGAAAGGGGGAATTTTTGTGGCATAGAGGACAAATTATTAAATTAAAGAAAAAAAAGCATGCTCAAGTGGGAGTCGAACCTACGACCTTATGATTTCTAGCCATACGCTCTACCATCTGAGCTATTCGAGGACATAGGTATCGACACACACTCGTGAACCCTTTTCTTCCATAATTTAATATTATGTGAGAAATGAATCAAAATCAAACGTACTTATCACTGGCCGTCGAAATCCATTACCTGTCACTCAACTTCATCGACATTCGGAAATTTCAGTAGCAGATCTAAGCAGCTGATATCTATCCACTGATAAGATTTAGCCAAATATATAAGATGAAAGTGGAAATATTGTGTCCAAAATATTTAATGAAAAGGGGGGAATTTTGTGACATAGAGGACAAATTATCAATTTAAAGAAAAAAAAGCATCCTCAAGTGGGAGTTGAACCCACGACCTTATGATTCCTAGCCATACGCTCTACCATCTGAGCTAGTCGAGGACATAGGAATCGACACACACTCGTAAACCCTTTTCTTCCATAATTTAATATTCATATGAGAATTGAATCGAAAATCAAACGTACTTATCACTGGCCGTAGAGATCCATTACCTGTCACTCAACTTCATCGTCATTCAGAAATTTCAGTTGCAGATCTAAGCAGATGATCTCTAACACTGATAAGATTTAGCCAAATATATAAGGTGAAAGTGGAAATATTGTGTCCGAAATATATAATGAAAAAGGGGGAATTTTGTGGCATGGAGGACAAATTATTAAATTAAAGAAAAAAAAGCATGCTCAAGTGGGAGTCGAACCTACGACCTTATGATTTCTAGCCATACGCTCTACCCTCTGAGCTATTCGAGGACATAGGTATCGACACACACTCGTGAACCCTTTTCTTCCATAATTTAATATTCATGTGAGAAATGAATCGAAAATCCAAACGTACTTATCACTGGCCGTCGAAATCCATTACCTGTCACTCAACTTCATCGACATTCGAAAATTTCAGTAGCACATCTAAGCAGCTGATATCTAGCCACTGATAAGATTTAGCCAAATATATAAGATGAAAGTGGAAATATTGTGTCCAAAATATTAATGAAAAAGGGGGGAATTTTGTGCATAGAGGACAAATTATAATTTAAAGAAAAAAAAGCATCCTCAAGTGGGAGTTGAACCCACGACCTTATGATTCCTAGCCATACGCTCTACCATCTGAGCTAGTCGAGGACATAGGTATCGACACACACTCGTAAACCCTTTTCTTCCATAATTAAATATTCATATGAGAATTGAATCGAAAATCAAACGTACTTATCACTGGCCGTAGAGATCCATTACCTGTCACTCAACTTCATCGTCATTCAGAAATTTCAGTTGCAGATCTAAGCAGATGATCTCTAACACTGATAAGATTTAGCCAAATATATAAGGTGAAAGTGGAAATATTGTGTCCGAAATATATAATGAAAAAGGGGGAATTTTGTGGCATGGAGGACAAATTATTAAATTAAAGAAAAAAAAGCATGCTCAAGTGGGAGTCGAACCTACGACCTTATGATTTCTAGCCATACGCTCTACCATCTGAGCTATTCGAGGACATAGGTATCGACACACACTCGTGAACCCTTTTCTTCCATAATTTAATATTCATGTGAGAAATGAATCGAAAATCCAAACGTACTTATCACTGGCCGTCGAAATCCATTACCTGTCACTCAACTTCATCGACATTCGAAAATTTCAGTAGCACATCTAAGCAGCTGATATCTATCCACTGATAAGATTTAGCCAAATATATAAGATGAAAGTGGAAATATTGTGTCCAAAATATTTAATGAAAAGGGGGGAATTTTGTGACATAGAGGACAAATTATCAATTTAAAGAAAAAAAAGCATCCTCAAGTGGGAGTTGAACCCACGACCTTATGATTCCTAGCCATACGCTCTACCATCTGAGCTAGTCGAGGACATAGGAATCGACACACACTCGTAAACCCTTTTCTTCCATAATTTAATATTCATATGAGAATTGAATCGAAAATCAAACGTACTTATCACTGGCCGTAGAGATCCATTACCTGTCACTCAACTTCATCGTCATTCAGAAATTTCAGTTGCAGATCTAAGCAGATGATCTCTAACACTGATAAGATTTAGCCAAATATATAAGGTGAAAGTGGAAATATTGTGTCCGAAATATATAATGAAAAAGGGGGAATTTTGTGGCATGGAGGACAAATTATCAAATTAAAGACAAAACAAGCATCCTTAAGTGGAAGTCGATTTCAAGACCTTATGATTTCTAGCCATACGCTCTACCATCTGAGCTACTCGGGGACAGAGGAATTGACGAACACTCGTGAACCTTTTCTTCCATAATTTAATATTCATGTGAGAAATGAATCGAAAATCAAACTGGCCGTCGAGATCCATTACCTGTCACTCAACTTCATCGTCATTCGAAAATTTCAGATGATCTCTGACCACTGATAAGATTCAGCCATATAAGGTGAAAGTGGAAATATTGTGTCCCAAATATATAATGAAAAAGGGGGAATTTTGTGGCATAGAGGACAATTTATTAAATTAAATAAACAATTTGCGAATATATAATTCGATGGTTCGTTTAAAATAATGGAATTATTGTTGGAAAACAATACTGCGTCCAGTATACGGACGTTGTATCATTCAGGACGCGGTAGTGTATGGTCGGAAACCCACGTAAGGACGTGATATTGTACGTGGGATAAATATATATATATATATATATATATATATAAATACAAATAAACATATATATGTATATACTCTTGTTTTTATTTCTTGAATCCTTGGTATATTGTTACTGTGGGTTTTGGATTCTTAGTAAAAAAAAAGATGTTTAATATAAAGACGTTTGGTCCTCAGCTGGGGACATTTTCAATTTATTCTGTAAATAATGGAGGCTATTTTTCATTTCTTTTTTCATAAACAATATACATAAAATATGGATATAACTAATTTGGTACGTACCTAGGCAGCATAGCATAGGGAAGGGAAGTGTTGTGGTTCACGCATTATGTGAATCGTTGTTTGTTTTTAATTTTTTCATTTTTATTGTTGCAAATGTTGAAATACATAGTTTTGATATTCTGTCGTTCTCGTATGGGAGACAGCGCATGTGAAAGCAGCCCGGAAGTTACCGATTTGACAGTGTAATGTGTCAGGTTCTATTATGAATTGAAAAATCGAATTTAAACGGTTTTCTTCACATAAAGGATTCAATATAAAATTGAACCAGAAAATGGTAGATCTCAGGTGAAAAACAACCACTTTCCTGGCAAATACCACGCAGAACATTGAATGATATTCACCTGAAAATCCATGCATACTTC
This sequence comes from Gonioctena quinquepunctata, assembly GCA_018342105.1. Taxonomy (NCBI): domain Eukaryota; kingdom Metazoa; phylum Arthropoda; class Insecta; order Coleoptera; family Chrysomelidae; genus Gonioctena; species Gonioctena quinquepunctata. The sequence continues at coordinate 801,540 of JAFIRS010000200.1, forward strand.
CATATAATATCAATGGACATTGAATGCAAATGTTTCTTTCTGATAAGCTCGATTATGTTTAATTTATGTCGTGTTCACCTAACAATCCGCATACCGGTTTCAGGCTTCTTGGCCCTCATCAGTACGGAGTAGTCAACCAGCCAAAGGTCCAAAGAACTCTGGCTGAAGTGAGACACAACGTAAACAAACCATCATCGATCTTGTAACACCTATAGGTACGCCGGAAAAGATAAACTTTAACTGGCGGTACCTAGTGACAGAAAGAAACACTCCGAAAATCTCCCACCTCGATAGGTTTCTAAATAAAAGATTCCTTCTCAGTAGGAGTGGCAAGCCCGTCTAGCATATAGTGAAAGATAAGTGCCATGTGAAGTGGAATGAATAGAAAAATCGAATTTAAACGGTTTTCTTCACATAAAGGATTCAATATAAAATTGAACCAGAAAATGGTAGATCTCAGGTGAAAAACAACTACCTTCCTGGCAAAAACCACGCAGAACATTGAATGATATTCACCTGAAAATCCATGCATACTTCCATATAATATCAATGGACATTGAATGCAAATGTTTCTTTCTGATAAGCTCGATTATGTTTAATTTATGTCGTGTTCACCTAACAATCCGCATACCGGTTTCAGGCTTCTTGGCCCTCATCAGTACGGAGTAGTCAACCAGCCAAAGGTCATAAGAACTCTGGCTGAAGTGAGACACAACGTAAACAAACCATCATCGATCTTGTAACACCTATAGGTACGCCGGAAAAGATAAACTTTAACTGGCGGTACCTAGTGACAGAAAGAATCACTCCGAAAATCTCCCACCTCGATAGGTTTCTAAATAAAAGATTCCTTCTCAGTAAGAGTGGCAAGCCCGTCTAGCATATAGTGAAAGATAAGTGCCATGTGAAGTGGAATGAATAGAAAAATCGAATTTAAACGGTTTTTCTTCACATAAAGGATTCAATATAAAATTGAACCAGAAAATGGTAGATCTCAGGTGAAAAACAACTACTTTCCTGGCAAATACCACGCAGAACATTGAATGATATTCACCTGAAAATTCATGCATACTTCCATATAATATCAATGGACATTGAATGCAAATGTTTCTTTCTGATAAGCTCGATTATGTTTAATTTATGTCGTGTTCACCTAACAATCCGCATACCGGTTTCAGGCTTCTTGGCCCTCATCAGTACGGAGTAGTCAACCAGCCAAAGGTCCAAAGAACTCTGGCTGAAGTGAGACACAACGTAAACAAACCATCATCGATCTTGTAACACCTATAGGTACGCCGGAAAAGATAAACCTTAACTGGCGGTACCTAGTGACAGAAAAAAACACTCCGAAAATCTCCCACCTCGATAGGTTTCTAAATAAAAGATTCCTTCTCAGTAGGAGTGGCAAGCCCGTCTAGCATATAGTGAAAGATAAGTGCCATGTGAAGTGCAATGAATAGAAAAATCGAATTTAAACGGTTTTCTTCACATAAAGGATTCAATATAAAATTGAACCAGAAAATGGTAGATCTCAGGTGAAAAACAACTACTTTCCTGGCAAATACCACGCAGAACGCAGGTGAATATCATTCAATGTTCTTAAAAAGCACCCCACGCTTTTTTTACGATGGAATAAATTTGTTGTTGATCACTGTATTCTCATTTCGAATTCATTTTAAATTATTTTTTACTTTTTAGTTTAGTTTTCTATTGAAGTGTGTTCTTTAGTTTTTAAACTGTTATTTATTTTCGACTTTTCAGTTTTATTTTCTATTAAAACGTGTGTATTAGTTTTTCAAATCATTATTATTATTATTTAATTTTTTTAACTATTATTCTCCAATTTTGAATAGAATCGGACCATAATCACAAAACTCGTCCGCCATTTTGGAGCCGCTATCTTGAATCCCTCAATTTTGACAAAATAATCATAATCTCCGACCCCAAAAACCCCCACATACCAATTTTGAATAGAATTGGACCATAATCACAAAACTTGTCAGCCATTTCGGAGCCGCCATCTAGAATTTTCCAATTTTCACAAAGGAATCATAATAGTGGACCCCAAAAACCCCCACATATACAATTTTGAATAGAATCGGACCATAATCACAAAACTCGTCTACCATTTTGGAGCCGCCATCTTGAACTTTTCAGTTTTGACAAGAGAATCATAATCTCTTACCACGAAAACCCGCAGATACCAATTTTTAAGCGAATCAGACCATAATCACAAAACTCGTCGCCATATTGGAGCCCCATTTTGTTTTTTTCACACAAAAATTTCTTAATGCATTGTCACCGGAATTATGTACACCTGCCAAATTTCAAATCATTTGGACGTCTGGAAGTGGGTCAAAATCGCGCCCAAAGGAGTCGGTTACAAACAAACAAACATACACGTGAAGCTAATATAAAGCGTGTAAAAAAATATTCAATTAAGAAAACAGTGGCGTATCATTATTTTGATTGAAAATATTGCAGGGCATGTTAACAGGGACGCCACTGATGGAAATTAAAGAATCTTCATCCTGGAAAAAAATTATTTTCATACATACTTCGCATGTATCTGAATTCAAAGAGAAAATACAAGGTGGTTTTGGAGATTTTGGGAAAAAACTTATTGGTTAAATGTCAACACCCTGTATCTAAGAAATAAAGCAGTTGCAAACCTATGTTCATATACATAATTTTTATTAAAATTATCCAAGGATTATCGTCTTTTTGTATAAGCGATCAATTATATACAGGGTATATTGAATGAGACAGATATTTCATAGTTATGGAAAATTAAAATTTCAACAATTACATATAATGAAATGGAGGAATTTACAAATGTAATTATTGAATGAATCAAAAAAGCCTTCGAAAACAATAACAAAAAATAAAAGTTAAGGTGGTTAGAAAGAAAATTACATGGATAATTGATGCCATTAAAACAACAATAAACAAACGAAATCAGCTCTGCAAAGACTGGCTCAGTCAAAAAGATAACCTTGATTTGCCGAATGAATGAGCTTAATTATGTTATTAGACAATTAATACTACCACGGAAACATTGAATCAAATAAGAGCAATGGAAAATAATTTGAGAAACAGAAAACGAGGTCTACCCCGATAATATGACGAGAACTAAGTTGAAAAACATTGAGGTATCACTATATAAAAAAATGCAGATCAATTTGTGGTTCAATAAAATCGAAAAAAACATATAAAAAAATACCAAAAATTGTGTAATGAGATAAAATTTCCGATTACAAAATACAATTTATCTAAGAGAAACGAATGCAATGGAGGACAAAACAATAATGTGAGGCATCAGGAATTGACAAGATAATGTTTGAAACTTTGAGAAAATATAATACATCGTCCATTTACCCACATATTCAATAAACTCATCACACGGGAAATACGGGGAAAGCTACTGGAAATTTCGTTCCATATCTCACATTTCCCATATCGGAAAGATACTCGAAGGAAAATTAATCAACTCTGTTGATTTTACTGTAATTTTTATTCTTGAACGAACTGAAATGGTTTATTACACAGAGCTGAAAAGTATTTGATGAAAATTGGAATTTGTTTGACTGAATGCTTCTCACAATAAATTTCATAAAACTGACTATCTTACTTTCCCTGTGAACCAAAATTGAATTCCCGAACTGAAGAGCCCGATGATGAGGGATGCAGACGATATCTTAGAAATTCCAGTTGAAAAACATATCAAATATCTAGAATTTCATTTAACCAGCTTCATGAAATAGAATAGCAGTTAATAGCCAGCTGGAAGGGAATGGAACTGTTTAGAAATGCTTATTGAGAATTATATATCCAGAAGAAATGTCTCACCCTGGCGATGCCACTTATCACTTGGGAAACATCCCTGATATAAAACAAATATCTCTAAGTGCCCTGAAACATAAATAAAAAAAAGTTGGACTTTTATGAGTTGTGTTAAAGGAAATCGAATATTTTCTGGCCTCGTTTCGTATTTCGATAAATTCGTCTTCAAGGCTCGAAACTAAATATGGGTTTACATGTGTTGGACTATTATTTAACTCAAAAATACTATTCTCTAAGCTCTAAGATGTACATACAAACAGAAAATCGCTGATAATCAATTTGCAATAACTTAATATTTTGTGTTTGCCCTGTGTGCTCCTTTTATTTGAATGTTCATGTCAATGTCATGTCAGAACGTCACGAATGTTTTTTCGAATTCAAAGTTAAAATATATAAATAGTTATTAGTTATCATTCGAAGTGATATTGAGTTCGAAACCTAAGTAATTACTGTGTTTTTTTGTACAATAGCTGAGTGAACTTTGGTATTTTCAGAAATGCTTAGCATCTGTATTTTCAATTTTCATGGAATTCTATATTAAATCGAATCGAAGAAAACCCAGTTGAGTTATATTCCTTTCTTTCGATTTCAGTCAGATTACATTAATTAAACGAGTTTTTTTGTATAAAGTGTATATTTCCATAAGTTTGTAAAGCACTTTCGACTTTCGTCATCTTCAGTGCTTCCTGAAAGTAAATACTCTAGTTGACTAGTGTGAGACTTCATAAATTGAAGTTGAAATTTGAAAAAGTAAGGTTAAGAATTTTTTTTCAATAATAAAGTTTTTAGGTACTCACAAGTCAGCTGCAGGAAGTAATACAATAGATTACTTAATTGTTAATCGAAGGTTAATAATAATGGATTGAATCTAACGAATCATATGTTGGAATTCAAAGGCCAGGTGGATATGTCAATGTATCAATGACAATTAGTTTGATTTTTGAATGTCAAATGTCAATGAGAGGAAGAGGTAATACCATGAAATAAATTGAGAAAGAAGTTGCCAGTTCAGTGAAAAAGTTTTTAATGGAAAGAATTGTGACATTTTTTGAAATTGATTTCAGTTATTAATCCTTTCATGAAGGTGATAGAAATTTCTGTTTAAGTTTACTTGGGTATTCAGACAATAGTCATTATTGAAGAGTTCTTCAGAAATTTACAGTTCTTCAAAGAAGTCCAATTTCAAATATTTTTTTGTCTATGTTTTGTAAAGGTTTTGAGTTCCTGTTGGGGCTAAAATTATGATTATTGAATTTTAAATGGAATCCAAATGTTGATTTATCAGGTTTCTTCAAATGTTCGTTGATTCTAGTTAACAGTGGTCTAGAAGTACGACCAATATATGAGACAGGGCAATCAGAACATTCAAGTTTATAAACACCATTATTGTTGAGTTTATTGATTTTGTCTTTGGACTTAACCAAAGTTTTGTTCAAATTGTTAACTGATTTGAATGATATTTTTATATCTGGAAGAAGTTCTTGTATGAAATTGGAAATCACGTTGCAAATATCACGTTGCGAAATATTTAACAAGTGATGGACTTCCAGAGTGACTTGAGTTGAAGGCTAACTATCTATCCGTGCGAGACTTGAATTTGTGAATTAATTTGTCAATGGTGGAAGGTTGGTAGCCATTGTTGATAGCAATCTGTTCAATTATGTAGACTCCTTCAATATATTTGGTTGGGCTTGAGGAACGTTCAAAATATATTGATGTACGAATTAAAAGCGCCATTTTATGTTGCATAGGATGGTTTGACTTAAATGAAAATGACATGATCAGTCTGGGAAGGTTAAATGGAGAAATATAATTTGTTGTTAATTTTGTGATGTTAAATCAAAAAATTTCAATCTGTCATTCATTTCAATTTCAAATTATTTTTCAGATTTAACCATTACAGTAGGACAATTACCAGCACGTATTGAAAGGTGTAAAAGAGGACATTCTGCAGGTACAAATAGAGGAATTGGATAAAGATCACCCTGACCTGCAAGAGCAGGAAAGAAACTGTTTTCAGGATACAAATTTTGAATCAATAGCTCTCCATGAAAAGATATTATCAGAGTCTTCACGCATAACAAGTTCTGTAGCTCTAGTGAAATGGTCGTAGCGGAAAAAAGGTGAAATTACCAACTATGCAGATTCCAAATTTTCAAGGGTCATATCAAGATTGGTTGGAGTTCTCTGATACTTTCAATACGTTGATTCACTCAAATAAAAATCTCACAGATATTCAGAAATGCTATTACTTAAAAAATGCGGTAAAGGGTGGGGCAGCGGAGGTTAATCTTCCGTTAGAGGTTTCAGCGGATAATTATAAGGAGGGGTGAAGGCCAGATTCGAAAACAAAACAAAATATTGCTCTGAGTCACATAGAATCGTTGTACAATTTCACTCCAATTATAAAGGAATCATTCATTCACATTAGAAAGATTTTGGATGATATCAGGAAGGGCTTTGAGGTCGTTAGGGCAGCCGGTAGATTTTGGGATACATTTCTAATTTTCATTCTAGACAAACTCTCACCGCCCAAGAACAGGAGGACTATGATCAGCTGATTAAACATCTAAATTACGATATGGCCACGCCCATTTTGGAACACGTATACCACTCCCAGCTGAAAAATCGCTGTCAGAAATCGGGCGAATCCTTACAAAATTTGGAAACTGACATTGCCGCTTGGTTAGTCGATATCCAGCCATACCGGAAAATGTAATGGAGCGATTAGCGGTTCAGGCATTCTTGGATGGACTCCGTGACCAGAAACCAGACAAGCGTTGATATTAGCTCGTCCAACACATCTTCTAGACGCACTGCACGAGCTTTGGAATTGAAGCAGCAAAAGAATGCTGCAAAACCCAAAGTAAAGTTCAAAGCGATTGAGGAAGACTCACGGAGCCTGCTAACTTGGAAGCTGCCATAAGAAAAGTGATGAAGGAAGTGTTGCCTGAGAAAGACAGATAAGATGCGGAATGTGGCAAAATTGGACATGTGCGTAGCAAATGTCCAACATTCATCGACTCCGATGCAGGAAAACTAAAAAAGGTCGCGAGAAGGGGCAATCGATCGGCATGTGTCCACAAGCCTCGGTTAACAACGCATATGCGCTATCCTTCAACGACAGAACAAAGGTGTCTTAAGAGGCGGTCTCATCAATAACGAGCCTTGCACCATGCTGCTAGATACAGGTGCGACTAGGACAATTCTCGGCCTTCCTTTGCCAGAACACGGAGCGGATTGAACCGACAACTTGGAAGCTACGCACAGCAACAGGAGCCAGCTACTGTATATGGCGAGCTACCGATTGAAATAATTTTGGGCAGCACTAAAGTGAAACATCAGGCACTTGTAGCGGACATCGAAGACGATGCAATCATCGGAATGGACATCATGAATTCCAGAGGTTTGAATTGGATTTCAAAGGCGGCGTCCTACGTGTCACGGAGAAGAGCTGGTGCTTCATGGGAGAAGTGAGGGTTGATCCGTGTGTTGTTGGCTGAAGATGTAAAGCGTACCTGAGAGGGCTGAAACCATTCTGGAGGCTCGCTTGGGCGGGAGTACGAGCAGTGGAAGCGTGGTGATGTTCGAGCCCAAACTTCATGATGAGAAAATTGGGCGAGGGATTGCACTAGGGAAGACCTTGTTGCGTGCTGACCAATTTGTGCCGTAAGGGTCATAATTCAATTATTTTCCAGTGACCTTGAAGAAAGGAACAATATTGGGGCACTGCTTCGCCAGTTTCCTCAGTGATCCGAGTGTATGCAGTAGCGATTAGCCAACCCAACAACTTGCCCACAGAACTAGAAAAATTGTTGCCATCTCTTCCAAAGATATAAAACCAGCTCAACAGCCCAAACTAAGAGATTTAGTTAAAAGTACCAAGACATCTTCGATACGGACAAGGAAAAGGAGGTCGAACTAATGTGGTCCAGCACAAGATTGATACTAGAGGGTGCCCGACCGATCCGGCAATCAGCAAGAAGACTTCCTCTTGCCAAGAAGGAAGAGGCTGACAAAATAGTCAGCGATATGGGAAAAGAAGGAGTTATCGAACCATCTGACAGTCCCTGGTCCTCTCCAGTCGTACTGGTGAAGAAAAAGGATGGATCGACACGCTTTTGTGTAGACTATCGCCAACTTAATAATGTCACGAAGAAGGACAAATGACACCCTAGACACGTTGGCTGGTTCCACGATTTTCTCGACCCTTGATCTGAAGAGTGGATACTGGCAAGTAGAACTGGCTCAGGAAGATCGAGAAAAGACTGCTTTTACCATCGGCTCAGGATTGTGGCAGTTCACCGTTATGCCATTCGGGCTCTGTAATGCTCCCGCCACATTCGAAAGATTGATGGAAACAGTACTGAAGGGACTCTCATGGAACACGTGTCTAGTGTATCTCGACGACATAATTGTGGTGGCAGATCGTTTGAGGACCACGTGAAAAACTTGGAGGAAGTATTCCTGCGACTGAGGAACTCCGGATTGAAGCTGAGCCCTAAGAAATGCCATCTGTTCCAAAAGAAGTACGATACCTCGGCCACGTTGTCTCTGGAGAAGGAGTAGCAGTGGACGACCAGAAGATCAATGCTGTTAAGGATTGGCCCATCCCAAAAGACATTCACCAACTTCGAAGTTTCCTTGGTTTATGCACATACTATCGCCGATATGTGCTGGGATTCGCCAACATCGCTAAACCACTGACCAAGCTCACGGAAGGCCAAACAAAGTTCCAGTGGTCCGAAGAATGTCAAGACTCATTCAAGAAGCTGAAAGGAGCTTTGATCAACGCACCTATACTGAGCTATCCCCTACCCAAAGGGAAATTCATTTTGGATACGGACGCCAGCAACGTGGGACTTGGAGCTGTCCTATCTCAGATCCAGGAGGGACAGGAGAAGGTCATTGGTTATTTCAGCAAGGCGCTTAGCAAACCAGAGCGCAATTACTGTGTCACCAGGCAGAGCTGTTAGCTGTTGTAAAGGAGTGGAACACTTCTACAAGTACGTGTATGGAAGAAGATTCCTGTTGAGAACTGACCATGCAGCTCTCAAATGGCTCTTACAGTTCAAAATCCTGAGGGTCAAGTAGCACGCTTGGATCGAAGACTCCAAGAATTCGATTTCGAGATCGAACATCGAGCGAACTAGCCATAAGAATGCAGATGCCTTGTCCGAAGACCATGTCCAGATGATTGCTCACATTGCCGACGAGCAGAAGAAAAGAGCAACACTTTGTAGAACGCGGCAATGGATGACAACTGGAATGACAGCAAGATCCAGAAAGACCAAGAGAGAGACCCGACCTTGGCTTAGTCGTCAGCTGGAAGAAGGGCAATCGAAGACCATCATGGCAGAAGTACGAGTTACTCGCCGGCTGTTAAGTCCTATTGGGCACAATGGAACTCTCTTATTCTGGACAATGGGATCCTGAAACGGGTGTTGGAGGCCGATATTGGTGGAAGACAGACGCCAAATAATTGTTCCCAGGAACAGAAGAGAGGAAGTGCTGCGAAATCCATGATGGAGTCGCGGAGGACATCTGGGAGTGCGAAGACCCTGCAGAAAGTGAGGCAACGGTTTTACTGGGCCAATTGTCAAGCTGACGCCCAGGACTGGTGCAAAAGTGCGCTGTATGCGCTGCTAGCAATGGACCTCGAATACGACCCAAGGCCCGATGCGTCAGTACAGCGTAGGCAGCCCGTTCGAAGAATCGCCATTGACATCGCCGGCCCGTTTCCCGTATCCGACCACGGGAATAAATACATCCTTGTGGCAATGGACTACTTCAGTAAGTGGGCGGAAGCCTATGCCTGCCAACCAGGAAGGCATCACCGTCGCCGACGTCTTGGTGAAAGAGTGGATATGTCGATTCGGTATTCCAATGGAGCTGCACTCGGATCAAGGCAGAAATTTCGAATCCAACCTTTTCCAAGAAATATGTCTACTGCTGAACATCCAAGAACAAGAACCACGGCCCTACATCCGAGTCCGATGGAATGGTGGAGCGGATGAACAGGACGATCAACCGCCACTTGTCCAAGGTTGTCTCTGACCATCAAAGAGACTGGGACCAGTATCTTCATTTGTTCCTGATGGCCTATCGATCCGCGTACCGAGTCAACCGGTCAAACTCCTGCTAGTATTATAATGGGCGAGAACTGCGACTGCCTTGTGACCTGAAGTTTGGGATACGCCAGGACAAGACACTGCGGGAGAGGACTACGTCAGCAAACTTCGGCAGAGAATGGACGACATCCCGAGACGAGTCGGTTGAACATCAGAGTGCCAGCGATAAAATGAAGACCTATGACGTCAAGGCCGACGCTGGAGGATTTAAGGTTGATGACCTAGTTTAGCTGTACAACCCCAAACGTCGTCGTGGACTATCACCAAAGTTGCGGAACTCGTGGGAAGGCCCGTATAAAATCGTGAAAAGGATAAGCGACCTTGTGTACCGAATCCATAAGCCACCCGAGGAAACCAAGGGTCGTCCATTTCAACAGGTTGGCCTTATGCTGGAAACCATGACCAAGTTCGCACCCTCAAGCCACCGGAGGATGATATGACGTTGAGAAGTTTATGTCCTTGTATTCAAAGCGGGCAGAAAGTTCTACATGGGGTTACTGAGAGGAGTCACGAGACCTTTCGAGGTGCCTGCTGACTACGCACTAGCGCACTGTGTGGCAGAAGATCTTCAAATGTCCAGGGCATCGCCGCAGTGTTCTCAAGAAATTTGGTCAACTCCAAACACTGCGGGAGCAGAATCCAGAAGTTGGTGGGGTGCTACAGTTGAAGAAAGGCCAGAGAAACATCTACTACCTAGTTACCAAGAGGCATTCCCAAGATAAACCGTCCTATGAAGATGTCTGGAAGAGTCTCACCAAACTAAGAGATACTATGGTGGACCAGAATCTGGTGGATCTAGCAATTCCAAAATTATCCTGTGGTATTGATGGGTTGGACTGGAGAGTCATAAGAAGTATGCTGGAGGCAATATTCAGATCCAGCGGCGTCAAGATTTTGGTTTGCTGTAACCCTCTTCCACGACCGATCATGAAGACCGTGGAGTGTTACTTCCATCGAACTTCACGGTGCAGATATGGGGAGTCATGCAGATATCGTCACACTCCAAGGATGAAATTTCGGGACGAAATGTCTTTAAGAAGGGGGCAATGTAACGAACCTAGGCCGGACCTGCCGCCTCGCGCGTTGCCGTCGACAGCGATGAGATCATCCCCGGAGATATCCGAGAACCATCCAGTCGCTCTGCCACGGAAAACAACGGTCAATATTGGAAACAATTGGAACATGCCAGAATTCGAAACATCGAGAATGCTGTATCGGAGATAAATAGGCGACCCTCAAGTGGAGTCAAAAACAGTCTGAACGAGCCCATACGATCGAGCTATACAGTGGAGTAGTAATATAAATTAAATTGTAGATTAAGTGTGAAATAAATTAGTAGAACCAAGTTAAGTTTATTTACGTTACACTATATTAATGAAAATAAACTCCTAATGGAATATCAATCTGGTTTCCGATCTAGTTATTCCTGTGAAACTGCCCTACAAGTAACATTGTCAAAATGTAAAATAGATATTGATTCAAACAAGTATGTAGTGGCAGTGTTTCTGGATTTCAAGAGAGCATTTGAAACCATAGATATTTCTATTCTACTTTTGAAACTTCAATATTATGGATTAACCGATCATCCCTAAAGCTGGTTCAAAAGCTATTTGGAAAATAGGTCGCAATGTACCAAAATAAATAATACATTTTCAACTAATAAAGTCATCAATACTGGTGTTCCGCAAAGGAGTGTACTGGGACCACTGTTGTTCATTTTATACTTGAATGATATCAATTATATTCAGGAATGTGAATTTATTAATCTTTTCGCATATGACACCCTACTAACAGCAAGTGATGTTGATCTACCAAATGCTATTCAAAAAATGAATCGAACACTTGGCAAAATCTCAGAATTTCTCACAATTAATAAACTGAAACTCAACATGAAGAAAACAAAATCAATGATTATAACCACTCAACATAAAAACAATTTGTTGGATAAAAACTTGATAAAAATTGAAATCTATGGTGAAACAATTGAATTGGTAGAAGAGTTTAAATATCTTGGATTTATGATAGACAACTCACTGAACTTAAAAAACCACTTTCAATATATTAACAAAAAAATTGCAAAAAAAATATTTTTTTTCACACGAATCAGCAGATATCTGTCATTTCAAACCTCCTTAACGGTTTATAATACGATAATCAAACCTCACTTTGATTACTGTCCTTCCTTATTATTTCTTCTCAATTCAAACTTTATCTCATCATTGCAGAAACTGCAAAATAGAGGAATGAGAATATTGTTGGAATGTAACAGATACACTCCCATAATATATATGCTGCAGGTTCTTGATTGGCTATCAGTTAAGGACAGAGTGTTTTATTAAACCTACCTACCTACTTCAATCAATTCATCATTTATCAAAATGAAATTCATGATTACCCTACAAGAGGTAACATTAATTTTTATGTGACAAGAACAAATTACACGAGATCAATGAATTCACTATTCCACCGGGTCTCATTGAATATAACAAGCTTCCAAAAGACATTATAAGTAGCAGTTCTATAATACATTTCAAAAAATTACTTATAGATTACCTGAAATCAAAATATATTTAAATCAGTTTAAGGTTTATTTACCATATTTACACCATTTCATTTGTTTATGACTATAAAATATGTAAAATAATATAATTTTCATTTATTTTCTTTTTTTTCAATATCATTTCATATTCTTGCTTAGCGAATATTTTACTACAATTTTATTATTGTTAAGATGGTAACATTTATATTCATATATTGTATATTAGGATACCTATATTAAATAAACTTACTTACTAATAATAATAATAATAATATTTATTTCTTTGGTTGAAAAGTACATTTGAATTTTTCAAAGCACAATAAACAAAGAAAAGGTCAGGTTTATATTAAGAATAATGTTCAAGAGTAAAAATATAAATAAATAAAAGTTCAAATTATAAACTACACAGGACATGTCAATATAAAAAGATAGTTATCATTAAATTTAAAATATTCATCACCAGAAACCATGGTAAATCAAAACAGGGCAAGTAGGAGTGAATTGTTAACTAAGTCTGTTGAAGCTAGTGATCTCAAGTTAATTGATCAGTGAATTCTTGAATGGTGTATCAGACCCTCTGAATTAAAATTTTTTTTCAAGTGACTCTTGAAAACATGAATGTTTGGAGAACTTTTTATAGTTATTGGAAGGATGTTGTAGAACTTACATCCATTATACTCTACACCTTTTTCATACATGGAGGTTCTATGAGCATTCGGATCTGCATAATTATTATGTTTCTTTACAATAAAACCGTTTAACTTGAAAACATTTTTTTACTTATTTTATATCTATTTCAAATTTAGTAATCTAAGAATTATTCACTTTGCTATAACCAAAGTGAATGGTAATTCAAAATATTTCAGGTGAATAAATAGATCATTATCAGTGACCCTTTGTTCCAAATTTCCAAATTTAATTTAAGTGATTTCTGAACTACATCTAATCAGTTTGATTAGTATAGATTTTTAATGGAATATATGAAGATATAATGATTTTTTTTCCAGGTTATCGAACCTCAATTTCAAAGGGATTTCATATCCTTACTGCCAAAAGAACTTGCCTTGAATGTTCTCTCATTCCTGGAACCCCGGGATCTACTGAGGGCAGCACAGACCTGCCGCAGTTGGAGGTTCCTGGCGGAGGACAACCTTTTATGGAAGGAGAAGTGTAAATATGCCGGCATTGATGAAATTCCCAAAAAGAGGGTGTCCCCAAGGTCGCCTACCATGCATATGTCACCTTGGAAGGTAAGGAAGTTGATATGCATAATGTACATATTTGAGTTTGCTGGAAAATTAGATCGTTTCTTGGAATTTTTGTTGTGAAGTTGTTGATGTAAATCGAAATGGACATTTTTATTATATACATATAGACTAAAGCCTAAATACTTAATGTCCTCGACACATATAATTCTTTCATTATTAATTCGAACGTGAATAATTTTTTAATCAATTTGATATTTATGGCTTTTGTTTTAGATATATTGAGTTTGAGTTTATTAGTATTTAGGAACTGTCAAATGTTTTCAAGTAAACATATATTTTTTACGGGCGCATTTTCCAAATTATAATCACTTGCAGCATTGAGTATGTTGCCGGCAGATACATTTAAAAATTCCCAATCTTGGATGTAGTTGATATCATTGATTTAATATGAATAGTAGTGGTCCAAGAACACTGTCTTGTGGGACTCACTGGTATTTTACCACCATGGTTCTTTGATATCTGTGAAGGTTACTTTGAAACCACATATATGCTGTTTCCGAAATACTGTAACACCGTAATAATAAGTTTTTTATTTAATAAAAAATGATTGGTTTATATATGTTGTTTAATGAATAGTTGTATACAGGGTGTCCCTGGACTTCCTCTTTTCCTCTCGGGAATGTATTAATGGGGTCAAAATATCACCAGTACTTCATATAACTTTTGTTTCTAAAAGCCTTCGTTACCAAGTTACGGGCCCTCAAAGTTACAAAATGAAAAATGTTTTTCTTTGATAACTTTCAAAGTGAATATTCAAAATCATCTAAATTTTGGTGATTGACTAAACAAATGAATTCCTTCGATGAGCTTTCATGCAGGAGTCAGTTGTTTTGCTACAAAGTCAGGAACGGACACCCCAAAACTTTGAAATGACTGTGATTTGTCAATATGTTTTAACAAAACAAGGTTATCTGGACAATTTCCTGAATAAAAGTATTTGTGTGGAAAATCGATCGGAGCAACGATTTTTGATAAAAATTCATTTTTGTTCGACGACATCCAACCTGAGATGTCTACCATTATTCGAAAAGATTAATTTGTAATGAAAATAGAAATGATAGGTACAATGTTCATAACGAATTTTTAACATGCAAACACGTTTACCTTACAAAACTCATGGTGTAAATAATCAATCGCAAGCCTCAAGAGCAAACAGACATGCAAAATTCGCTACAAAAACTGCTCGATATGACCCCGTCTCTCTCAATACATTTCTTAGTCGGCGCAAACACCCTCTCTGTACTTGAAATAGCATGCCAGGGTCGATTTGTATGGCTTCACAATGTAATGTAATTCTATTCAACAAGGCATCTCTGGTGTGAATAGGTGTAGCGTAAACGAGGCTTTTTAGATGCCCCCACAGAAAGAAATCCAATGGATTTGAATCCGGAGACCGCGGTGGCCATGAATATGGCCCACCTTTACCAATCCATCTATTGGGGAAAATCTGGTTCAGATGTCCCCACACAATCAAACTAAAATGAGGAGGAGCGCCATCATGCATAAACCACATATCTCTTCGGGTTTGCAATGGAACATGTTCCAAAAGTCCATTCAAATCGTTCTGAATGAACTCCAAATAACGTTCTCCATTCAATCGGTCATGTAGAACGAATGGTCCTATAAGATGGTTTCCTATGATACCAGCCCAAACATTCACTTTGAATTTTCGTTGGTGTTTGGTTTGCAATATCCCATGGGGATTTTCTTCGGCCCATATGTGGAGATTATGAGAGTTGATTACTCCATCTCTACTGAAACCTGCTTCATCAGTGAATAAAACTCTAGTAATAAAAGTCATATCCTCTCTTTGCTTATCCAGGAACCAAATGGCATTTTCCCAGTCGTGCTGGAAAATCTTCAGGTGTCATGGCATGTACCTTCTGGATGTGATATGGGTGGAGCAGTTGCTCCTAATTATTCTATGAATAGTGGACTTGGATGTATGGAACTGTTCTGATAGGTTTCTGATGCTCATTGAAGGATCATCAGCGACAGCTTCAAAATATTTTCCTCCAATACAGAGTCGCACAGCCCTAGGAGCGCGTCACCACCTCGTTTTGGCAAACTGAGCTATAATAATATTGAAATAAAACAGCAGGTCCAATTAATTATCCATTAGACATACCTCTCTCCCTCAAGCTGCGAGCGACAGCTCGAGCGTTTCTCTTGCGGTAGCGTTGATTAGGAAAACTCAGCATACAGACGACGGGCTTCTGCAGCATTACCAAATGCTTCGTCCATACAATGCATGCATATCTGCATATTCATTGAATGTAAACTGTTCGGCCATAACAAAACACTTCAAACTGTCCTATTAGAATATTAACAATACAATGACAACGCACCACTCAACAAAACAAAATCGCACTCCAGTTCTCATTTTTATCCACTAATTTTATTTCTTTCTACAAGGTGTTTTTGTCAACATCTGTGGAAGAAATGGAACATAAATTTATTCACCGGATATTTTTCACCTATTCATGTGCAGCCGTTTTTGTAGTTTATTCGTTTGCTTTTTATTAGTTATGTCTTCCAATGTGCGTTTTTTCAGCTAAATTTATCTTCGGGTTAAAGGTTTTCTCCCATGAAATTATACTTATCAGTGAAACTCCTCAACATTTAAGCTGTGAATACGAATTTGCAACATCCAAATGTTGAGTTTCATGAGATTCAGATAACATAACACGAAACGTGCTTATTCCACGCGTACATACAAAATATGGACTGAATAGAATATCTTTATTGACTATATTTTACACAGTTGTATATTCATAGCACGTCACAAAGAAAGAAATTGTATATAGGTAAAATTTAGGATACAAATAGCAGTGCACACAATAATTACAATTAAGAGTTGATATAAATAAAACAATTTAAAGCAGCCAACACATTATAATAATAATAATAATAATAATAATATATTTACCAATAAAATGATATAAAATAGATATGAATGATAAAATAATATAAAATAGAGACAATATCAGTACAGCAGGTAAATACAGGTAACCCACAAAGGGATGAATCCCTGTGCGTGGGTATATAGATATCTTAACATACACATATATTACACATCCATGAGTATATACACCTATACAAATATATACTTACATTCATTCACACATACGTTATACATATATAAAACAATTTTTAAAATAATTTGAACATAACATATAGGTATAAGCGGACCAAGGCAGCATATATCACATCAATATCAACTATCAGAAGGATCAAATGTTATTATATTTATTTTTTTCATTAGTGAATTCATAAGTTATAGGTATTTTTCCTATCGATTAAGCTGTGAATTTCTTTTCTAGGGACAGACTGAAGCCAAACAGTAATTTTTTTTTTGAATAGACCGTACGCATTAATTCGTGTCAGTTCGGTAGGAATTTTAGCATAAAGAATGGGACCAAGGTAATTATAGCATCTTTGGGATAGCGTTTTTTCAACTTTTGGTATAGCCGTTGTTTTGGCTTTGTGTCTTGTATTATAACCATGTTCTATTTGCCTGAATGTATTTCTAAACCTATAATGGTTTAGTATTATGCGCTGATAAAATAATTGTCTTGCATCAAAGCGCTCTAGTTTCCTTATATAGTTCCTCAGTTGAGTATGTGAAATTTTTGAAGAACATAATCTTCAGAATCCACTTCTGTGTTATTCTAGTTTTTTCAGGTGATTGTTGGTCACCCCTCCCCATGCTAAAATACCATAATTGATATGAGGTTTCACTAGAGAATTATAAAGGATTTCAAGATGAGTCTGGTTGAAAATCCTCCTCAAAAACTTGAACAGAAATATTAAGCTTCTCACTTTTTTGACTATATACTCGATATGATTATAAATGAAAAATTATTGGATTTGGTAAGAGTGAGAAGTCAAACCACCTTCTTCCACACTTTTCAGATATTCCTCTACAGAATAGAAATAATTTTCCAATAGAAATGATTTTATAGCTTTTTTGAAGCAGTACATGGTTAAAGTCTTCAATGATTCAGGTAGAATGTTGTAGAGATGGTAATTCAAAGAATTATTCATGGACTTTGCGAGTCTATATCTAGGTACTCTAATTTTATGTGATCCTCTTGTATCATGTTCATGGATATCAGATTGGATAATTAGGTTTGGCAAATTCTTATGGACCTCAGTTAAAGTACTCAGAATAAATAGAGATGGGAGGGTCATGATTTTCAGCGCTTTAAACGACGGTCTGCAGGTATCACGATATTTGGCATTTGCCAGGATTCTAATTTTGTTTCCTGAATACACTTGGGGCTTCCGAGGAGTTACCCCAGAGTAGTATACCATAATCTAGGTGGGACTGGAATAGCGAGAAATAAGCCGTTCTCAGAGTACTTGTATTTGTAATATGCCTCAACTGGCGAATGCCGAATAGTGAGCTAGATAGCTTCTGATTCCAGTTGAGTTTATGATCAATGGTTATACCTAATAGTTTGACGTTGGAGTTTTCATTAGTAGATGTATTGGTGGTAAATGCCACTCTTTCTGTTTTGTCATTATTTATTTTGAGTCGGTTGGCAATAAATCAGTTCTCAGCTTTATGCTCTGCCTCTGCAGCCATCAAAGTTAGGGAATCATAATCCTTATGAGAATATATGAGGGTGGTGTCATCCGCGAACAGAACCCCATCATGGGGTGTTGAAATTTGCGTCAAGTCATTTACATAGATAATGAAGAGTAGTGGCCCCAAAACAGAACCTTGAGGGACTCCAACTCTACTTCTCTGAAATTAGATAAACCATTGTTATAAGATACTGTTTGGAGTCAATTTGTTAGGTAGGATTTAATGAGGTTTAGAGTAACTCCCCTAATTCCATAAAAATTCAGTTTTTCGAGGAGGATATTGTGAGAAACGCAATCAAAAGCCTTGGACAGGTCACGCAGTATAATACCCATATGGTTTCCCTGTTCAAGGCCCTGGATCAGTCTCTCCACAACGTATACTGCACCAATGGTGGAGCGATTTGACCTAAATCCAAATTGTGAATTATTAAAAAATAATTTTTCTCCAAAATACCTTGTTAGTCTGTGTTTTATTATTATTTCGATTATTTTTGAAAAAATGCAGATGATTGATATTGGTCTGTAATTTCCAGTATCATTTCTGTCACCCTTTTTAAATATGGGAATAATTTTAGAGAATTTAAAGCTATCTGAGAATATTCCTGTCAGGAAGATTAGGTTGATCAGGTCGGTTAAAGGTTCAGTAATATTGTCGCTTACTGCTTTTATTATTTTACTATTGCAGTCATAGATATCTAGGCAAGAGGAGTTTTTCAGAGAAGCAATTGCGTCTGCAACTTCACTTGGCTCAGCGGGTCTCATAAAAAAAGAGGAAGATGGTACAGGAGAGCACTTGAAGCTCAATAATTGAGTGTTCGTCGCTGACGGTAATGATTTAATTGATATTTTCCGCGACCGTGCTGAAATATTCAATGAACTGGTCCGATAGGTCATCGGTTGGGTTTACACATTTAGTTTTAAGATGATTTCGTTCATGGTTGACTAATTGCCAGACTGCTTTCGATTTGTTTTCAGAAGCAAGAAGATAATTGTCATAAGCTGATCATTTTGTTGACTAGTTGTTTTTCATAATATTTTTTATAGTCTTTGTATGCTTTCATATCCACTGGGTCTTTGGTTGAGTCACAGATAGTTTTAATGGACATTAGAATGTTTCTCTGTGATCTGAGTTCATCGTTGAACCAAACTACAGGTTGGGCTTTCTTTGAATTGTCTGTTGATTTCACTGGAAATGTATTTTCTATCAGCTCAGAGAAAGAGGTTATTATGAAGGAAGCTAGAAAGTTGACATCTGTATTGGATTTAAATATTTCCCAGTCTAATTGAGAGAGTTTTTCCTTGAAAATACTCAATTTGTGATTTGACTTTTTCTGTGTGTTTAGTGTCAATTACTATATACTGGCCTCTATGATCTGACAGGCAAGGGTCCAGTACACCTGATTTGCAAGTAGATTGGTTCAAATTTGTGATGATATTGTCTAAGCAACTGGATTTCTCCAAAGATACTCTAGTAAAATCGTCTATTGTTACAGAGAGACCATAAGAACCCACCAAACCCAAAAAATCACAAAGTAACGAGTTTCTTTTAAAATCAATATTAAAATCGCCCAATAATATGAGCTTATCACTTTTTAGGCATTGTAGAAAATATTGAAATTACCATTTCTACTAGATCTATAAACGGTTATTAACAGTTGTCTTTAATTCAACAAGTTCAATACCACAGAATTCAGCATTGATTTCTTCACAGTAGACATTCAATGGTATGGGTTTGAAGCGGATTTTATTGTTTAGGAAAATTGCAACAACACCTCCATGTACTCTTTGACTTCTACAAAAGTAGTTAGCCAATTTGCAGCCAGGTATATTACTAAGTTTTAGGTTTTCTTCCTTTTGCCAGTGTTCGGAGAGACATAAGACATTGAACTGGTAGTCATTTAAAAACGATTCAAATCTTTCCAGTTTGTTAGATAGACATTGGGTGTTTATGTGAAATATACTCACTGAATTATCATAACTGATGAGTTCAATTAAACTTGCTTCGTTCAACTTCCTGTAATTAGCTGTATTTACATCACTGTTTCCTTGGGGTTTGTCAACCCTAAAAAAGAGGTAGGTTGACGACTGATTTCGGCGACGTTTCTGACGTTCTGGCCAGAACAGAGGCTTGTAGAAGTATTCTTTAAATTTAAAATCCGCAGCTATCATGAACGACTTCAAGTTGTTTTCAGTTTTTATATTTTTAACAATGAAGTTTTCCTTGGGTTGTCCTGTTTTGTCATTTAAAAATGTTTTGATTTCATCTTTCTCGACTTCTTCTTCGACGCGGTAAATGTACATCCATACTTTAGGCTTAGCTCCTTTGAATTTACCTCCATCATCGTCCAATCCGGCGCGTGTAAGTTTTTTTCCTCTGGACAGTTTGCCAGTCGGAATTGCTAGTGTGGTTTTGGTAATTTGTGTATGGAACCCCATTTAAAGATGTAGTAGCTCCTGCGTCGTGTATGTTTTTGGTCTCTAAATTCATTATTTCATGGATTTTTTGCTGAGTTTGTACTCTCATAATTTCGTTAGCCATCGACTTTACATTTAGTGGTGGTCCACTGTGTATATTTGAAATGTTTGATACGGTTTTGCCACCCTGTAGACTGGAGTTCCCTATGTTTATTTCCGTTGTACCTGCTTCTGGTAAGCCATTTTTTGTATGTTGTGGTTTTTTGGCAGTTTCAGTTTTATTAGAGGTCACACTTTTTGTTTGTTTGTCTGAAAGTGTTTTTCTCTGTATGGATCAGCAAATGGATCAGCTCTTCTTTGTCCGAAATTATTTTGTTTTTGTCAGCCAGCATTTGTTAGAAGTTTGATTTCTTCTTTAGGTAGGTAGGTTTTTTCGACGGTGTTTATGTCTCCCATACCTTGATCAGTTTCATGCTTACATCCTGCGTTTTTTTCACTGGATTATTTTGAACTTTTTTTTGACAATGTTTACACATGTAATTTTTTATTTCATTGGGAGCGGCGAATAGCAAACCTGTAGCAATCGCCATTTTGAACTTTTTTTCGATATTTCATAGTGGAGTAGCTTGTTAGTTCAAAAACACCACGAATCTACATAAGTTGATATTTAATTTGAAAAAAATATCTACATTGTGAATGAAACTTTTAACTAGGTACTGTACTTTTTGTTTACGACTTCATTTTAGCATATTTTGTATTATCCCTGTTATAAATGTTGTTGAATTACGTTAGCATTAGTATTTCTACTGTGAAAATTTTTCATTTCAAATAATGGTGGACGATCGACTTTCCACACCAGTACTTTTATTCAGGAAATTGTCTACGTAACCTTATTTTGTTAAAAACTATTGAAAAATTATCTGTCATTTCAAAGTTTTGGGGTGTGGACCATCGGGGGTAGTCCGTTCCTGACTTTGTAGCAAAACAACTGACTCCTGCATGAAAGCTCATCGAAGGAATTCATTTGTTTAGTCAATCACCAAAATTTAGATGATTTTGAATATTCACTTTGAAAGTTATCAAAGAAAAACATTTTTCATTTTGTAACTTTGAGGGCCCGTAACTTGGTAACGAAGGCTTTTAGGAACAAAAGTTATATGAAGTACTGGTGATATTTTGACCCCATCTATACATTCCCGAGAGGAAAAGAGGAAGTCCAGGGACACCCTGTATAATTGTGATTTAATTTTTCTGCTTCATTCCAGGCAGCTTATATGAGGCAGCATGCTATTGAGATGAACTGGAGATCAAAACCAATAAGGCCGCCAAAAGTACTGAAAGGGCATGATGATCATGTCATTACCTGTCTCCAGTTTTGCGGCAGTCGTATCGTTAGCGGTTCCGATGATAATACTCTGAAAGTATGGTCAGCAACTACGGGAAAGGTAATTAAATGGGGATATTTTGAAACTTGTATAGAGACATCATTGCCGAAACTCTTTTGGGCACAATCTAGCATGAGAGTAAATCTGTTGAGAAATTATGAAAAATGAGGTCTTGAGAATAAATAGGTATAAGGACATGCTTAATAAATCCCAAAGGAAAACACTACTGCGAGTAATCACGGGAATAATACCTAATGACACAATGGTACTGGAGAGGAAAAGGATACACGAAACGGGACAAGGACACCAACCCCATGTGAGAAAAGCGGCAAGAGCAGAATCACTAACAGGGCAGGGAAAATGGGACGACCTAACAACGAAGGCCTAGTGTACCAAACAACTCATACCAGAAGTCAAACCATGGATTAACTGTAAATTCAGTGAAACGGACTACTTCCTGACACAAGTCTTGTCAGGGCACGGGTAATTTAAAACTACACTAAAAGAATAGGCAGGTATAATGAAGACGGATGCGTATACTGCGGAGAGCAGGACACGCTCAAAGCACACCATTTTCGAGTGCAACAGATGGGACAGGAAACGGCAAGAACTACATATAAGATTAGACACCACGGTGTCTGCACACAATCTGACAGAATTAATGATAGAAAACCGGGAAAAATGGATAGTGATCCTCAACTTCATCAAAGAAATAATGTCCCAAAAAGAAGAAGATGAGAGACAACTATAGGAAAGAGAAAACGAGTGAGATCAGGACATAAAACCATTCGTATCCCGACGAAATGCCACACTGGCGATACCGGGTACAAAAGAAGGTAGAAGGGGGGTTTTTAGTGAGTAGGTCAACCAAGAGAGCCTCACATATCCACCCAGCGATAGAACCTAAGCTCGTGAAATGCATAAAACATTCCCCCCCCAAATAAAAAAAGTCTTTGGGCTCTAGCTGCCTGTAATCCATAGAATCTTGTTTGTTCCAGACCCTTGCATCTACACAAGATATGCTCTGCTGTTTCTTCGTCTTGAGAAAAGCAACACTCTGCGCTTCCTCAAGCCGATTCTCTGAAGATGCTTTTGCAGTCTACAGTGACCTGTCAATAACCCAGTTATAATCCTATTCAGTTCTAACAGGGCTGCTGTTCTTTTTTTCGAAGGGTTTGGTATAAATGCCTTCGAGTGCACTTGTCCCACTGTTTCATACCAGTACTCACGTTTTTTCCGCTCAGTCCAGTCTGAAAACACTTCTTTGGTTCTGCTCTCTGATATTCCGAAGAAGGGCTCTGGTCCTATGAACTCCTTCATAGTGCCTTCTTTTGCCAGAATGTCGGTTTTTTCCTTTCCTTCAACGCCTTTATGTCCAGAGACCCATAGCAGAGTCTGTTGTCCCTGCCCACACTTTGAAGGGCTGTCACGCAGTTCCATACTAATCTGGATTCTATCCGACTTGATGCCAGAGCTTTCAGTGCTGCTTGGCTGTCCGACATGATTTTGATCGATTGATTTTTCGTGTTTCTGTTCAGAATTTCTTGCAGGCAGAGTTCGATTACTTGGACTTCTGCCTGGAATATTGTGGCGTACTGTCCCAGGTTAACACTAATGTTAAATTCTGGATGTACTCCATGTACTCCGGCCCCAACTCCGTCTTCCGTTTTGGAGCTGTCTGTGTACCATTGTAGATTGACCTTTGTGAGTTCTCGTTCTTTCGTCTCCCATTTGTCTCTGCCCGGGAGGAGAATCTCATAAGGTCTATAAAAGTTGTATGGGGGATCTTTGTAACTGGTGGCATTGCTAGAATCGGATAGGATTTTATCTCGTTCTCGATCTTGTGACTACTTTTTCACCTATTACTCGTTGACCTCGACAGGTTTCTGTATACACTCACTCTTGCCTCCTTCTTTAAGCAGATGTGCAAAGGAGGGATATTGAGGAGGCCTTCCATTGCTGCTGTCGGGATGATGGACATTGCCCTTGTTATGATCTGGAGTTTGTTAAGATTTTCTCGTGCACTCTTCTGTGTCCCTTTGCTCCACCAGATGATCGCTCTGTAGGGGATCATAGGTCTTACCACTGTGAGGTATAGCCAGTGTTTGGGTTGCATTCCCCATGTTTTCCCACATATTCTTCTACAAGTCCATAGGGCCTTGCTCTGTTGGACACTTTTTCTAGATGAGCATTTCACGTGAGATTCTTATCTAGAATTACCCCTAGGTATTTGACGTCCTCCTTGAATAGAACTGTTTCACCATAGAGGACCGGCTTTCTTAGTGAGTCTAGCTTTCTCCTTGTGGAGAATGGTACTATCACTATCTTGCTGGGGTTGACCATAATTCCTCTTTTTCACACCATCTAGTAATAGTCCTCAGAGTCGCTTGGAGTATGTCCGATATAACCTCTCCAAACTTTCCTCTCACTGTTATAACTATGTCGTCAGCGTAGGCTTGAACCTTGATTCCCTCCGCCATAAGAGTGTCCTCAGATCGTCTACGAGAAGTGCCCACAGTAGGGGTGATAAAACTCCTCCCTGGCCACGATTTTCTCCTGGTGGAGGGAACTTAACATCGCCTCGATCCAGTTACAAACCGTTTCCGATATCCCTTTGTTGATTGCTGCTCTGTGTAGAGATATCGGTAGTGCATTATCGAATGCAGCTACTGCGATTTCTCCGCATCTCAGAGAGTTGTTCAGTTTCCCGACGAGGTTGTTAATGCAGTTTCTGTTGATTTTGCTGCCTGGTAAGCATACTGGTGGGTGCTGAGAGGGTTTTCCTTCAGCACCTCTTCTCGTATGTGCCTATCCAGCATCTTCTCTGTGGCTTTCAGCAGAAATGTTGTCAAGCTGATCGGGCGAAGGAATTTGGGAAGGTTTTTATTGTTCCTGACTTTGCGTATATATACAACCCGTATCGACGCCCAGCTTGAGCAGGCTGAGCAGACGGTCAGTTCGAGCAGACGGTCAGTTCCAGCTGCCCCTCCTCCGTTGGGATTGTTAATTGTGCTGCCACCACATCTTCGGAACGTAAATCTGAAAGTAGTAAGCCATTAATGTCTTTTCTTAGTAAGATACATGCCCTGGATTTTTGGCTGTGGAACATTACCTTACCAGGAATATTGCCCAAGGCGTTTATTCAGCCTGGTCCTGTTGTCCATGGCTCCTGTATTAGTTCCATGTCTAGGAGCTCATTGGATAACACAGAACCTCAATATTGTTATATTACAAAAAAAATTATATCTTCCAATATAATCAATTCATAAATATTTTCAGTGTTTAAGGACTCTTGTGGGACATACGGGTGGTGTATGGTCATCCCAAATGTCGGGTAGTACCATTATTAGTGGAAGTACTGATAGAACGTTGAAAGTTTGGGATGCGGATACTGGCGTTTGCATACATACTCTGTATGGTCACACTTCTACAGTTAGGTGTATGCACTTACATGGCAAAAAGTGAGTATTCTTCTCGGGTAGTTCCGATTTTGAAATATTAAATGATAAACTTACTGACAATATGGATCATGAATTGAATTGATATTTATCATGATTGAGAATGGAATAATCAATTTCTCAAATAGCAAACATAAACTAAATCAATAAACTAAACTTTTTGATGGCAAGCTTTCCTTCAAATGTACTAAAAAGACAATAATATTTTGTTTCATGTGTAAAGTGAGTCTTTACACCTGTAAGTAACTTGCCTAATTAATGTGCTTAATTCAAACACAATAAAAATAGGTATTCTTGATAACTTTAGAAATCTATTACACATGGGGTAACATAAGTACGTTAAAATATTCAAGTGACGTATTCCTGAGACAATTTTAAGAAAAAAAGTTTATATAAACTTGTGTCCGGAAATGCTTTGTTTCGGAGATACAGGGTGTTGAAATTGAATTTTTTTGTTCGCTTTTTGAAAATAACTTTTGCAAAAAATAAGTTATTTGCACGAAATTTGGTACCCAGGGTTTTTTTGACGTGGAAAATCATAATTTCAGTATTAATTTTCATGTAACATCTAGAGGCGCTGACGCTGTCATTATTTATTTCAAATTGCCCTAACATTTTGACAGTAAACTTTTGGTACTTTTCATGAAAAACCTTATTCCCACACCTTTTCCAAGTAAAAGGTACACTTCCTCAACAACGCTGGAGGTGATCGTTTGAGATATTTACAATTTTCTATATCGATGCATGTTACTTAGCTCCTAGGGCGCTAAGTGAAGTTGCTGAGAACATTACAAAAACTATGTATGTGGTAGGTCTCGTCAAAATAAACTACTTTTTTCCTATGAAATGTTTATCGAAAAATGATTTGTTTTCGAGATACAGATTGTTGAAATTTTTCAAAACATGGTTGGTTTTTGTCATAAGTTATTTGCAACTGCAGTTATTTTCATCAAACTTTAAACCTTCTTCAAACTGAGCATTATCAAACTGCTTAATCAATCCAAATTAAAAATAATTGTCAGGTTTAATTATTCAATTAGAAAGTGCTACATTTCGGAGTTTGTAAAAAACAATTCGGAGAAGAACTATGTTATTTATTAGGCAATTAAACATATAAAAATTGAACGAAACAACTATTACAACAACTGTTCAAAGTGACGACCCCCAATAGTAATACAAGCTTCTGCTCTCCTCATCAAAGAATTCCGCACCCGTTGAATGCCGGGAGTGTTTCTTATCGTTTCGCAGCAAGCTATGATGCGATCCCTAAACATTTCCTCGTTTCCAATGGGGCTAGCATAAACTAGTGATTTTAGGTGTCCCCAAGAAAAAATCGACGGGATTGAGGTCCGGTGACCTGACCTTGGGGGCCAATGTTGAGTGCCTCCTCTTCCTATCCATCGTTGGGGATATGCTACGTCTAAGAAATTTCATGCTATCAGACTAAAATGAGCAGGGGCTCCATCGTGCATAAACCAAGAGTAATTTCGGAGACCAATGGGAACATCTTCCATAAGCTAGAGAAGCTCGTGTTCCAAAAAATTTGGGCAAGCATCTCCATTCAAACGTAAGGGGAGAAAATAGGGCCCAATTAAATAATCCCCAATTATGCCTACCCATACATTAAAAGAGAATCTGTCTTGGAAATGAGTTTGCTTTATCGCATGTGGGTTATCTTCCGCCCAGATGTGGTTGTTATGGAAGTTCATGATACCATTTCTTGAAAAATTAGCCTCATCTGTGAAGAGGATTTTCGATAAAATTTGGGGATGTTGTTTGACTTTTCTTTGAAGCCATTGAGCAAATTCGATACGTGGTTGAAAATTACGTAGCGTAAGTGCCTGGACACGCAGAATATGATAAGGATATAATTGCTGTTCCTTTAAAATCCTGTAAACGGTCATGTGACTCACATTTAAAGTTTGACTAATTTTTCTTGTACTTGCCTCTGGATGTTCACTAATTTCTTCGAGAACCCCCTCTTCCAATTCCACAGTTCTTGTAGTCCGTGGCCGTCCTACTGCAGAATTTATTTCAAAGCTTCCAGATTCGGAATGTCGCCGGAAAAGTTTCGCAAATGTCGCTGTACAAGGAGTGACGCGTTGGGGATACCTTTCCTGATAGATGCGTCTGGCCTCGGTTGAATTTCCATCAGCCAAGCCGTATGCAAAAACCATAATAGCCATTTCAGCATTCGTAAAGTCGGGCATGGTACCAAAAAATCACTTTATAAACTCCGAACTGTGAATTTGTCAATGAATAGTTAAAAATGTGACAGCAAACTTCTATTTTTATAAACGAACGTTCATAGCCTACTCGATTTAATTAAATTAATTTGCAAGGGAAATGACAAAAATTATTGAAATCAAATTTGGCTGTACTGATTAAGCAGTTTGTAATGCTCAGTTTAGAAGAAGTCTGTCCGGGTATACTGCATATAAAGTTTGATGAAAATAACTGCAGTTGCAAAAAACTTATGACAAAAACCAACCATGTTTTGAAAAATTTCAACAATCTGTATCTTGAAAACAAATTATTTTTCGATAAACATTTCATAGGAAAAATGTAGTTTATTTTGACGAGACCTACCACATACTTAGTTCTTGTAATGTTCTCAGCAACTTCACTTAGCGCCCTAGGAGCTAAGTAACATGCATCGATATAGAAAATTGTAAATATCTCGAAAACGATCACCTCCAGCGTTGTTGAGGAAATGTACCTTCTTTACTTGGAAGAGGTGTGGGAATGAGGTTTTTTCATGAAAAGTACCAAAAGTTTACTGTCAAAAATGTTAGGGCAATTTGAAATAAATAATGACAGCGTAAGCAGCGGCTCTCTAGATGTTACATGAAAATTAATAAGTAATTATGATATCCCACACCAAAAAAACCCCGGTACCAAATTTCGTGCAAATAACTTATTTTTTGCAAAAGTTATTTTTAAAAAGCGAACAAAAAAATTCAATTTCAACACCCTGTATCTCCGAAATAAAGCATTTCCGGACACAACTTTATATAGACTTTTTTTCTTAAAATTGTCTCAGGAATACGTCACTTGAATATTTTAACGTACTTATGTTACACCCTGTATATTGATATAGTAAGTCGTTTATTGAATAGGAAAGAATCCTAATATTCACAATACAATTGATTTACAATAACAATACACAATTAAAATGTATAATAAGTAATTCATCCAATATAGATTAAAGTTATAATAGTTAAACTGTAATAAATATTAATTCATATATATATATATATATATATATATATATATATAATAAAGACAAATATATATATAGTGGAACCTCGATCAACCGTCACTCTTTTAACCGCCACTCTCTGTTATCCGTGATCCGCAAACTGAGATATTGCCTATTGTTTCAGTAACTTAATAGCGACTGACGAGTGCAGATCAGTGTTTCATGGTGCCGTTTCAATTGTGTGGTGTTGTGATTCAAATATAAATATGTATTATTCACTTATACACGGTTTAATTTCATTCCCAAACCATTTGAAATCTAGTTACTATACACGTTTTTCAAGTTTTATAAACACATAATAACTTACCATACATAAAAAGTGAGACTTGAGGCTATAAAAATTGAATACATAAATACATATTTACGTACATTGTTTCTGCAATTTTTCCAAAATCATCACTTGAATTTACCATTGTTTTTTCGTTGACTTACAGGGTTGTGAGCGGTTCAAGAGACGCCACACTAAGAGTATGGGACATCGAGACAGGCAATTTCCTCCATGTCCTTGTGGGTCATTTGGCCGCCGTCCGTTGTGTGCAATATGATGGGAGACTAGTCGTGTCGGGGGCTTATGACTACATGGTGAAAGTGTGGAATCCTGAGACTGAAGAGTGCCTGCATACCTTACAAGGGCATACTAACAGGGTCTATTCACTGCAGGTAAGGAAAAATATTGCATACTTTCAATCCATACCACACTCGATGATGTATAGGCAATTTATAACAATATTTAATTGAAAGTAAAATATAATTCTTTGAACAAAGTGGTGGTCCTATAAAAAAATACAATGTTTTAGGCAGTCATAAAAATGAACAGGTTTGAGAAAGATAAAATGATACCACAATGGGTAAAAAGGGTCACCAGAGAAGATTTTTCAAGATTCTCTTGCGCCCTCTAGCAGTGAATTTGAAAGCCGTCTACAAAGACATGGCGTTTGTCAGATTCGATTACTGTTTTCTGATTGGTTGGCAAATGAAAGATCTTACTTAGCAACCAATCAGAAAACAGTGCATGAGAAGTAATTTGAACATTCTTGTCCTACTTAGGAATCTTGCAAATTAGCCGATAGAAGTGCATGCAAGTCTTTGTGTTGCAAACTGCATATGGAGGTCATTAGGCAGGTAGTGAGTCATCAATAAAAATCATTATTTTTTTATAACTAAATATAGGTTCAAAAAAACTTATATTATAATCAAAATCGAAACACAAATAATGATTATTGTAATATCCTAATATCCATGTCAAATATCAGTTCGCTGAAGTTTGTTTTTACTATCAAACAACAAACTGTTCCGTGCATATTTTGAACTTTTTTTGGATCCTTGCTTGTAAAAATCAAAGGAATAAGGAGCCAGTGGCTCAGTGGTATGAGCGTTAGTATTGTACCCACTGTTTCCACACAACCCGGGTTCGACTCCCACAGCTGGTGAAGAATTTAAAAGATAAGGCCCCCTTGATTTTAACTCGTACAAGTTTTCATTAACTTCTGAGGGTTGGTAAAACAACTAAGAAAGCGGTTAAAAAACTTTTTAGACATTTTTCTGTTGCATTTCTCAAATAGTGTAATGAACGGTTCTTCCAATAATTTAGCTTTATTAAAATAATTCAATAAATACCCTACATAAAACAAAACAATTTCAGGATTGCCTGGCAGCCTTTCCAATCCCATAAAATGGTCTACAATTTTTTTTTCAGCATATTACATATACATTACAATGTAAAATACAGTACAAATTTTTAGTACCTCAATTGCAAATTTTTCATTATAAAATTTAAGGTTGCTGTAGCAATTGGAGTAGGACTTTATTCTTATCGGTCTCTGGATAAGTAGGCAAATGTGTCAACCAAACATCAAAATATTGGCCAAGAAAACACAGCTATATCCGAGGTAAGGCTGGCAACATCGTAAAAATAAAATTTGTTATTTACAATGTGAAAAATGAAGACATTTTGGACAATGCCAATTTTACATACGATAAACACGTGTGTGGTGTTTTGGTTAAAGAAATGCAAATGTTGACTGTGGCAGAAAATAGCGCTGAAAAATTATATTTGTTATGAAAGTTCTGAAAGTATTTTGACTTTGAACTCGCGTTCAGGAGGAAGTACGTAAATACCATCAAACGGCATATTCTCAATTTAGCCAAAATTGAACTTGTTCAATTAGAACACTGAGCAGTCCAAAGATTGACACTACGAGGGTCAAGGTTAATTAACATGGTCTTCGAGTAATCCAGCGGTACCCAAACAGCAATGTTTTGGTTGGTAATTTTTTTCCTGGCTTATTAGAGACTTACATAAATATTTCAAAGGAATAATCTTTTTATTTTTTGATAAACTATCAACTGTAATGCAACAAGTCAGTTTACACCCTGTATAGTCTTTAGATAAGAATGAAAACAATGGAAAATCTTGAATCAACTAATGTTTTTGATTGATCCTTTCTCAAGCCTACATTGGAATCTTCTCATGTATATTATTACTTAATGTTTTTGTCCTATGATTACTTGGTAAAAGGTTTGAAATGTTTGTTGAGTTCCTTGATTAGTGAATTCCGAACATTGATGATAACAAACATCTGATGAGGACAATAACATGCTCATTGATATTTTTTACAATAATGATCATATAAGAAATTTCTACATATCTACGTTACCAGACTTTTGGAAGAGGCTGCTCCAAGGGGGGATGCAGGGGGAGGGGTGTCACACCCCTCAAATATTTCTCCAAGTCACCATTTTTGAGTCAGTTGGCAAAAATACGCCTTGCCGATTTTTACAAAATAATTTTAATATTTGTTTCAAACTACAAATGTGAAAGATATAAATAAGTTTTTACGCAAGATAGACTGTGATGTGCAGAGTGTGTACAAATATCCAAAATTCATTGCATAAATGGGTTGAAATAGCTAAGGTTATTTGAATCACTTTTGAAAGCATTTTTCATGTTTTATAAATAAGAGGTTGAAATTTATATGAAGTTATTCAAACGAAACAAGAGATTGTAAATAAAATTCTAGTAAAGAACAAATTTTTTCAGTCACCTCGTTCAAAAATAATCCCAAATGTGAAGGTGTTTTACAAAAGAGGGACAATTTGAAATTGACTTATTTCAAATAGAATACTTTGTATTTCTTATCCAAAAGGAAGGGAAATCTCTTTCTTTCACCTTTTCGTCAATGTTAAGAAATTGAAAATCCAAGTTATGATTAATTTTCTTATTTTTTACACGACTACGGCGAAGCAAAAACTTCTAAACTACTTATCATAATTTGACAAATGAGGTATATTGGAAGCGTCTTGATCGTCCGCTGGTTATAGGCTATGTGGCGTCAAATTAAATTGAATATGGCCCTCTCTAGAGGACATAAAGTAATGAACTAAAAAAATAAAAAATATGCCGTGTTGGGTATCAAATGAAAGGGTTCCATTAGCATATTTCAAAATATATTATTAAATTAAAATATATATTGTTAGCTGTTGCTCGCGGCTTTGCTTGAATTCTCCTCAATTTGGGTTACTACAGCCAAATGCAAGTTTAAACTTAATGATTATGAGTTTCATTTATAAATTTTACAAATTTGCTGCAGAAACGATATAAATTATTTTTTCAAATATGGGGTTTTAAATTTTGTATTGCTTTGTTTCTAGTTCACAAATTGGCCACAGCACCTAGTAGGCTAGAAGAAGAACAACATATATTTGTTTGTTGTTGTCTCTACTTTTACATACTACACGTGTTATTTGTCAATATAACCCAACTTTTTGTTTATACTTTGTGGCTTGTAAAGAGTACTTGTTTGAATTGTTATTATTGTTATTAAGTTATTTACGATTAATATTTTTCATCAATCCAGGGTAGGTACAACAAAAATAAATCATAATTTTGAGTGATATTTATCTTTATCAATTATTTAAAGGATTTATCGGTAGTTATGAAGAAAGCGTGTTTTGTACCCACTTGTCTGAATTTCTCAGAGAGATGACAAAATTATGTACACTTAATGTTTATGTAATTTAAAAATTGAACTGTTCTTAAAAAAGCAATCTAAGCAAAATATAAATTTTAGTTCAACAACTTTACAAGCCAAACGTAAACATAATCCTTAAAAACAGAGTTTTCATCCTTTATTTCTTGGTCGTTGCCCCCTTTGCATTGCATGGAACAGAAATAAGCAGAATGATACGTTTCTAACCTGATCAAAATATATCCATCTTTGTTTACTCTATCAACATAACAAATTTGTGGTCCTTTATTATCTATGAAATCTGCAGTCGATGTTTCCAAATGGTGAAATAGAAACAGCATTTTAAATCCCCATATTTATTTTTCTTTTTTAAGTATTTAAAATATTTTTTTATGTGAAAAATGTTTAAATGATAAGTTTGAAATGCGACATTTTAAAGATATTTCATAAAAAATACATCATTATCGTCTGAAGGAGAATTCCCCATTGGGAATAATTTCTAAAATCACGCCTCAGATGTGAGCCAAACATATTTTCTCTCCAAACCTACCCAAAATACATATATAATAAATACGTATCTCATGGACTATGGTGCAGATGTTAAAATTATATAAAAAAAACAAAACGTGTAATAATAATGATATAAGCTGGGAGTACCTCCACGCGGTATATTACCTAGGTACATGTAAATCAATAAAACCAAAAAAAAAAAATGTAGAGCGGCTCTGCAAATACTTTATCACGGCATTATAATCCCAAAATAATTTAAATAAAAAGTATGTCAAACCCGCCTACTGAAAAATAACACTATAAAAAGTATGAAATAAGAATTAGTTCAACTTATTTTTATATCATTATTGCATGTTCATGGTGAGTAAGGCATAGTTTATTCATTAACTGAGGTACCACGTACACCATTCAAGTATTTTTGTGATATGTTTATTTACGGGGTGCACAAATTATAATTTTGAATTTCGGTAAATTTAAACGATTTTTTTTTCTAATGGAACACTGTACTTTTTACCTGGAATTGGTCCCCATTCTTTTGCCCTTTTATTGAATAAATAAAAAAATAATGCGGGGTTGCCAAGTTATGCCACTATTCCAGGGTTGTATACATAAATAAGTAATTTATTCAAATAGGCAAGCCTAATATTCAGACAATACATTTAACAATTTCTAATAGATACAGTTACAAGATTAAAATAATAATATATTGAAAATAAGTAAATATAAGTTCCTGCAATAAGCGTTTGGAGTACTTCAAATTCAAAGTTTATACATTTCTGGATAGTTTGAAAATTCATCCAAACCTTTGAAAAACAAGGAATTCATACATATGTTTGAGTTTGTTCTTTCAATTTGGTATTCATTTCTGGACAATAAACTTATTAAAATACTGTGGTTTTGAATACAAGGTGTTCTCAAAGGTGAGGCATCCTTTTTAACAAGATGTAGAACTTCGTCAGAATTTATCATTTTGCCAGAATTACCTATACAAAAGTCGAAAAACAAAGAAGTTGCATAACTCACAAAGAAAAGTCCCATTACGATTCTGGTATATTTATGAAAACTATTCATAGTTATCACAATTCGTTTAATTCGCATATAGTTGTGTTTGACATAACAATGAGTCAATACAGCAAAAATGCAATTTTCAATTACAATATGAACTGAAGTGACTCGATTACATTTCAAAATTACTCTCATGCCACAGTTTTGTAATTTCTGAAGCTGAGATATATCGTTTTGATTAAACAAAAACATTAAAGTAGCACAGTCCTCAAAATAAGGTTTGATAATACAATTGTAACAGGTAAATCTAGCATTTAATAACAATATGTTAACTAGTTTCGACAGAAATTAAAGTTTTTTTGGTTATTTCTTTAATTACATATTCAGCATGAATATTCAGAGTTTCTATAACGAAACCGAGACATTTGATCTCTCTTACAATATGTAAAGCATTGCCACCAATTTCCTCCAAATTAATTTGTTTTGATTTATTTTTTGTTGATATAATGATTTGGCTTTAGATGTTTATTTTATAGTAAATATCAATTGATTCAAGTGATTAATTTATGTTTTGACAGCTACTTCCAAGTTCTCATCTGTATATAAGAGAGTATTATCAGCAAATAAATTTAGTATGAAGGCCAGCAATGTAGAGGCCCCTGCAATAGTGGTAACGATAGGGAAATAAATGATAACTTGGCAACTCCGCAAAATTGTGATTTTTTCACATCGATGAAAAGATGAAGAAAGGGGAACTAATTTCGAGTAAAAAATACATATTATTCCATTTGATTAAAGTCGACTTCAAGTTGTCCAGCTTTTGTAAAACATCCTGTGCAGTGAGAATATTTTGAAAGAGGCAACTTCAGTAACCGAAAAAGATTTTCTGCCAAAGTTTTTCTCTATATTTCTTGGATTTCAAGATATTGAATAATTAGGCACTGAATATGTAAATATGATAGTTCTTTAAACAACATAAGACCTTTGGTCGCTCTTTTTTTGTCTCCTTTCTTGTTTTTTGTTTTAATCTCTTTCTTCTGTATAGTATTAGTGTTTTTTAGCATAAGTTAGAATAAGTAACTTTATATCAATTGTGATCTTAGAATGTAATGGTTTATCCGTAAATTAATAAAATAAAAAATGAACACAGTAAAAACATCATGGCATTGCTCACCTATGTATAATATATTTGATACATATGTATGCATTATTTATTTCACGAAGTTGGTATCTCTATAATCCCACACCCTCCCTCTTGGAGCACTTATTTTCAACATGTTTTTCTGGGTATACATTTTTTGAGTTACATTTTCTCTTATATTGTAGTTTTTATATCCGGAAAATGTGCCAAAAATAGTTTAGTTCATTCTATATGTTTTCCAGTTTGATGGTGTCCATGTGGTTAGCGGTTCCTTAGACACCAGTATCCGGGTATGGGAAGTAGAAACGGGCGCCTGCAAACACACATTGATGGGTCATCAGTCACTGACTTCAGGCATGGAGCTCAGGAATAATATCCTGGTATCAGGCAATGCTGATTCAACCGTCAAGGTGTGGGACATAGTGACCGGTCAGTGCCTACAAACGCTTTCAGGTGAGATTTTAGTGAATAAGTAACAAATTGACTCTACATTTTTTCAACCCTTTCACTGAACATTGCTCAAGAGGCTAAGCTGATATGCAGAGTAGATTGGATGCCAGTTACTCGTCTGGAGAATTCACTAATGGCTAATATTTCCTAATTCTTCACCCCTTTATGTACATGCCCTGACAATACACTTGAAATTACATTTCAAACACATGCAGATATAATGTATAACTAAAACTACACATACTTGCACATTTACTATTTTGTCAGTCCCTACCATGATGCCAACGTAACATGCCCATATTCCGTGAATAAGTATATCTGTTCAAGCAGAAAAGTGGACGTGGATCTGGAGCACTTGACAGGTTGGTGGGAATACTCCTCTAGAGCAGTGAAAGGTTTAGTAAAGTGCCTTACAACGAGCTTCTTGAACTTTTAAATTGAATATACCAAATAGACAGCTGAGAAATACTATTACATTTTTTGTTAATTGTCATAGTACGAATTAGTGTACAAAATTCCCCACTAGATAGGACATTACAGATTATAAACAAAAAGAAACTTAATGTATTTGGTATCACCTTATTGCAATTTAAAATTCATCCATCAACAATAATCAGTATTGTTTTCTAGTATTTCACTGTATTTTCTTGTATGTATCTTTTTAAATATTTGCCATTGGGAGCTATATTTTTATTTGTTCAGTTTCCCCTATATAAAATAAATAAATAGTGTGTTAATTGATTGATAGGACATGATTGAATATAATAAATTCTGTTTTCACTTACTGAAGTGTGACTTGTTATATCTTGAAGCTGTTGGTTATCTGTGTATTTGGATTTATAATGCATTTTTAGAGTGGTATCCTCTGCATATTGCATATACGGGGTGACACAGGATATCGGGCCACCCCTGTAACTTCTGCATTCGTGAACGGATTTTTCTGAAATTTGGTACAGTTATATAAGCAACCATTTCGAATTTGATCACATTACAATCCAATAAGGCGGACTTCCGTTTTTTCTAGAAATGCCAGTAACTTTGTTTTTTCAAATGGAACGCCCTGTATATTTTTACATATTCAAGTTTAACAGGTCAAAACAAGTCCAAACCTTATGTCAAATGTAATTTTTTTTAAAACAATTGAAATTAAAATAATTTTTTTATTTTACCTTGTGGATAAATGAGATTTGGTCAAGCTATTCACAATGAGTCGCAAATAACAAAAAAACTTAATTTTTTCTGAAAAATTATTTTTTGTGTCACTTACTGGTTAATCAATTCAGTCACATCACATTTTGATCAAAAATTCATTTTTTTCAAATGGAACCCCTATATGTCTCTCTAGAACATACATTAAGGAAAAAAATGACATATCATTTTTGTATTTCGGTGCAGTAACAAATTGTATAAATTCAAAAATCTGCAACTAGTTCATGAGTTTCCTTGCAGTTCCAAGAATTGTTCAAACTTAGGAAGCTGTGGAAAACAACATTTCTGAATCTTGTCAACTAATTGTGTAAGTTATAAGCACAATAATGGTGTTTTTAAAATTCTTCTAGCGTTTTCTCGACTTACATTGCATTGGTATTCCAATTCCCGCGTCGAAGCGGTTGGATCAAAATCGACATAAGCAAAACGTTCATTTCTGCCTCCTCACTTACGATCATCTTCTCCATTGTTGAGTTCTTTTTGGAATCTTCTCTCCAAATTTTTGAAAAAGGTTCTTTGTGGGTGTCTTCTGTGTGGATATCGTATAACTGACAAGCGGCGACACTGTTTTTAAGACATTCTCCGTAAATTAATAACATATCAACCTGTTCACTTCTTGTGAACCTATAATTTTGATTTTTCATTTCTACTAAACTAATTCTCGGAAGTTAACTAATTTTCGAGAGTTGAGATGAAACACAATTAGTTGACAGGATTCAGAAATGTTGTTTTCCACAGCTTACTAAGTTGAAAATTATTGAACTGCAAGAAACTCATGAACTAGTTGTAATTTTTGAATAACTAATAAAAATAAAAATTTTTTAATAATAATAATATTTATTTATTTCATATTTAAATGCACACAGGTTACATAAATGATTAAAAACGTCAAAATTCAGTTACATTGGGAAAGGATAAGTTAACAATTAATGTATATATAAAAATACTAACTAAATAGTTCACACAAGTTAAAAAAAATATATATTATCACAAAAAGAAATCATCTAATGAGTAACAACACTTTCTGATTAGGAATTTTTTTAGCTTTGATTTGAAAATATGAACATTGGGGGATGATTTTATATGTATATCAAGTATATTGTAAAACTTACAACCAGTACAATAGAAGTTTCTTTGGTACAGCGATGTGCATGATAATCAGGTTGTAAGAGATTTCTGTGACGGGTGTTATAACAGTGAGTGTTATCTATTGAAACAGTTTATTCTTATAGATGTAAGTGCAAGCTTCCAGTATATATAAACTGTAAACTGTTAGTATACCAAGAGATGTAAAGTATTGTCGACAGCTGGATTCATATCAATGCTTTCATAATTGAATTGCTACTTTTGAAGAATAAAATTCGATTCATACCGGCACTGTTTCCCCAATTCAAAATACCATATTTCATGTGTGAGTGAAAGTGTGCAAAGTACAGAGTAAGCAAGACATTTTTACTGCAGTGGTTTTTCATATATTTTATGCTGTAGCAACTGCTTCTCAACTTATTGGATAATAGTTCTATATGATCTGCCCATTGCAGATGTTTGTCGAAAGTTACTCCTAAAAGTTTTACTTTATCACTACAAATTATTTCTTTTTCTGTATTTTCGAATAGCACGGGTGGCCTTTGTTTGGAGCGCCCAAAAAAGACTGTGACTGTTTTGTCACGATTTAATAGAAGAAAGTTTTTTTCTGACCACCGAATAATCTCATCATAAACCCATTCAGTTTTAAGCAGTAACATGTCTATGCTTTTTTCAAAAATTAATAAATTGGTGTCGTCTGCGTAACACACTATTTTTATATCTTGGTTTTTCTCCATAAGAGTGATTAGATCATTTGCAAAAATATTAAATAATAAGGGTTCTAATACAGAGCCTTGAGGTACACGTTGGATTATTGTACGGTGCCTACTCAGAACATCATTCAGCCTAACAACCTGACTTCTACCATTCAAATATGATTCAAATAATTTCAGCGGTACCCCCCTAACTCCATACAATTCTAACTTGTTACATAAGATACTATGATTTACTAGATCAAAAGCTCTTGAAAAGTCGATAAAGAGACCAAGAGCATATTTTCCTTTATCAAGATTGTCAACAAGACATTTTTGGAATTCACACAGAGCAGATTCTGTGCCCATATTTTTACGGAATCCATGCTGATTTCTGGATAACAGTCCTTGGCCCCACAAAAATGATGAAAGTTGATTATTGATGTCCAATTCAATGAGTTTAGAGAGACTTGACAATAAACTGATGGCTCTATAATTGGAAAAGTCATTAGAATCACCTATTTTATATCATGGCAGAACCACTGCCAATTTCAAACATTCCGGGAAAATTCCTTCAGAATAACAGAGATTGATGAGAAAAACCAGTGGTTCACATAAACTACAATCGATTTTTTTAGTAAGTTATTTGATATTTCATCAGATCTACTTGAGTTGGAAGATTTTAAATTACCAATTAAAATTTTTACATCTGTAGGTGTAACTGGCTTTAAGAAAAAAGATCTAGTCGACACTGGCACATTCAATTTTAAATAATCTGAATCATGCTCATTTACAGAAGGTGGTTCTCTGGTGAAGTGGATGTTGAACTGCTCAGCCATTTCAAAGGCAGTCAACTGATTTTCATTTTCATCGTGAATGTTGATATCCATATTTTTATGACTAACCCCTTTCAGATTATTTATAATTTTCCATGCCGTTTTCGATTTATTATTTGCTTCCATTATCAGTTTATCATTATATTGTTTCTTAGCCTCTGACAATGCACTGCAGTAACGTTTCTGTAGCTCTGCTCTTGTTTGATGGTATATCGGATTATTGGTTGCCAAGTCAGAAATAAGTGTAAGTTGTTGCTTTAAATGCAGAAGTTCCTCGTTAAACCAAACCCTTTTTTTAGGTCTTTTATTAATGACTATTTTTTTAACAGGGAAACAATAATCTATAAAACCACTGATGGTATTCAAAAAGTTGTTCCAAGCATCATTAATATTATTTTCTTTGTGAATATTATCCCATTGTTCATGTTCCAACAGATTCAAAAATTCACAGTATTCTGTTCGGAGAATTTCCGCGAATACTTATATTGTTGTGGATCAGAATTGGAGTTATATTTAATATTGAATGCCAAGTGCTGAGAGAAATGGTCTGATAAATTTCAGATTCATTACTTCTGATCGCCAGTCAGTTATACTGGAGCTTATGAAAATATTGTCTACACAAGTACTAGAAGTTGCAGTCACTCTAGTTGGAGACCTAATTGTTACTGCTATATCATAACATCCTAGCAAA
Source organism: Gonioctena quinquepunctata (assembly GCA_018342105.1). Classification (NCBI taxonomy): domain Eukaryota; kingdom Metazoa; phylum Arthropoda; class Insecta; order Coleoptera; family Chrysomelidae; genus Gonioctena; species Gonioctena quinquepunctata. The sequence goes on from JAFIRS010000200.1 coordinate 842,022, forward strand.
TCCTCAAAAAGTGCCCGGCTATTACTACGTTCCAAGAAATTAATATTGAAATCCCCTCCAATAACAATAGTTTTGTAATGAGAAGCAACTTTTTCCAGCATATTTGCAAAACATTCTAAGAATAGTTTACAATTTGTTACTGCACCGAAATACAAAAATGATATGTTATTTTTTTCCTTAATGAATGTTCTAGAGAGACAGGCAAATGGCCCACAGGGATTTCATTTGAAAAAAATGAATTTTTGATCAAAATGTAATGAGACTGAATTGATTCATCGATAAATGACACAAAAAATAATTTTTCAGAAAAAATTATGTTTCTCTGTTATGTGCGACTCATTGTGAATAGCTTTGACCAAATCTCATTTATCCCTTAGGTAAAATAAAAAAACAATCTTAATTTCAATTGTTTCAAAAAAATGACATTTGACATATGGTTTGGACTTGTTTTGACCTGTTGAACTTGAATATGTAAAAATATACAGGGTGTTCGATTTGAAAAAACAAAGTTGCTGGCATTTGCAGAAAAACCGGAATTCCGCCTATTGGATTGTAATGTGATCAAATCCGAAATGGTTGCTTATATAACTACCGAATTTCAGGTAAATCCGTTCAGAATGCAGAAGTTACAGGGGTGGCCCGATATCCTGTGTCACCCGGTATATTACATATGATGTTTGGTTCTAGGAATTGCAAAGAACAGTATAAGTTATACAGCAAGGGTGATAAAGGGGAGCTTTGTGGTACCCCTTGTGTGGCAATGAATTCTTGACAAAATGCCTCATTGATCCATACTGTTTTTTTTTGTTGATCGAAAATCTTGTATGTAGATGTATGATCCAGGAAGGAAGAGCTAATTTATGGAGTGTGAAGGCAGTCCTTTATGCCAAACACCATCGAATGCCTTTTTCATATTGAGGAAAAGTTCACTAGAACATTCATTGTTAATCCTAGCGGTTTGAACGTTTGATGTCAGGATAAGAAAGGGATAGAGAGTGGAGCAATATATATACATATGATGTTTGGTTCTAGGAATTGCAAAGAACAGTATAAGTTATACAGCAAGGGTGATAAAGGGGAGCTTTGTGGTACCCCTTGTGTGGCAATGAATTCTTGACAAAATGCCTCATTGATCCATACTGTTTTTTTTTGTTGATCGAAAATCTTGTATGTAGATGTATGATCCAGGAAGGAAGAGCTAATTTACGGAGTGTGAAGGCAGTCCTTTATGCCAAACACCATCGAATGCCTTTTTAATATTGAGGAAAAGTTCACTAGAACATTCATTGTTAATCCTAGCGGTTTGAACGTTTGATGTCAGGATAAGAAAGGGATAGAGAGTGGAGCAATTCTCTTCGAATCCAAGTTGGTGCGTTAGAACTTAATTTCTTTCCAATTTTGACAGTTTTATTATTTTTTCTAGACGTTTTTCGAGAACTGGGAGTAGTGAGATTGGACAAAAGTTGTTCTGGTTTGGGAATCATAATGATCATGCTTCTTTTCCAAATGTCCAGAAAATACTGGTACTTGATGCAGAAACTTATATTTTTCATTATATGAAGGTGTACATCATAGAGCAGTTTTTTCAGTATTGTAGAGGGAATGTTGTCAAAGCCAGGGGCAGCGTTTCTTTGTTTATGTAATATTTCAAAATAATCTTCGTCAGTTCAGTTTCAAATTTGTGAGGCTCTGGAGTAGTTCTAAAAAAAAGTTTGTACCACCTGTTGACTACTACATAATTTTCTGAATCATAGCTGGGATCATCTATTTCAGTAAAGTTTTCTTCAAATTAAAGATATTTGTCTTGTTAGCATCAGTATTGTATACTATTCCATTCTCTGCTATCCCTGGAATAGTATTACGGGGGTTTCTATGATGCGCCATTTTTTTTTACATATATATATATATATTTTGATTAATTTGATTTGTTTCCTCTTCTTCTTCGCACAAGGTGGGCTGGTTCCGAAGAACCCAGTACACGTAGGCCTCTCTATTTAGGCCCATTGTGCGCCCACTTGTTCTTAGAAAATCAGCTGGGCATGCTGATTTCTTTGACAAAATTCAGCAACTTCCTCAGCTGAATCTCCTTGATGTCCTCTGGGTTAAGAATTATGCTTCCAAGGTTGATATCCCTCTGGTGCACCAAAGCTGGGCACTCAGTGAGGATGTGCGACGATGTTTCGTCATCTTCCAGGCACCATCTACATAGGGGATGATCTGTGATCCCGATGAGATCCATGTGCCTGTTCAGGTGATTATGTCCCGTTAGGAGCCCAGTCACAGTCTTGATGTCCCGTCTGTTAAGTGACAGGATCTCTTTAGACATTTTTTTCCTTGGCTCCTTTATGTGGAGCTTTGATTGCCTCATGCCTGGCGCCTCTTGCCATGATTTAAGGAACTGCTTTTGTAGCCGGACATTCCCCCAAATCTTGATCCATCTGTGTACCAGGTTGATCCATGGTTTGGGGGTCTGTCAGGCGCATTGTCTTTCCATTCCTTGTGGGGATGGTTATATTGGGTCCTTTTCTAAAATCCAGAACAGGCGGGGTGCTGTCTCTTTCTATTAGTAGGACTGGACATCCTTCCTTTGCCCTGTTCCAGATAGCTGAGTGTCCATGGTCTGCCTCAGTACCGATCCATTGGCTTGCGCCTTTGAGTCTGTATGCAGCACGCATGGCTTCATGCTCAATGACAAGGTGCAGAGGTGGTAGTCCTAGTAGAACTTCTAGAGCTCTAGTAGGTGTGGTCCTCATGGCACCTGTTATTCCTAGACAAGCCAGTCGTACTTTATCAAGTTCATTTCTGGACTTGCCCTTTGTAGTACCAGTCCACCAAATGATGGATCCATACGTTAGTATTGGGCGAATGATCGCCGTGTATATCCAGTGTAGGGTTTTGGGTGTCAAGCCCCACGTGTTGCCAAAGGCTTTTCTGCATGCCCAGTAGGAGCAGGTAGCCTTCTTGGTTCGATTTTCAATCTGTTCGTTCCAGGTCAGCTTGGAGTCTATGATGACTCCAAGGTGTTTGGTTGACGCTTTATACAGAAGCTGTCTTCCTGAGATTAGTATCTCTGGAAGATTTCCTATTTTGCGTTTCTTGGTGAAGAGTACCAAGTCCGCTTTTTCCGGGTTGACTCTCAGCCCCCTGGCAGAACACCACTGTTCTACTCTGCCAAGAGCTGTCATAATGTTTTCTCCTAGCTGGTTTAAATGTTTACCGGTTGGTCTTGAGCCAACATGACTAAGTCATCTGCATACGCTTGTGTATACAGTCCTGACTCATTCAGTTCTGTAAGAAGCTCGTTTACTACTAGGCACCATAAAAGGGGTGATAGAACTCCTCCTTGTGGACACCCCTTTGATACCTTGGAAGCTACGGTTCTCCCGTTTAATTCTGCTGTTACCACTCGTGATAGCATAGCTTTGATCCACCTAATAAGGGTGGGATCGATTCCGTGCCATGCCGCAGCGTGGCAGATAGATTCAAATGACGTATTGTCAAAAGCTCCTTCAATGTCGATGAAGACCCCCATTGCGGACTGTCCACTGGCCAGTACTCTCTCTATCCTATATTCAAGGTGGTGGAGAGCTGTGTCCGTGGACTTTCTTGCTTGGTAGGCATATTGTTGCTTGTGCAGTGGGTTGCACTGCAGCGATTGTTCTCTGATGTGCCGATCTACCAGCCTTTCGAGCGTTTTCATGAGAAAGGTTGTCAGTCTGATAGGTCGGTACGCCTTGGCCTGGAGTAGTCGGTTTTTCCCAGGTTTTGGAATAAATACGATCTTTACTGGCCTCCATGCCTCTGGTATGTAGCCCAGACATGATCGAAGTATCCTCATGATCAGGAGAATGATGCTATCCAGTCCCTCTTGGAGAAGAGCCGGAAATATGCCATCTTCCCCTGGTGATTTGAAAGGTGAGAAGGATTTTACAACCCATCTTACTTTCTCATGCGTTACCACTCTTGAGGCCGTTTTGTAGTCCATCTGAGATTTTCTCATAGGGCTCGTCCTTAAGGGTGGCAGAGTGGTCGGTTCTGATTCAGGGAAGTGTATGGAGATCAGGTGTTGTAAAGTCTCCTCCGCTGATGTAGTTTCCTTCTCATCATGTAGGGACAGTGTACACACTCCCTTCCCCGGATCTTTTGAAAGAATTTTGCAGAGCCTTGCTGCTGAGGACATTGTGTTAATGTTCCCGCAGAAGGCACGCCAACTATCTCTTTGGGATTGCCGTATGGCTTTTTTGTACTCTCTCTGGGCAGATCTATAGTTGTCCCAGTGGAGTGGTACCTACGTTCTTTTCGCCTTGTTTAGAAGCTTTCTTGTTTTCCTCCGGTGGTCCTCGATTTCCGAGTTCCACCAGGGCGTTCTTGCCTTGTCTGTCCTCTCTTTGAGAGGGCAGCTGTTTTCGTATGAGGAAGCTATCACCTTGTTTAGGTACCCCACTGTGGTATCTATCTCGGCTTCATTCCCGTACTTTGACGGTAATCCTACGAGTCTGCCTTTTAGTTCCTCTCGAAAGAGGTCCCATTTGGTGGCCCGTGGATTTCTGTATTTGATTTGTTTAATGTTTATGTATTGTACATGTTAATTTCCTGTTAAAGCACTGGATCTAGGGATGTTTTATATTCCCAATACATTCGGCGCTTATTTTCAATCAGAGTGATTATGAACGCAGGTAGTTTATGGAAATAATTCTTTAGGCGAGTATATTTTGATAGCTTCTTCAAGTTTTATGTTGAATTCATCAATACATTCATCATCTATTTCTTATTTTGGCTACTTATGAACCACCTTTCTACATTTACTTTGTCAATATGACATTTATTCTTATTAATTTATATTTGTTTTTTGTATCAATGTCTCTATCTAGGTGAATACTCATTTGGTTTGCTAAATGGTGTGATCCTAGATCTGCCAAGATTTCTACTTTCTCAATACTATTTTCCAGAAAAATCCAAAATTGTATACTTATAGTTTTGCTTAGAAGACATTCTTTACAGTATTTATATTTCATTTCAGTATTTAAAATAAGTACATATGTATCAAAAAATGCACATATATATGTCCTTAACATCTTCAAAAATTATTTGAGTAACAGAAAACAAATAACTAAAATTAGGAATGTAAATAGTGACCCCCTTGAAACTAAGATAGGTATCCACTTCTTTTTATTACTTATATCAACTCACTACTAAACCTAAATCTCTATCTCCTATGCAGATGACACAGTTATATTTTTCAAAGGTAAAAACTGGGAAAATGTTAAATCACAGTGACTCACAAAGTGCACCTTGTAAAATGTTGGCGCGACAAAAATAAATTAACTTTAAATTCTTATAAAACATTCTCTATATTGCATTTTCACTTGAAGAGACCACATTTTAATTCTATTTTAATCTAATAATGAAAGAAACTATTTCCATAAAATAGACTATATTACACGCTTTATATTAGCTTCACTTGTATGTTTGTAACCGACTCCTTTGGGCGCGATTTTGACCCACTTCCAGACGTCTGAATGATTTGAAATTTGGCAGGTGTACATAATTCCGGTGACAATGCATTAAGAAATTTTTGTGTGAAAAAAAAACAATATGGCGGCTCCAATATGGCGTACGAGTTTTGTGATTATGGTCCGATTCGCTTCAAAATTGGTATCTGAGGGTTTTTGTGGTCGGAGATTATGATTCTTTTGTCAAAATTGAAAAATTCAAGATGGCGGCTCCAAAATGGCGTACGAGTTTTGTGATTATGGTCTGATTCTATTCAAAATTGGTATGTGAGGGGTTTTTGGGGTCGAATATTATGATTCTTTTGTGAAAATTGAAAAATTCAAGATGGCGGCTTTAAAATGGTGGCCGAGTTTTGTGATTATGGTCTGATTCTATTCAAAATTGGTATGTGAGGGTTTTTGGGGTCGGAGATCATGATTATTTTGTCAAAATTGAAGGATTCAAGATGGGGTTCAAAATGGCCGCGAGTTTTGTGATTATGGTCCGATTCTATTCAATATTGGAGAATAATAGTTAAAAAATTAATAATAATAATAATGGTGTGAAAAACTAAGAACACGTGTTAATAGAAAACTAAACTTAAAAGTTGAAAATAAATAATAGTTTAAAAAAACTAAAAAACACGCTTTTATAGAAAACCAGACTAAAAAAATATAAAATAAGAAAAACATGTATTTTATTTAAAAAAAGCTTGGGGTGCATGGTATCAATAATTATATAGTACATTACACACCTAGGGCAGTAAAGTAAGAAATGTCTCAGATCACAGGTAATTGTTGGCCGAGGCAATACCATGCACCCCACGCTTTTTTTAAATAAAATAATTTTTTTTCTTATTTTCTATTTTTTTAGTCTGGTTTTCTATAAAAGCGTGTTTTTTAGTTTTTTTAAACTATTATTTATTACACAAATTATTTTTATAAGTCGATTCTGAATGTCCGATGCCTATACAACCTTAGTAACTGCATCTTCTGCTTTAAATCTACGAAAAAACATTTTGTGGACCATTGTTTTTAAACTAGGCAGCACACAAACACATATGGTTGTACCATTTAGAAGATATTATGGGAACCAAAGGTTTGTTACAACTCTAGCACCAAAGATTTATATCATTCTACCTAATGAAATTAAAGAGATAACTAAAAATATTAACACTTTGTTAACAAATGCAAATATTTTATTTATCTAAATAGAGATATTGTGAAAAAAAATTGATTAATTTAACATACTTGAATTATACTACATAGTTTCTGTTATAATTATTATTTATATCATTAGTATTATTACCATATTGTATTATTACCATTTTCTGTTATAATTACTATTTACATTATTAGTATTATTACCATATTGATTTTTTGAAAATATGAACAGGATGTTCATAAAATCAGATGTGGAATCATCTGCAACTGAAAGATAAACTTTAGTCACTATCTTCCATCGTCAAGATAACCTCTTGTGGGGTATTCATGTTGAAAAGGGAAACATTCTCAATTGAATATTGAATAGAAATATTTTTCTGTGAATTGAAAAATCCACGATAAAAATGAAGTTATTTTTTGTGAATGTCTAACAGAAAACAACTACTTCCCTGGCTAAAGCCATGCTGGACATTGAACTACATATGGGGAAGTAGTTGTTTTCTGTTAGACATTCACAAAAAATAACTTCATTTTTATCATGGATTTTTCAATTCACAGAAAAATATTACCATATTATTGTATTATTACCATTTTCTTTTTTAACTCTTTTCATCATTACATGTCAATAATAACTTTTACATTTCTCCTTTCTACAATTTATAATATACTTGGTATTATTGCACAAACAGATGCTAACTCACCTAGGTAAAATTTACTATGAACATATTATTACCACCTATAAATGTATAACATACTTATTATTACTTTGAATAAATTTGAATCTAGGTGCTAATACGAAGGTTGATGCATGTTACTCTTTAATTCATATTTGCCGACATTATTCTTCAACAATATATTTTATCTGTAGCAAAACCGATTCGTGATATTTTGACTGCTCTGTTATTTCTGCTGGTTTATCTGGTCATGAAGCAGTTGTCTGCACCCTGAAATTCCAACTCAATATTCCAAGTAGAGATAGAATTGGTCAACTATGTTTTTTTTCTTACAATTTTGAAGACCTCCAATTGTAAATAGACGAAAAAGATAGATACTTTATATTTTTCACATTTTCTCTAAATTTCCAGTTGGAAATGTTGCTTTTTCATCAGTTATCACTATAAAATGAGATAATAACTAAATTCTGTGAAATCATAATGAATTGAATTACCACAAAATTTTGGAACACGTCTTACTTTTTTTTATCATTTTGCAGGCCCCTACAAGCACCAATCTGCCGTAACTTGCCTCCAATTCAACAATCGTTTTGTGATAACCTCATCGGACGACGGCACCGTCAAGCTGTGGGACGTTCGAACGGGCGAATTCATCCGCAATCTCGTCGCCCTCGAGAGCGGTGGAGCCGGCGGCGTTGTGTGGCGTATCCGCGCCAATGACACCAAGCTGGTATGTGCGGTAGGCAGTCGCAATGGCACCGAAGAGACCAAGCTGTTGGTACTCGATTTTGACATTGACATTAGCAATGGAAATATCGGTTGCGGCGTGACTACAATCGTGCCTAGGTAATTATCAAGGACTCAAAAAATTATTTGCGCTGTGTGTAGAGTGGATGGATGGAGAGGTGTTTGTCGTTTTTGTTTCTCGTGCCGGGGATGTTGGCTGTTCCGGTGGGAGGGACAGTGATTTGTTAGTGGTGATTTTTTTTGTGTATAATCAGATAATGGGTTGGAAGACTGAACGCGATTTACAACACATATTTGTCTTGGATTAAAAACAGTTATTTTATAACTGTACAGCAAAGAATATTTTCTGCAATTCTGTCTGGTTTTACCATTTTCAATACATCTTGACACGAAGAATCTTGATGTTATGAGAATTCATTAGCTGCATTTTGTTGACCCTCTTCTGTTCTAGTTGTTTTGTTGATAGACCAGGTCGTTCACAAGATTAATTTAAAAAATTATTGGATCTGACTGCTCGATGTATTTTGAATGAGTAGATTGAGGAGGGGGATATGACAAATTCGCCAAATATGTTTATAAAGTACATCCAACAAATTTTTCTCTCAAGAGCTGATTGTGGAATTTATAAAGACAAATATGTGATGGATTATTGGAATTTTTCACCGGTATTAAGAGGATAGACTAACACCAAACAATAGTTTCAACTGTGATATATACCACGCTTATTACATCAATTGATCTAACCTCAAATACTCGCAGACAGCATCTCTGGTATTATCCGTGCGGCAAATGTCTGTAACTCTAAGTTGTCAGTCCTTTGCTGATATCCTATTCTAAGATAATCTGGTGCTTTTTTTTAGTTGAGTAATCTGGTGACCAAAGTGTTCAAGATATTCAATTATTTCTTTTGATTTTGAGAAATGGTGAGATATCTTGTTAAAAATACTTGCGGGTGTCTCTGGGATTGTCATATTACCTTTTTTGTTATGTCAACCATAAAAAATACTTTATACTTGAATGTAACAATATCTGAAATGTTATTTACCCTTGTATCTCAGCTGTCGAACATGGGATATTCTTCAAATTTGTTTAAACAATAAGATCTAACATGAACTTACATGATGCACCGTATCTGTATTTTTGCTAACAGGATACTTTTTCCTGATCTCAAAAATATACAAGACATGGAAACAACCTTCGGGCCTATTATTGGATACTTTGCAGAGAATCAATGATTTATTTCAAACAGATAAGAAATTGGATATTGAATGTAGTTTTGTTCTATATTGTTACGAAACTGGTTCGTTTATATTTAAACAATATTCTAATAATTACTATTCGTTTATTCCACTTTGAAACAACACAACACAATAATAGGCCAATCAATAGAGATTTTCTGCTCTATTGATTTTGTGACAAAAATACTACCAGGAAACTGACTGTGCCATCATACGGAAGACGGTTCATAGTTATATCCTGTTATATTTCCTACTCCCAAATTAAGCAATGAGAGTGCTTTGTTATAAACATTAAAAATATTTTTTTTTATCGTTTTTGACTTGCAACTTGAAAACCAATGAAGCAATCTCGATACTCGCAATGGATGAATTGTAGAGAATTAAAATGCAAAAAAATGAGCCCTACATGACTTGATCGGATTATTAGTAACGGAGAAAAACGGGAAAAACTCTGATTTTTTGAAAAAATTCTGAGTTGTAGTGCAGGCTTTTCACGACATAGTAGTGATTAATATGTAGTTTTTGTGTGAAAAACTCGGGCACTGTCACATTATTAGTTTTGGCATAATTGCAATCTGAATTTTTTAATGCACTTTATTGCAGCAGACCTGGATGCGTCATAGGTGGTCCGATTCCAATTTTTCAAAAGTGGAAGAATAGTACTACAAAACGTATATTCTCATTTTGCGTTAAAATGCTTCAAAATAGGTGAAAAACGGGTGAGTGCGTGAAAGCGGCTGAGTAGAGGGGGTAGAGCAGCAGACGCAGGGAAGCATATGTATATTAATACAAGCGTAATGCGCCCGTTATGAATCTGCTGCTCTTCCCCCACTCCTGAGCCGCTTTCGAACACTCCCCGGTTTTCGGTCATGTTTGCAAGTATTTCTCACCTATTTCGCAGCATTTTAACGCAAAATGAGAATAGTCATTTTGTAGTACTATACTTCAACTCTCAAAATCTTTTAGAACTATTGAAATCGGACCACCTATGAAGCATCCAGGTCTGCTGCATAAAGTGCATTAAAAAAATCAAATTGCAATTATGCCAAAACTAATAATCCAACAGTGCCCGAGTTTTTCACACATAAAGTACATATCAATCACTACTATGTTGTGGAGAGCCTGCTTCAAAACTTGAAAAATGGCAATGTTATGAATTGAAAAAAAAACGCAGTTTTTTTCTTTTTTTTCTCCGTTACTAATAATCCGGTCGAGTTGTGCCTGGGCTTATTTTCTTTGCATTTTTAGTCTCTACAATTCATCCATCGAGAGTATCGAGATTGCTCCATTAGTTTTCAGTAGTCCAAAACTATAAAAAATGAAATAAAATGCTTTTAAATGTTTATATCAAATTAAGCAATGACCGTTGGGAGTAGGAAACATAACAGGATATAATATGTTGGCACATTCAGTTTTCTGGTAGTATTTTTGTCACGAAAAAATCTCTATTGATTGGTCTATAATGCACTCTTAAATAATCACAGTGCTGCAAGTATTAACTTTGAATGAGTCACTCAATACATCAATAAATAAACTGTCCTCTTGCTGGTTAGACTCATTCTTATATAGGTTCGTCGACCTTTCTCGAATTCCCCCGATTACTCCAGACTGTATTCTTGAAATCTGCAACCGTTGGTTTCGAAATCTAGGTCAACAGTCTCTTCTGTCTATAGGGACGTACTTTTGCTAGATTCCGTTACAATATTTTTCTTAGAATATCAAATTAAATAAAATTTTTTGTGAGAATGGCCCCCCCCCAGAAGGAATTTTTTGATTTTTTATTTATCAGACGTTGCTTGTGACCAACTCCAATAGGATTCACTATGATTTTTGAAGTAAGAAAAAAACTCATCTTGAAATGAATAGACCAATAGCACTTGTCACTTCAAAAACTTATATATATCCGTTTATTTAGTCATAAAAACATAAAAGTTCAAAAAGCAACACTACTCATTATACAATACAAACAATCATGCACAGTGGTTAAAAACATATCTTTATATATATAATTCTACTGTACGTGTGTGTCACTAAACTCCTCCTAAACGGCTGGACCGATTTGAATTAATTTTTTTGTATGTGTTTGGGTGGCGCTCTGGATGGTTTAGATTCACAAATCAGCTCGGCAGATGGCGCTGCAGTCAGTATCATAAATGGCTGGACCGATTTGAATGAATTTTTTTGTATGCGTTTAGATTCACAAATCATCCCCCTAAATGTTAAGAGTGGTCCATCCCTTAATTTTAATTTTTAGAATTTTTTTTTATTTTTTCATGATACAACATTCAAAAATACATACAACCTTAAATTTTCACCCTTTTACGATCAACCCTATTTTTTTGGCAAGATTTTTATTTTGTCATGACTTGGAATAAAAAAATTCATATTACTCTTAATTTTCACCCTTCTACGATCAACCCCTATTTTTTATTTTATAGAAAAAATGGGATAACAGGAAAACGGGATAACGAAAAAATGGGATGACAGGATAAGGGAAAAACGGGATAAAGAAAAAATGGGATAACAGGAAAACGGGATAACGAAAAAACGGGATGACAGGATAAGGGATTAAAGGGATAAAAAAAAACGGGATAACAGGAAAACGGGACAAAGAAAAAATGGGATAACGAAAAAACGGGATGACAGGATAAGGGGATAAAGAAAAAAAGGGGTAACAGGAAAATGGGATAACGGGAAAATGAGATAATGGGAAAACAGGAAGCCGAAGGAGTCATGAGCATAATCTAGATGGAATAACATAAAGGAAAACATAGAAAAAAAGAAATTCTACGCAGACGAGAGTTTTCGGGAAAAACATTTTAGGGAACATAGAAATTTGGACAGGACGTCTGTCGGGTCCGCTAGTATATATATATATATAAGAATATCCATACTGCATTGTAAACATTCCTTAAAATAAAATGTGATAATGTTGTAAGTATGAAGAAATAAAATGATTTTACAATTATTTTCCAAACAATTAGGGATTGCTTTTCAAAAAATTGGGGATTCCCTCCAACAAATGATTTTTCAGAGTAGTTTTGAAAGAATAGAGAGAGCGTGCACTTTTTATTTTAGATGGTAACTCATTGAATGCTCTTAAGCCTTTGATTAAAATGGAGTTTTGCATAAATCTTTTGTGGAATATGGAAATCTCTTCATAAGTTTACGGACATTGAATACGGGAACTTGTGTTATCGATGTCAACAATGCTACAGACATGCCCATCATATATTTTTTCTCGGGCGAAGTGATGGTAGGAGGGATGCTGAACTGTTATAAAGAAGGTGAAAAAATTGAAAGTTCATGACTGAGGGTAGTAAAAAACAAAAGTTCACAATAAAATAAAGCGACACCTACTGCAACGTTCAAAATATGTCAATAGAGCGGGCCCGAAAAAATCTGAGAGTTTACTACTGACTGAATTGAAGGGATCTCACTATTAGCCTTCAAACGACACATATTTCTTCCGCTAGTCTTTTTCAATGAGGCCGAAGGGAACTGGGCCCTCTAGTTTTGGAGAAAATTTAGCTATTATTTTTAAGATAAATTTACATTTCAAATTCGTTGGGCCCGGCGCCCTTCTGCCCCCCTTGAAAATGACTGGCAGACGAAATTTATATTATTTAAAGGCAAATGGTAAGATTCCTCCAATTGTCAGTAGTAAACTCTCAGATTTTTTCGGGCCCGTTCTATTGACATATTTTGAACGTTGCAGCAGGTGAATGCCAAGCTTTAGAAGATTGCAATCGACAAGTGTCGCTTTATTTTATTGTGAACTTTTGTTTTTTACTACCCTCAGTCGTGAACTTTCTATATTTTTCACCTTCTTTATAACAGTTTAGCATCCCTTTTACCATCACTTCGCCCCAGAAAAAATGTATGGCGGGCATGTCTGTAGCATTGTCGACATCGATAACACAAGTTCCCGTATTCAATGTGCGTAAACTTATGATACTTTTTTGAAGTGACACGGGCTATTGGTCTAGAAGTGGTACTTTGGCTCTCCAAACCAGTCTAATATGCTATGATATGAAGCATAAAAATTATATTGTTTTTCAAAAAAGTTAAAGATTCCCTTACTTTTACTCAAATTATCAAGTTTGGAGTTTTCCAGGTTACTCGAATGATGAGAAATTTGTGTTAACTAGAGGTTGATTTTGCTTGAAGATTACTTATATGCAAGGATATTTGGCAAAAAGTTCAATTTTTTTTTCATTTTCAATTGTTTCATGTAGATTCAGTCTACACTCAATTTGCTTTGGTCAGATTTCATAATGAAAGAATATTTCATCCTCATTGATTATTCAATGTTGAAACATATACTGCTTAAACTAATAAAATAATACAGTAAGTATCCTTTGGTTACCAGATCAATTTATTTGTTAAAAATACTCTCGGCCATTTTACAACATTAATGATTTTTACCTAATTCTTTATTCCTGATAATTTCTAGAGGGATTTGTGGAACAATTCGTATTGATTTGAATGACTGGATAATTAATTTTTATTGAATTTTAAAGAAAACTTTGTTCCTGTATTCATTTTTTTAATACTTAATTTAACCGCACCAGAGAGACTGATAGTAAATTTAAGTTTTATGGCATTTTAGGGAATACCACTTTAGTTTTAGGATCGTTTTATTTTTCCAATGTTAGAGAATTGATTTAGGCAAAATTTATCACATCAACCCTGTGTTTTGTAAAAAACGAGTCCAATAATGTATTTGTATTGAATCATTTGGCGCTGAAAACTGAAGATTTAATATTAATGTACAGTTTCAATATAATTGATGATTTCAGAAATCAAACCATTATTTATTTTTAAGCAGGCCATAGGCTTTTATGACACAAGTGTTTATAAAATTTTGCCTCCAGTAAATAGTTTTTTCCCTAGCATTAGGAAAAATGTGGTTCAAGCTCAATATTCTTGTCATAGCTCAAACTTGATTGTACATAGTTGTTTATAAATACGTCGTAACATCACATCCAGTGAAATCATGTTAGCAACTCCTCATTAGACAATTTCAAATTTTCATTACCCATGACATTACAATAATTATTATAGTAGTTTCTAAATAATGTCAGTGATCATCTGTACAACTTGAAAGAAAATCTAACATTTTATAGGTAGCCATATTTTATAAAATGTAGTGAATAATCAAAATGTAAAGAAAGCTTCATTATTTTTTCTACCTCCTTATTGTATTAGTATGTGTAATACCTTTCTGTGGGATTACGTCTTTGTTGAAATTCTTTCATATTCCTTTGAGAACTCGACCGTTTCATCAAAACAACTTTAGTTTGTTAGGCATTGAGACTGATCTATCACATTGAAAATTGTTACCTGTTATCCCGACTATTAGTTTGATCCATATTGCTTACTTTGGGATATTCCCATTCTATTTGTAATCTGTCAGTTCAAACATCAACATAAACGTGTGAAATTGTCTCCTGCTTAGAATTTTGAAACATGTTCAATTATAATTATGGTATCACAGAGACTAAGATGTCTGGAAAAACTTGGTACTTTTTAACTGTAAAAGTTTGGGATAAACTTGGCGACTTTTGCCTTCTTGATCATGAGAAATTACTAGTTTCAGATGGCGCTAACGTCGTTGCTAGTTATAATTCACTTATTTCTGATCGGATTGCTTTTGGTGTCCCCTCAAAATTCTAAACAATATCAAATCAGTAAAAACACCAAGAGTTTTAGACATCTTAACAGAGACTAATAAATAATAAACCCAACTTCCACTTCCTACTTTGCCCCACCCATTCACCTATCACATTTTAAAGGGCATGTCTGGAGGTGTGGATTGGATAAACCAGAGTAAAACCTGACGCCAAACTGCCGTGCAGAGGTACTTTTAGACTGTGAGCGGCAGACCCTATGCAGTCCTCATGCTGATGTCAAAACATTCGTAACACTCCGTGTTACTTAGACGGTGTATAGGCTCTTGTCAATTTGCCGCCTGTGTGTGGAGGTGTGTTTGGTATTTTCCCAGCTCAAGCATTTGATAAACAATGAATGTGAACATTACTCATGAGTGTAGTGAGTGCAAGTGGACATATAAGCGTTATTACGACTTAAGAAAACATGTAAAAAAAGATCATGAAAGGGAAAATTAATGCAATTGCACCTTTAAAGGAAAAAAACTGCCAGTTCAAATGCAATAAATTTAATAAACAGTTCGGTCATATAGATAATTTCGAGTTCCATGTTAAAAGTGCACGATGCTGGAAAACAATCGTGGAAACCGAAACAAAGTGTTCTCTATGTGACTATTCTGCATTTTTTGAGAAAACTATATTAAACATTATGAAGAGGTTCATAGCATTCACATGGAATATGGGACAGTTCATTTTGACAATTGAAGAATTTGTTTGGAAAATGAATGTAGAAAAAAAATCATCGAGGAAAAGGGTTCCTAATCAGAAATAAATTAGATATGCCGCAGATCTAGCTTTTTTTCATCGGTTAGTAATGGCAAGAGGCACATTAAAATGCAAAATGAATGGCTATTGCCCCTCCATGATCAAACAGGTCAATAAAAATTAGCTTTTTGAAAACTACAATTTCAGATAATTAAAATGAATTCTCAAATATATTGCACCTAATTTGAATGGCATTGTTTCCCAGAATTTTTCAATAATCGGCTCGTTATCCTCTTTATTATGTACTTCTGGCGAATCTTATCGCAATAGTCAATTTAGTAATCTACTTTCATTCAGTTACCCTAAATTGGCCGGTAAAGAGAAATACCCGAATACCGACTTGCACTCACGTTCGCATTGCAGAGTGCAGGGGCTTATAAACTTTTTCACAACACGTTACGTGCATCCGCCATGTTAAAAAAGCCGGTAATATGTAATATAAAAATTTCGGTCACTTTAACTTGCTTGTTTTTTTGGCCTGTCTACTACGGCAATATACCAGTATCGGGGATTATAGCGCATATTCACGTATAAAGTGTTCAAAAAACATGGCGGAAGTTGAGGCATGCGCACAAAATATTTTCTAGAATGAAAAGGCCTATAAATCACAGTCTAAGTAACACATAGTATTACGGATGGCATGATGTCAGCATGGGGTGTCTAATGCATGGCAGTTGGGTGTCAGGTTTGGATAAGGACAACCAACACCTTTTTATGCTCGCTGCTACTGGATGCTAGTAGCCAAATACCAGAACTGTGATACCGCTAGACAACAAGGAGGGGTTACACAACTCTGGTGCTTGGCTGCTAACAGCCAACAAAAATCGGCTGCTAGAAAAGTAGCCCAACCTGACTGCAGCTCAAATACATTGTATACATACATTGTATCGATTTTTCATAAATTAAAGGGAGTTGGATATTTTTATGTGGGTTTTTTAAAAGGAGTTGGATGTAATTTCAAAAAAGGAAGATTAACTATTTTTGGAAGTTAAAATGGGAAGTGGGGGCTCGGAACTGATCTGAAAATGAATCTAGTTATTAACAATGGAGGAGAATCCATTTATATATCATTTCATTGCAAAACTTTATTGTAATTTGGTAGGAAAAATTACAGTTTTGAATAGCAATTACGAATTTTGGTGATTTTTTGTATTAATTTCGAAAGTCTGGTGTTGTTAATGTTATAATTTCAACTGTATTTGTTGTATTTATTTTATTAAACGATTAATTATACATGAAATGTGGTATTATTTTCAAATAATCCCTTACAATAAGTAAAAGTCATGAAAACATTTATTGAACTACCAACTTACATCATAGAACTATGGTTACAGTAAAATTTTGAGATATATATTCAACTTACATAGTAGAATAACTTTAATAATTTAATATTATACCCTTGCCATTGGAAGTAAAGAAACAACACATCCGGGGATTATATTACTTTTGTTTTTTCTCCTTGGGTCAGAATTGTTCATATTTCGTCAAGTCAAAGGTAAGCACCTGACTAATGAGACAATCGGCAGGCTGTAATAAACACAAAAAATTATTGGAAAATCAGATTTGGAAATAGTTTTTTTGATGGGGGTACCAAATCCGATAATCATAACTACATAAATCATATTTACTATAATCATAACATGCATGCATTTTCAGTGCATCAGAGCAACCAATTATGAAAAGAGATTGATGCGAATTAAACTAGGGACAATCCAGAATGAATTGTCAGAAATCAAGGCATCAACCTGTGAAAATATGGTTGTTTACAATTTTTCAAATATGCCAATTGAAAAGGATTGTAAATAGTTTGTAATCATGAATTATACAGGGTATCCAGGAATCAACTGCCGAAAGCTCAGATTATGTCCTACTATAGCTAGAATTTGAGTCCCACGGTTTTCAAGCTATTAGGTTTTGTTTTTTTCATTGAAAAATCCATCTGCATTCAATTTTCTCATGCCATTTCTACAAATGATAACTTTTTTAGCACCTGTTTTTTTTAAATACTCATGGTTACTTGTTTCATCTAGAACAGTCTTCCTGTTAACCTTGAAATGTAAGGGAAATTTTATTAAAAAAACTTATGCATAATTTTTATACGAACCAATTTGAACGTCTGATTTTGATAACTTGTGGTGTAAAAAAAACTTGGTATACTATACGTGCCAAATACATTGAAAAGGTGCTCAGTTAATCCCAATTCTAAAATAAATAATAGTTTAAAAACTAAAGAACACGCTTTAATAGAAAACTAAACTAAAAAGTAGAAAATAATTTTAAATGAGTTTGAAATAAGAATACAGTGATTAACAACAAATTTATTTCATCGTAAAAAAGCGTGGGGTGCTTTTTAAGATATTTTCATAATGATTCTACTTTTACCAATATCTGTCCATGAAATATTAACAACAATTGACATCAAGCACCCCACGCTTTTTTACGATGAAATACATTTCTTGTTAATCACTGTATTCTTATTTCAAACTCATTTAAAATTATTTTCCACTTTTTAATTTAGTTTTCTATTAAAGGGTGTTCTTTAGTTTTTAAACTATTATTTATTTTCAACTTTTTAGTTTTGTTTTCTATTAAATCGTGTTTTTTAGTTTTTCAAAATATTATTATTTATTTTTTTTAAATATTATTCTCCAATTTTGAATAGAATCGGACCATAATAACAAAACTCGTCCGCCATTTTGGAGCCTCCATCTTGAATCCTTCAATTTTGACAAAATTATCATAATCTCCGACCCCAAAAATCCCCACATACCAATTTTGAATATAATTGGACCATAATCACAAAACTCGTCCACCATTTTGGAGCCGGAATTTTGAATTTTTCAATTTTGACAAAAGAATCATAATCTTCGACCACAAAAACCCTCAGATACCAATTTTGAAGCGAATCGGACCATTATCACAAAACTCATCTGCCATATTGGAGCCGCCATTTTTTTTTTCAAACAAAAATGTTTTAATGCATTTTCACCGGAATTATGTACACCTGCCAAATTTCAAATCACATTACAAACAAACATACAAGTGAAGCTAATATAAAGCGTGTAATGATATTACTGTTTAAAATTCTCCTTTTAATGATTTTTTTGTGGAAATTCAAATGGACAAAGGCTTCATGTTGCAGATTAAATATTAATTTAAAAAATTATAAAAAAAATAAATTATAAAAAACCCTTTTTAAAGACTAGCTTTCATTCAAATGGCCAAAAAAGTAAATAATTGCTTTGGATGTGTGACGTAGGTTATTTCGTGAGTTACAGATTCAAGAGCTTGGCGCGCAAAGTTTTCAGTTCCAATACGAAAGCAACAAGCTTTTGGATCTGTAACTCACGAAATAATCTATGGCACACATCCAAAGCAATTAATTTTTACTTTTAAGGGTATTTGAATTAAAGCTTGTCTTTAAAAATGTTTTTTATTAATTATTTTATTTGGAGCTTTTTAGTTAGTACGCCTTAATCTACACATTTTTGTTGAAGCATCAAAAATGAAAAATGTCTTATTCCTCAAGACTGCTGACTACAAATACCTATACAATAGGTGCCTTTTTCCTGTAAGTTTTGAGCTAGTTGTTCTTCAATGAGGAAATTATCTAAAGATGAACTCATCCGCCATCCTGGAGCTGCCATCTTCAATTTATGAATTTTGAGGAAAAATCAATAATCGCTAACTAAATTCATAATCTCTGATCCCAATTTTGAGTAGAAACGGTCCATAATAATATTAATAAAATGTCTTTATTTTAATTATCCTCGGCGAAGTCCAGTAAGACTGCTCAACTCAACCGAGTACCAGCTTCAAATAAATTATTTCACACAGAAAATTGCCTACATATATATATAATATAATTAAACAGTCACGGCAGTGACAGCTATGTTCCAATAACTAAAATGTACTAACATGTAAATAATGCATAGAATGCGTAAAGGGAGAACGTTAATAAGATTACAAAAATTACAAACAACATATAAAACAAAAATGTTATAGAACCATAAGATATTCCTTATAGGCTCTTTTAAATCCATAACATGATTTATTCTTGATAGGTGTTGGTATGGAGTTAAATATTTTTACCACAGAATGAGAAAATGATCTTTTGAATGCAGCAGTTTTATGCAAAACTATTCCACCATCTTGGAGCCGCCATTTTGAATTTATGAATTTTAACAATAAATTCATAACATCCGACCCCGAAAACTCCCACAAACCAATTTTGAATAGAATGGGACCATAATTACAAAACTCGTCTGCCGACTTGAATTTATGAATTTTGACACAAAATTCATAATCTCCAACCCCGAAAACCCACACATACCAATTTTGAATAGAATCCCATAATCACAGATCGTCCGCCATCTTGGAGCCGCTATTTTAATTTATAGATTTTGATAAAAAATTCATAATCATTGACCTTAAAAACCCCCCAAATAGCAATTTTTAATTGAATCGGACCATAAACACAAATCTTGTCAGCCATTTTGTTTTTTTTGCTACCAAAAATTACTTAATGCATTGTCACGGGAACTATGAACACCTGCCAAATTTCACGTTAATCGGACAACTAGAAGTGAGTCAAATTTAACTGGTAAGATTTTATTACACACATCGGGACAGGTGACTAAATAAACGCTGGTACAGTTCATCCATTATCAATTGCAGAACACAGTTATGTTAGGAGTAATCAATATTTAATATATACGCTCGGCACTCATGCCAAATTAAAAAAATATATAATGTTTACTACCCGTATAAAATCTCCTATACATCAAAGAAAGCGACTGTCCACGTGAACTTGATGGACGTAGGTCAAAATGAACAATCTGCGTAAACAGCACCAATGAAACGGCGAATCGTATTGTTAAACGTACCGTATTGGCCGAGTACCGTATCAAGGCTCATCTTTTTTATGTTTGAAAACCATGGAGTGAGATACTTTGCGATATCAGTGGAGTACTAATAATAATAATATATCTTTATTTCAGTTAATAAAAATTGCATATGATACAATATCTCTGTTTGACATCATGATACAATTATAAATCTGAAAGAAGTCACCGGATACATGTCTAAGTACATACACTCAAGATTACATAAATCATAAAAACAATAAATATTGGATGGTACATGATAAAATAAAGTTAAGTTAGTGGAAAAATTCATCAATAGAATAACAGGTTTTATCAATAATGAATCTTTTCGTCATTTTTTTGAATGTGAATACATTTTTGCAACCTTTTATAGTTTCTGGCAATCTATTATAGAATTTACAACCATTATGCTTATATACGCCAAGCAAATACGCCGAATTGCACTTAATTTATGGCATATGCCAGTGCAACGGAACGCAGCTGCCGAACTCTAGGATGTGAGTTCATCACGCATACTGTGAAGGACAGATTCTTGGAACACGCATTGGCAGTAGGAGTAAAGGTAAACCTCAAATAGATGTGGATAAAGAAGTTCTGGCTGAACTCTACTTCCATGCGGAAAATTACACGCAAAACAGGCATCTCTAAAAGCTCGGTGCATGCCATTCTACAAAGATACCAACTGTATCCGTACCACATTCAGCGTGTGCAAACTTTGTTACCTGCTGACTACCCGTGAAGAGTCGAGTTCTATCAAATAATGCTTAGAAAAATTAACGCCAATACGAAATAAAATAAAATAAAAAATGGAGCGACGATTACACCGCCACACAAAAAAAAAAAAGTGTGTCTGTGCACCGGGCGCCACCTATCTACGGGCATGTTTTTCGACCCGCTGAACACGAATTTAAAGTCAGTTTAGGCCGTCCGGGCTTCAATTTCGAGTAAATTGCAAAAAACCCCAAAAAATAGCGAAAATTCGATGTTTTGGCAAGAAAATTTTTTTGAGATCTAATGCAAGCATAATTTTCATGTATTTTGATCTGTTAAATACTAATTTCGATCGTACTTCAATCATAAACCGTTTTAAATCTAAAAAATAGTAAAAAATCATTAAAAATTACAAAATCGAAGAAAATTGGGATTTTGTTTTAATCTATCTGAAAACGTTCTGCGGTTTTTACCGCTGAAACCCCCCACAAACGTAACAAAATTGATCAGGACTCTTATTGCATAGATGGGAATTGCTTCTTGTAATAGTATACTCTCCAGTAGCCAAGTTTTCCACTACTGAAGAGCTGCAGTCGCTGGATGACGCGCCTCTGGGCCTGCTTTCTCACCCTGACCAGACGCCGATACTGGGTTTCCAAATCCCTGCATCGTAAAGTACTCATCACTTTTACCTGCCATGACGCACACTACGCCGTTAACCCAGGGACTCTGCCAGATGGTTCTGTTGCCCACCGTCACCCGAGGAGGTGCCCTGGTTGCAAGTACAAGCGATCATGCAAAGAAATGAAGTCTGCACTTCGAAGAAGTTGAAATTCCAACACGATGACAAATTTTTACTAAATAAAGGAAAAGGTGGAAAAAGAGGTATCCACATCGTAGATCATTTGAGAATGAAACAGTACAATACCCTCGAAAAACCGTTAAAAATTCAATTTGTGTACATTCTTGGATCTTAATCTTGTATTTTAGAAATAAAAAATACAAAAAAATTATTTAATTGTGTTTAAAAAAAAAAAATCCATTTTTTCAGCAGCAATTTTCTGCTATTTTATCGGTTTTTTGCAATTTACTCGAAATTGAAGCCCGGACGGCCTAAACTGACTTGAAATTCGTGTTCAGCGGGTCGAAAAACATGCCCGTAGATAGGTGGCGCCCGGTGCACATAGTGATGACATAGACCTAGAATCAGGAATCATTGAAAATAAAAACAACACAAAATATTTGGGTCTTCACATAGATAGTAAATTAAAATTTGTTGATCATGTGATCGCACTGAGAAAAAAACTCTCTTCTGGGTGTTATGCAGTGAAGCTTACTTCACAAGAATTAAATTTCTCAGCTGCAAAGATGGTTTATCACTCCCTCGTCGAATCACATATCCGCTACGGCATTGCATTTTGGGGAAGTTGCAACAACTACTTATTGAACAGTGTACTCATCCTACAGAAACGAGCCTTAAGATACTTGTGCAAAGCTAAACCTCGAGATTCTTGCAAAGAGTTGTTCAAATCCCATAAAATATTAACAGTAATTGCCCTGTATATCTTGGAAACAGCATCAATAATAAAAAAACATAAAACTAAGTTTGGCTCTCACTCCTCTACACACAACACTCGACAAAACAGAGATGTAAAACTTCTGCTACCCACCTCAAGTCTCATTAAAGACTCATTTATTTACAATGGTTGCAAAATCTACAATCATCTTCCCAATGACTTAAAAGAAATTGAACCACCAACTAAATTCAGAAAAGAGCTAAAATATAAATTAATGGAAAGAACCTATTATAGTTTGGATGAGTTTTTTATTGACTCAATAATTTAGTGTTATATACCTAAATTTTTTGTAATTAATTGTCTCTATTCGTTTGAATTTTTTACCGTAGATGTTTATACTAATTTTATTGTAACTTTATCCTTTGTGACCATGATTTATTGACGCAATATTTTAGTGATATATTATACTTAAATGTTTTGTAATTAATTGTCGCTACTCGTTTAAAATGTTTTATTTTTTTACCTTATATGTTTATACTGATTTTTATTGTAATTTTTATCCTTACATTGTATTGCTTTGTAACCATGATTTCTTCATGAATACAATAAAGTATATATTGATTGATTGATTGATAGGTGGCGCCCGGTGCACAGACAACTTTTTTTTTTGTGTGCCGGTGTTATATATGAACATACATAACCAGAACACAAGAGGACTGAGAACCAAAACTGAGACGTTTTACACCAATATTCTATCAGAGGACTACGATATAATCGCTGTGACAGAATCCTGGCTGACAAATGGTATATGTAATTCGGAGCTGGTGGACGACAGGTATACCATAGTTAGAAAGGATCGTGATGCAATTTCAATGCGCGGAGGTGGGGTATTTGTAGCTATTGAGAAAGATCTTATGTTTGAAATTGTTAATATTGAGTCCAGATTGGAATGTCAGTTAGTTAAGCTAAAAATTGAGAATGAGGTAATGATTCTTTCAGTTGTCTACTTTCCGCCCAATAGTTCAGTGACAGACTATACGGATTTTTACGATATGTTTGATTCATTTAACAAAAACAACACTAAAATCATAATTGTGGGTGACTTCAACTTGCCCGACTTTGAAAATAACACTTCTGAAAAAAGCAAGGCACTAATAGATTTCTGTACACTGAACAATCTAGTGCAATATAATGATAATTCAATTCTATGTCAAGAAATCTTGATCTAGTTCTGGCTAACTTCGTTGCTGAGGTTAATAGAGATCCCAATCCTCTTGTTAATGAAGACAATTATCACCCACCCTTAACAATAAATTTTTCACAATTATGTAGTGATAAACTAGACAATAAAATACAATCCAACTTTGTCTAAGACTATAGCAAAGGAAATTTTAAACTTCTTTACGAAATGATCAAGAGTAATGAATGGTCCTGCTTTGAAGACATAAATGATGTTGACTGTTGTTTGGATGCTTTCTATGAACAAATTTATTCGTGTATTGACCAGTGTGTTCCTAAGAAAGCAATCAATGAATCAAGAAAGGGACATAAATTCCCAGTCTGGTTCTCTCATGACCTAATTAATCAAATCAAAAAGAAAAATCGTCTCCACGCTCGGATTAAGAGGAGTGCCAGTGATGACCAAGTTATTGAATTTAACGATCTTCGTAGTAGTGTGAAAACTCAAACAAAACTCGAATACATCCATTACAAGAAAAATATTGAACAGAACATAAATGAGGACCCACAAAGTTTCTGGAACTTCTTTAAGTATAAAACCACATCAGGCATTCCAAAATACGTGCAATACAATGGCGCCGAACTTTGTGACCCGAAGGGTATTGCTGAAGGGTACGCCAGTTTCTTTAAGTCTGTTCACGACCCCTCGTCACTAAAAGATTTCAGTGATCTTGATTACCAGTTTGGCAATATAAACTTGAGTGAGGTCAGCGAGAGCACAGTCTTAAGTTGCATTAAAAAATTGAAATCCAAAAAATCCACAGGCACTGACAATATTCCATCTTACATATACAAGGGATGTGCTGACTTTATTGCCAAACCAATTGCTCATATATTCAACCTCTCCATTAAAAACAATTATTTCCCTGCAAAGCTTAAAACATCAATAATATCCCCTATCTTTAAGGGAGGATGTGAGAACGATATCACAAATTATAGGCCTATTTGTCTCTTAAATGCCCTAGCTAAAATATTTGAAATTATACTTCACGAAGATCTCCTGAATAATGTTAGGGACAAGATTGTCGAACAGCAGCATGGCTTTACCGCAGGTAAATCCACAGTCTCTAACTTGTGCCACTTTACAAATCATGCCTTTGATGCTATCAACAACCAAAGTTGACACAATATACACCGATTGCGCCAAGGCATTTGACCTTGTTGACCATAAAATCCTTATCAAACAACTAAGCAATCTAGGTTTTTCTTATCAGGCTTGTAGATTTTTTGCAAAGTATCTTTCAGACCGTTCACATCAAGTCAAGGTTGGCAGTGCTTACTCTGAACCATTTTTTCCAACCTCGGGTGTACCTCAAGGAAGTACTGTGGGCCCCCTTCTCTTTATTATCTTTATCAATACTGTACCTAAGTGCATAAAATTCTCATCCTGCCTAATATTTGCCGATGACTTCAAGATTTTCAAGCAAATCTCTTCAATATCTGACTGTCTTCAATTACAAGAGGATCTCAACTCAGTAGCTGACTGGTTTGTCTATAACAAAATGCGCCTCAATGCAGGAAAATGCTTTACGGTAATGTTTACCAGAAAAGTAAACCCCCTCATCTATGAATATACCATGAATGACAATATTCTTCAGCGTCGACAAGAAATCAAGGACCTTGGAATCTATATGCAGGGCAATCTGAAATTCACTACACACTATGACTTTATCGTTAATAAAGCTTACCAAAAACTGGGGTTTATAATTCGCAACTCCAGAAATTTTGAAAGCATCAGCACAATAATCAAACTGTATAAAGCTCTAGTGAGACCTCACTTAGAATATGCCTCGATAATTTGGTCACCACTGGCCCACTGCCATACTGAACGTATCCAAAAGAAATTCCTTCGCTACATATATGTCAAATCAAATAATACATACCCCAACCTCATTTCGTATCACAGTATGCTGGACTCGAATAGACTTCAAAAACTCTGTGATAGAAGAAAACAACAATCTGTGATTTTTATATACTTCTTAATAAACAACATTGAATATCATAATTCTATAAACTTTTCTGTGCCAAAAGTTAAGCTTAGACCCAAATGTGATAAACTTTTTAGTATTAAGTACCCATCTGACAATCCTTTAAGCCAAATGTTAATACTTTGTAACAACCTCTTCAAAGACAAGGATGCGGATTTCTTTAATACTGATGTGAAAGCCCTAAAGGAACTTACGATGTAATGCTTCACTCCCACCCCCTTGTCTAAAATTTTACTCATTAACTTCTGTATGTATCTGTCTGTAATATCTGTATGTATATATATATATATATATATATATTTATTTTATTTTTCTAAGTGTTAGTGTTAAGGAAACTATACTGTGTCTTGCATTTTAATTACTCCTGGGTGTTCTGTAAGACTTTAGTTAATTAATTTAAAAAAATAAATGAATAAATAATGTGCATAGCTGGGAACTGGAAAATCGCCACGATATACGACCGGCCCCGATGTAGTTCACAGATTTATTTTGGACTGAGATATTGAACGGGCAAGTTATAGGCTCGTTTGAGCTGCCACTATCATTAACACGAGAAATCTACTGAGATTTTTATAAAAACAACTTCCTGATCTTTTGGAGGATGTGCCGCTCCAGGCAAGACAACACATGTGGTTGCAAAATGACGGCTGCCCCCCACATATGCTCGAGTGGTCCAAGACATCTTAAATCAATAATGCCCAAAAAGGTGGATCGGGTGCCTGGGCCCTATTGTTTAGCCACCAACATCGCCGGACCTAAATCTATTAGGTTTATTTTATTGGGGCTATGTTAAAGACTTGGTTTATCAAACATTATCTTGTTTTTTCTTGTATCCAAACCATAAAATATTCAATTTTTTGAATATCTGTTAAATCTGAAAAAGGGTTCCCTGTTCCTTGGAATTGCCATAAAAATTATTTTAATGGAGAAATGTTGAATAACAATATGATTTCAGAATACTTGGCATTGACTAAGCAACTATTCAAAGTAATTGGCACAGTTAGTTTATTGAGTTGTTCAATTTCCTTTAAATTTTAAGGTTAAAAGGAAGACTGTTCTAGATGAAACAACTAATCATGAGTATTAAAAAAAAACTGGTTGAAAAAGTTATCATTTGTGGAAATGGCATGAGAAAAACCCAACCCAGATGTATTTTTCTATGAAAAAAACATAAAACCCATTAACTTGAAAACTGTGTGACTTTAACTAAACTCAAATTCTAGCATATAACGAAGTCGAAAAAATAAATCTAAATGGTTTGTCTGTCAAACTGGATAGTGATGTATAAGTCAATTGCTTGCCACTGAATTATTTACCAAAATTGAAATCAAATTAAATGAAGGACTTTGAGGTTGTGGCAACGCAAAATAATAAAATAAAACTTTTGGGATGTGCTAGGTTGCATTAAAGTGTAGACATAAAGTTACTGAAAATAATTAAAACTATTACCTAAACTCCCTAAAAAAAGTGGACATACCTTTATCTCTGGGCAAATTCCAATCAGGGCATCGGCATGTGAATAGAACTCTTCCTTCAAAGATATAACGATGGTTTGTAGTGACTCAGTTTTCTCTCTGATATACTTTGCCACTTTACCAATATTGGTGTTGTCCAGAGCCGCGTCCACCTCATCTAATACAAAAAACGGGGCAGGCTGATAACTATGGATGGCAAAGAGTAACGCTAGGGCAGCTACAGTCTTTTCTCCTCCAGACAAATTGGACATTGGTTGGAATCTTTTTCCTGGAGCTACACAGTTGTAGTTTATACCATCCAAATAGGGCTCCTCCGGATTTTCAGCACCTTAGAATTGTGTTATATAATAATAATAATATACTTATTAAAAAATAAATCTTGTGGACAAAGCTTGTGATAAATAAATATAAATATAGAAATATAAAATGTAAATATAAAAACACCTACGAAAAAGTAAAGTTAGAACATACACTATAAAGTTCATCGTCGAATTTTGTATCAACATGGTTAAATATGCAGTTTTGTGTAAAAATATCAAAACTTATATAATACACATATAAACATATACAGTTGTATAAAATATTACATAAATGAACACACCTATTACTCCAAACAAACAGACATACAGTGCTTTTCTTTAATGTCCCCCCTTTTATTTTTTGAACGGGTAAACTAAAAAAATTGAAACTTGGGATAATGAAATTGCTGCATGAATACTATATTTTGGAGTAAAATTGACAGATGAAACTTTCAAGATGGCAACTGGGAGCTACCTGGGGAAAAAAAATTAATTGAAAGGGGGTATTGTGACACATCCTTTTGAGGCTCCTGACGAATACTTCACAACCCTAGAATATAAAGTCAATATCTTCACCTACTACAAAATGGCGGAACATTTAATAATTACCTGAATACAAACACATTAATATCGATACATCTAGAAATATTTGTTTTTCTGTGCCATATGGCAATCCCAACAACCCGATAAGGTTTGATAGGTTATTTTTTGTTTAAACAAAAAATGACAAGAAATGTCAGTACGACAACGAACATCATTGTTCAGTTAAAATATTCTCATTTAGTTTTCGGTTTTACTATTAAATAGGTACCACGTGAACTATCTCTAAAATGGTCGATTCTCGTCCATTGGAAGAAAAAATCGAAGCGATTTTAATTTACGGTGCGACGCATAACTTTCACGAAACCGAAAGAGTTTTTAATGATCGTTTCCCGAATCGTCCTATCTGTAGAAAATATTTAAGGGAACTTGTAACCAAATTTACAACTACCGGTAGTGTTCAGAACAAAAAGCCCCCAGGTCATCCGTTCATTCCGGAAGAACAGCAAGTTCAAATAATTGGTAAGATGATAGTAAATCCTCAACAGTCTACTTCCTCCGTCGCAAATGTTTGTGAGGTGTGTCCTTCTACTGTGTGGAGACTTTTGAAGAGGAATAAGTATCATCCATACAAAATCAAAATGGTACACCAGTTAACTGAAGATGACCCTGATCCAAGAACATAATTCTGCGAAATTATGACGGAAACCATTGCAAGGCATCCTACCTATTTCCACAATATTTGTTTCAGTGACGAATCTACATTTTATCTCAACGGCAAGGTTCACAGACAAAATTGCCGTTATTGGAGTGACACCAACCCTCACATTTTCGGGAAAACTCATACTCAATATCCAGAAAAAAATAACGTCTGGGCAGGAATATTGAGAAACCATATTGTAGGACCTCTATTCATTGAATGAATTCGATATGGATATTGTATTCCAACATGATGGAGCACCACCACATTACTACGGACAAGTAAGAAACTATTTGGATAATACTTTCCCGGTCATTGGATTGGCCGTCGAGGTCCTACGGAATGGCCAGCCCGCTCGCCAGATTTGAAACCTGTAGACTTTTTTATGGGGCTATTTGAAGCAAAAGGTGTACGAAACTGAACCTGTTCAATATTGGATATAAGGCAGAGAATAATAAATATTTGTAGAAATATCGACGTTACTGTGTTCGAAAATGTTCGGCGTGAAATATCGGATAGGCTGTTGTTATGTCAAGCAGTTCAAGGCAACCATCTCGAGCATCTTCTGAACTGAACTCAGCTTCTTTCCTCAAATTATGAAGTTAAACGTCGATGTATTCAGGCAATTATTGAATGTTCCGCCATTTTGTAGTAGGTGAAGATATTATATTCTAGGGTTGTCGTCAGGAGCTTCAAAAGGATGTGTCACAAGACCCCCCTTTCAATTTAATTTTTTTTCCCAGATGGCGCCCATCGCCATCTTGAAAGTTTCATCTGTCAATTTTACTCCAAAATATAGTATTCATGCATCAATTTCATTATCCCAAGTTTCTATTTTTTGAGTTGACCTGTTCAAAAAATGAAAGGGGGGGCATTAAAGAAAAGCACTGTATATATCCAAGCAAGAATATAAACAAAAATCTTATATAACATATATTCAAATATGCACATTTTGTCACGTAAAATTATCATTATAGAACTCTTGCAAATTATAATAGGGTCTATCAGCGAGAAATGTTTTTACTCTTCTTCTAAACTTTTTGTTGATCAAATTTGCCTGTCTTATATCTGAGGGAAAGTGATTAAACATCTTGACCCAAAAATCACTGTATGATTTTTTTTTATTGGGTTTACGAAACTACGCCACTCCACCCAATTTCGAGAAAATCATAAAGAAATATTTTTTGTTCAATATAATATAGATTGTCAAGTATCTACCGCGTCAATTCAATAAAGTGTTTCTGACATATGAATTTTGTGGGCATTCTAGATAGCGATGAAACTGTCTAGAAACAGCTTTTTAATGTGGAATGGATAAAGTGATATCAATCAACTTTTTCTTTCAGCAATTTCTGGATTTAAGAAATTCTAATTTTCAATGGGGTAAAGAGTATTTTTTGAAAATTTCGAGATATCTTGGTACTTATATAATTTAGTTCTTAGTTTATAAATTTTGCTAAAATTATCATAAACCCAATTTCTGGATATTTTTTATACATAACCCTCAAGAGGATAAAAAGAGGTAAAATATTGTTTGGTGAGGAGTAGTTAAAACCTCAATTTCTAGTGAGCAGAAAATGAAGACTTGATTTCGCTTTGGATATTTTGCAAAAGCGATTTGGGGGTTTTTCAAAATTCCAATTTAACCTTTTCACTTGCGATCGTACAACAGGAACCAGATAAATAATGGACCTTTTTGTGTGTTGGTACCGGTCAAATACGCGACTTTTATTGTATTTTGTGTTGCCTATAGATGGTAGTCTGTTTCTGGCCAAGACGTTTACAAAATGTTTCAGAAACTCTTGTGCTTCCCTGCGGTAGCCATATGAATCAGCATTTTGTTTATCAGGCACGAACTCCAAGGCATTATTTCCAGAATTTATGTATTCTTTTATTAGATCGGCTTGCTGCACCAGTAACGCTTCGATGTGACTTGAGCCTGCAAGTATTTTGGTTTTCAGGGGAATAAGTGTATCTTGAACTTATTATTTTTGTTATTCCATATTTTTATATGATAATAATAAGTGCCCAGTTGAACCAATGAAGAATTAAATGCAGGTTAGATTTTCACTAACCTAACATTGAAAAACATGGCTCGCAAAAATAAATATTTAAACGAACAGAAACTTTTCATGAAAAGTGACAGTGAGGATGATTTTTAGCTGAGTGAATCTAATAATATTCCACTTATTCATGGCGAAAATAGCAGCTAGTCAAGATTATAGTGGCTCCTAGATAATTGTAAGTACGACTCTGGATAAATATATCGGTACACTACGGGAACCTTATAAGTATCCTTCACCTAACTGCGAGAACAGTGTTGATCAGCCCCCAGCTCCCAACAACCGTATTGGAGACAATAAAAAGGTTATTTTGAATTTTGCAATATATTTGCATGACATTACATTACATTAAATATAACTGGGGATAACTTATTTTTCATCACATCACTTTTTATAATGGCAATGTAAATACAATTTCAAGAATTGATTTCAAATTTCACATTAATTGATCAACTGTAACGCCCACCTTAAACAGTGCAAGAGATGGAAAGCGCTACACCAACGAACAAAGCCAACCGCTTGACATCGAGGGAAAAGACAATATATAACCCAGTTTCAGTCTGACAGATATGGTTGTTTGCTCTTAATATTTTGGGAGATAATTAACAAGCCTTATTCCTTTCACACTGTGCATTATTTCAATCGTGTTGCTTGTAAATAACCCAGTGGAACAATAAATCATTTATCCCCGCAGAACCCGTCGCATCGCTAACAACCCGTGACACAATTATTTTTAAAAAGGTTATAAAAAATATTTGTTTGAGATTTCCACTCTCTAAGTATTTTGAAATTTTTGAAAATATTTCAATTTTTCATAGAGAATTGAGAGTTAAACATTTTCTCAATTAAGATCATTACATATAAGGTACTATGTACAATTGATAAAAATTATTCTATCAGTATTTGAATATGAATCGATGATCCTTTGGATTTGAACTATTAATTTGAATATTACCTCTTCTCAATATTAAACAGTATGAGTTTCTGTGTTTCTTCATAATTTCAACCAAATATACCTCAGGTATTTTAAATAAAACAACTCAACTCTTTTTACACGCTTTATATTAGCTTCACTTTTATGTTTGTTTGCTTGTAACCGACTCCTTTGGACTTGATTTTCACCCACTTCCAGACGTACGAATGATTTGAAATTTGGCAGGTGTACATAATTCCGGTGACAAGGCATTAAGAAATTTTTGTTTGAAAAAAACAAAACAAAATGGCGGCTCCAATATGGCGGACGAGTTTTGTGATTATGGTCCGATTCGCTTCAAAATTGGTATGTGGGGGTTTTTGGGGTCCAATATTATGATTCTTTTGTAAAAATTGAAAAATTCTAGATGGCGGGTCCAAAATGGCGGACGAGTTTTGTGATTATGGTCCGATTCTATTCAAAATTGAAGAATAATAGTTGTTAAAAAAATTAAATAATAATAGTATGGAAAACTAAAAAACACGCTTTAATAGAAAACTAAACTAAAAAGTAGAAAATAATTTTAAATGAGTTTGAAATAAGAATACAGTGATTAACAACAAATCTATTTCAACGTAAAAAAGCGTGGGGTGCTTTTTAAGATATTTTCATAATGATTCTACTTTTACCAATATCTGTCCATGAAATATTAACAACAATTGACATCAAGCACCCCGTGCTTTTTTACGATGAAATAAATTTCTTGTTAATCACTGTATTCTTATTTCAAACTCATTTAAAATTATTTTCTACTTTTTAGTTTAGTTTTCTATGAAAGCGTGATCTTTAGTTTTTGAACTATTATTTATTTTGCTATAAGTGGTAGCAAATTTAATTACTCTGCATTTTATATTGTGGTTTCCTATATCTTCCAGATATATGCTTAAAAAACATATTTTAACCTTTTCAGGACCGAAAACGAACGAACACGCAAAAATATTTCGTGTCCGTGAGACCGAAAGCGGACTTAAACGCACGGCAAGACTTCTATGTAAGGACCGAAAACGATCGAACACGCGGGTTGCTTTGTATTGAGCACGTGTATTCTGACCACACCCACACTAAAAACTGATTGGTTCGGCTCTTGCTCGCCACTTTTGGCGAAGGTGTGCAGAACATGACAGCTAAGCATACTGTTCTAATAGGATTAAGTACTTTTTTGTTGAGTTACAAGTGCGTTGAACAAGAATAGTTTGAAGTTTGCTGGATTTGGCAGTACTAAATTTCCATGTGGTGTACAAAATGAAGACCACAGCTGGTGAAATTGACAAACACCGCAAAGTTATACCTAAGAGTTATAGCAGCAGCCGACCAGCTCCAGCCCATTCTCCTTTGAGGCTTATTGAGAGACATTTTCCAGCGATGTTTCATCGGAAACCAGAGAATAATAAGAAAAGGTGTGTTGTTTGCGTGAAGCGAAATAAGAGGAAGGAAACATCATACACTTGTGTACCATGTAACGTCCCACTTTGTTTCATTGGGTGTTTCATTCAGTTGCAAAATTCTAATGTATATTTCATGAACATTTCTTGTACTACTTATTAGAATGAACTCTGATTTTTCTCTTACCAAAAAAGTTTTATATGTTTTTTTAGTGTAATATCACAAAATTTAAAATAAAATAAATTCTGTTTTCTCTCTGTAATTAGAAAAACAATAGGTTGTCATGAAGAAATCTGTATAACGTCTTCAATAAACACTCCACGTCTCTGGACGTTTCAGGACTGAAGCCGGACAAACACGCACACGCTTCCCGAATCGGCCCTGTAAGCACCGCCGGCTGAATCCGGCGCGGTCCTGAAAGGGTTAAAGTTTTTACACAGAATCACATAATTATTTCCAGTTGTCCTGTAATATTATTGGAAAAATATACAAAAAAACTGTTGAAAATGAAAATTTGTCTTATTCAAAAGTGGATTAATATGGTTCTAATGAACAGGGAAGTGCAAAAAAATGTGTTGCCATCGAGGATGTTATCGACATCAGAATCATCCAAACAAGTCTGCATTTGAAAAATACTAGTTTAAATCAGGTGTCAGGTGCATAGTAGAAGTTTCAACTTGACAGGCAGTTCAATTCGATATTGTGATTTTGAATGTGTAGTTCTTAAATCATGATAAATTCTATTTAAAGAATAATCAGACAAATTTAAGCGAACCTATATTTTTAGAATGAATCTGACTTACCTAGGAAAGCTTGAGCCGACTGATTCTGAGCCAAGGCTTTGTATATGTTGTCGATCTCATTGGAAACATGATCAAAACACTTTGTAAACCTCTCATATCTCTGTTGTTTGATCCTCTCAAAAGCTGCTTTGGCTTTTTTGTTCTGTTTCTGGAGATTTTGGAACTCCTCGTTGGTGGATTGTAGTTTGCCACAAGCCAACTGGAGTTTCTCGATTGCCTTCATGTTGGGAGCCTGAATCTTAGTTAGAGTATCTTGCAAGTGGTGGATGGACTTCATGAGCTTATCAGCCATTTTTTTTATCTCGTCTCTTTCTTCAAGGTCTTTCAGATTGTCAGAAACGCTGCTGTAGTCTATTTTTATCCTTAAATTTAAAAAATAAGAACAATTGCATTGACTGAAGTTTGAAGCGGATTTACCTAGCTTCTTTTTCATACTGTTGAATGGTGCTATTTGTATCTGCACCTGAAGAAGATTGTGATGGGTCGGCTGCAGCAATGTCTTCCATGTTACCGACAATCATAGGAATAGCAATATCGTCCATCTGAAATAAGTTTTATTTTTTCAGATTAAGCCTTCAACAAAATTATGTTACTGCAAAAGAATCTGAAAGGCTTCCTGCCCTCTCCAAAAACAGATTTGAATTGATAATTCCACAAAGTATTGGATGAATTACAGTTGTAGTAACTGGTTTGCAATCTCTTTGAATAACCAACCAACAACACCTAACTTATTTTATAAAATTTGAAAAAAAATGTATGCAAATTATAGCACCCCAATTCTCAGTTCTAAATGTTATAAATTAATTAAATTCTGCTCGTCAAATCATAATTTCAAACAAATCTAGAAATATGTATATATATATATATATATGTGTATATATATAAGGGTACATTTAGTTAAGATTTGAATAGGTATTATTACCAGTTAGTTCTAAAATGGTTGAAATTTATAATTGTAATCAATCAATTAACTTCCTTATACCAGAACTTGTTCTGTTTGGAAGATGTATTGCAATAAATAAATAAAAAAAATATTCACCTTGCACTGCATGAGAATCGTATGTCTTTCACTTTTCTTACTTTCTATCTTCCCTTCTAGAGACACGGTAGATTTTTGAGCAGCCTGCACGTCTTTGGCAATTGACCCCACCTCTCTTCTGGCCTTTCCGACTTCATCTTCGGCGCCTTCAACTTCTTGTTTCTTATTCAATCGCAAAACCTTCAGTTGCTCTACTTGCTGTAAGTCTTTGTCAATTTCATCTCTCTGTTTCGCTTCTTGTTTCTTGCCTGTTTCAAGCTTTTCCTCTTCATCATTGACTGTGCGTTCCCAACGGCTAACATTATCTAGAAGTAATTGAAAAAGGTTTGCATTTTTATTTGCGATGCATAACTAATTATCTCTTATAAAAGCAAATCTTTCGCCTGCAAGGCAAAAAACAAATGAGTCAATACCAACAAAACATCCATCAGACTAGAGAGAGTGCAGGTTGTTTAATAAAAATTATTAAATGAAGTTTTTTTATGAACCATCAAACTCTCCTTTATGTTCTTCATCCTACCCTAAATTTTTGACTACTCTGGAATTTTGGATAAATTTATATATGCTATTTTATTTTGTTGTTAGTACTTCAAATGAATTATAATAATTATTGGATGATGTTTATATCAATCTTAATGATGGAGATGTTGTGGCAGCAGTTCTGTGTGATCTAACAAAAGCGTTTGACTGTGTCAACCATAAAATCCTGTTGAAGAAATTAGAAAGGTATGGCTTCAGAGATATAGTTCTGAAGTGGTTTGAGTCGTACTTATCAGGCCGCACGCAAAGCGTGTCTCTTCAGAACAAATTATCGCAACAATTATTCATCAAATGGGGAGCACCTCAAGGATCAGTGCTTGGCCCAATTCTCTTTTTAATCTACATAAATGATCTAGCCAATAAAGATTACGGGAAAGTTTACTCAGTTAGGATGATACTACCATACTTTGGAATAATAGAAATGCGTTAATCTGCATCTACAAATCAATAATGATCTTATAAAGGTAAAAAATTGGTGCGATGCCAATCTATTATCGTTAAACATATCGAAAACGAATATCCTCACCTTTAAAGGTCATCTGCCAGAACTGTATCTGGGTAATGAAGTTATTAGCAGTACAAGAACAACGAAGTTTCTTGGCTTGTACATTGACGAAAAGTTAAAGTTTGAGGACCATATAAAAAAGCTGGGCAAAAAAATAGCCTCTGGATGTTTTGCAGTGAGAACGACCTCGTTGGAACTTGGTAGGGATATGGCCAAAAAGGTATACCATGCGGTAATTGACTCTCATCTGAGATATGGAATCTGCTTTTGGTGGTCTTGTAGTGGATTTTTATTCGAATCTATTTTCGTATTGCAGAAAAGGGCAATTAGATACTTGTGCAGAGCTAAATTCAGGGATTCTTGTAAGTCCTTGTTCATAGAACAACGAATCTTGACCTTACCTTGTATCTATATATTAGAAACAATTTGCCTAATTCACAGTAAGTTTAGGGATCGAGTGAATGGCACCGCACAATATATCACAAGACAAACCCTAAATATAACCTTACCGATTCCAAGATCTGAACAAATAAAAAATTCCATTATATATAATGGCATAAAAATGTTCAATCATTTACCTAACGAAATTAAAACGATTATGGATAAAAAAAAATTCAAAAGTTCTGTGAGAAATGTTTTACTCGACAGAGCATTCTACTCGTGGACGAGTTTTATTGTGTGAAATTTTAGATTTTTATTTTGGTTTCTTTTTGGTTGTTGTGCTTTTTAAATCGACTGATATATGGGTATTCACTTTGTATGTGCTATTCTGTTGATTTTAATTTATTCTATTTTATTCCATTTTATTTTTATCATAATTTAATTAATTGTAAAGATCAGAATTCTGATTTCTGTATATACCCTTCTTTTTTATGTATAACTTTATACTATAAATAACACTTCCAATTTTCTTTTTGGTTGTTGTGCTTTTTAAATCGACTGATACGTATGGGTATTCACTTTGTATGTGCTATTCTGTTGATTTTAATTTATTCTATTTTATTCCATTTGATTTTTATCATAATTTAATTGATTGTAAAGATCAGAATTCTGATTTCTGTATATACCCTTCTTTTTTATGTATAACTTTATACTATAAATAACACCTCCAATTTTTAATAAACTGACGTCTAGTGACTAACATTAATATTGTTTGAAATTCATTTTATGTAATGTATGTTTTTGTATATATAGACTTCTACTTATATGAATAATTTGACGTGTAGTAACCTGCTCTACAAATTTTGTGTTATAATGACAAGGTAAATTCAATATATTTTTGAATATGTAACGAGGTATGTATAAAAAATAAGCATATATTCAATTGCTATTGATGTTCTCTTTTTTCTTTTTTACTGTTTTTTCACTTTGTCAATAGGAATTTCATTCTTCAGACAATAAAGTAATTTTGATTTGATTTTGATTTGATTATTATTACTTAACTCAAGAAAAAACAACACAAATACAACATGCATCATAAAAATGTAAAAATCAAATACATGTTTTGAAAAACAAGCAAAGTCTGTCAAAGTACTTCACCATTTGATTACTCACTTTCCTTTTTCATTGCTTTTTACTTATGTGATCTTGTTATTTTCAAATAATGTGATATTGTGATGAACTAGTTATTTTAATATGTATCATCTGATGTTTTTGGAAACAAACATTTTTTAAATAAAAAAATCGGCAAACACTTTCCCCATGATTTTGAAGGGGTTGTATATAAAACTTATTGGATAGTTTGCAAGGTTATACCTGTCCCCATTTTGACAAGCGGAACAATTACAACCTTGCATAAGCAGTCTGTTGATTTCGGTTGAGAGGATTATGTTGGAAAATACCGTTGGAATATGATCGGGCCCATGACATAAATTCTTCTTTATGAGTGCCCCCTTGGCCTTATAGGGAGTGAAGTTGATGGTTATGATACTAATTTCTCTACTACAGTAACTGAATTGTTTGCTAAATGCCTGTAACAATTGCACTGAACTAATTGCACTTCAATCTTTATGGAAACTGATATTAGTTAACTAGTTACCTCAGGAATACATATTTCTGTAAAATCTCTGACAAGGAGGTTTTATCAATCTTAGGAAAAAATTTAATTCAAGTTGTTGAGTGGTAAAACTTACTTTGGGTATCTTTGCTACGTTCAAAATCTAAGTTACTGGAGATTCTGTTGATCTGCTTCTCAAATTCCAGTCTCTTCTTTTTTCTCTCTTCTTGTGCTCGGAGTTCCCTATCTTCATACTGCCTAATATTACGTACTCCAATCTCTCTACAGAAGTCGGAAAACACAACATCCTCAAGGCAGTTCATCTTCACTTTGATCTCTTCGATTTGTTGCTCTCTAGTCTGCATGCTTTTTTCTATAGCCTCGATTTGGGGACTGTACTTTTTCATCTCCTCATTGAGACGGGTAAGCTCTCGTTCTACAATATTGATTTGTTTTGTCTGAAAGAAAAAAATACATTATTTTAGGTGTATATCGAAACAAAATATTCAATTACTTACTGTACTATCCATATCAGTTTTGGCATATCTCAGTCTAGTTTCTAAGCCTCTAATTTGTGAATCAACTGTATTTAGTTCAGATTCTTTGCGGGATTTTTTCATTGCTTCTCTCAGCTCTTCAGTCAATTTTTCCTAAAAAAAAAAAAATCCTCAAATATTCAACAACAAAATGGAACTCCCAAGGTCTTCGTTGTCACTTGGATTTGAGGATTTGAAAATTGGTTTCTCCATAAATCACTTTGAGAGTTTAATCAAAAGTGAATTTTACTTACGCACGTTAAAAAGAAATATTTTATTTTATCAAAGATACTTTTTCATTGAATATTATTTCCAATTTGGCATAACCCAAACCAATTGGATAAATCTTAAAACTGAATGTGTAATGAGAAACAAAACTAAAATACTAATGTATGGTGTTAAAAGAATTTGTTGTGTTGTTGATACTTGGATGATCAGTTGATTTTCTTTTAGGGGTGAACTATCAATCTTTTCACTGGGAATACTAAACATTTGTTTAACAGTAGATACAGTCAAACTCGGCTATAACGAACATACGCTATAACGAACACTCGTTTATTACGAACCATTTGAAGAGTCCCGCCAAAAACAGCTATATACACTATGCATTTTTGTTTGGGTATAACGAACTCGGCTATTGCGAACAATCGGACTTAACGGTCTACAAATTGAGTCCGCAAAACACATAAACTCCGTTATAATGAACTACGAGGAAAGATTGTTCAAAGCGCGACGATAATTTCCGAAATTTAACAACCACGGTCGACCAGTGGGATTTTTCTGTTAGATAGATGGCATAGTGTTAGTACGTGTTCAATTGCATTGTACCAAACAAGCCTAATCCAAAAACATGAAGAAAGGCTATTACATTGTTGGATAAGCTGGAAAAAATTAGAAAATTAGACAGTAGGTGCACGAATGCACAAATTTGTCGGGATTATGGTCTCCAAAATCAAAGGTGTCGTCAATATACACAAAAAAAATCTAGCTTTTACTACATATTTTCTTTACAACGAACCATTTCTAAAGTCATTAAGCCGTTCGTTATAGCCGAGTTTGACTGAATATTATATATATATATATATATATATACAAAACTAGGGATATTGGGGTAGGCAGCAATGAAAAAGTAAACTCTTTAAGGTTTATCCTTGAACTTGAATTGAACTTTCATGTTCCACGTATCAACAGCAGGTACGAAACTTGCTTCTACTTAAAAAACCCCAAAACAAGTATTCTCGTTAAATCTCCTCTGCACTCAATGTGCAAAAAAACAAATGAAGTCTGCACAAACATCGATATTTACAACGAATCAATAGGTTCCTTTAAAAACAAAGTAAAACAAATATTGTATAGCAAACAATCACTTCCATATCCCCAATAAACAATTTTGAGCTTATTCTATCGTTCCCACACATGTAATTTGTACCTTCTAGTTTTAGTTTATATATTTAGCTTAGTTATTTCTACATGAAATGAAACTTGCTTCATCTTTTCAACTGACTTGTAATTGGGTTCTTCCTGTTTAGACAATAAATGTTTTTTTTTTTTGGAACGTAGTTCCTTATCGCGCGTTGCGAAAGAGGGCTAGACGGAATAAATGAAGACCAAAAGTTGTAAAGAGACTTTCGCTATGGTTGCGGCGTGCGCGTGTTTCTCTGTCTGTCTCTCTCTCTCATAGAAAGCAAGCCAGTTATTTTTGTTTCGTCTTTCTATTTCACATTGAACAGTGTGGTGTGGCGACGAGTGTATACAGGTTTTTTGTACATAATAAATAATAAAAAATAATAACAATAATGAATCCTGACAGTGTTTCTGCACAAGTTCCGGATATTGCAGATGGAGTTAGGTAAGTAGAGATTTTATACAGACAATAATAAATGCTTATGTATTTTTAGCAAGTACGCATTATAACTTCTCTTTACTATTGTGCTAACCAAGTCATCAGCGTTATAATCTCTCCATTATTGTGTGTTTAGCAAGTGTATGCAGCGTCATAACTTTAATAAATTTGAAAGCAAATTATATTTTAATATTACAATATCAATGCGTATGTATTTAGCAAGCCGTGCGTGTTCTAACCTATACGCTGTTGTGTTTACGAAGTCGAGAGAGTATATATATATATATACACACTCTGTTGTTGACCTGATTGTTAGAAGTGTTTTATATGACATTTAAAATTTTTCAGGATTGTGAAATAATCTGGAGAGTTTAGGAGTGATCTCTCTTATATATGATAATGAAGTGAAAAAAGGTTGAGTAGGCATATTGTTAGTTTCATTGTTGTTTGAGACAATGTTCGAGTTATTACTGTTTAAGGCTAGTACTTCTAAGTGAGACGAATATTATATAGAATGTTATTGAGTAAAGTTCTTGGATATGAATTTTCTAAGAAAAGGTTAAAGAGAATATTAGATTCTGTTTATAGAATCTGAGATTCACTTTTATAGACTGTTTGTGATATGAATGGTAATTCAGGTATCTTATACATATATATATATATATATATATATATATATATATATATATATATGAATATATATATATATATATATATATATATATATATATATATATATATATAATAATATATATATATATATGTAGAAATTAGTGGGAAGCAGCCATATAATCATGTATTAACTTTTAGTTACGTCTTGAAGAAGAAAATAAACAATTTTGAAAGCTCGACATAAAAACGAAGAAATTGTATTAATTGGTCTACCATTGACTGCTTCCCACTAATTTCTACATAAATTATCGAACATATATATATATATATATATATATTTTTAAATCGAAGAGGTTCTAAGATTCTTTTTAACAAAATTAATGAAGACACATTATACAGCAACTAGTATTATTTTATCTCATTTCATCTTACAAATGTATATCTTCAAATAAGTAATGAGGAATGAAAAATCTTAGAAATCGAATCAAATTGGTCTTTATTGTGAGAAAAAAATTATTTTAGACAAAGTCATAAAAAATGGTACATGTACAAACAGATTAAAACTTGTGAATAACTGAGACATTTTCAATTCATATTCAAGCAAACAAAAGGCACTTTACTAAATGATTTTTACCAAACTGGGTTGACAAATCACGACATGTGTTTCCCCATATAATAGCTTCTTCAGGTGGAGATAATTATATCTCTATTGTATAGCAAAACATGTGCCGTGAAAAGGCGAGGACCGAGAGCGGGGGTCACAGGGGTAATGACGCCCCCCCCAAAATAATTCACAGTTTCTAAAAAACTACTAAAAATTGACGGTATACGAACATTTTAAATACAAAATTACTGCAAACATCTAAGCAATGAAATGAAGGGAACCATTAACGAACTGATAAAAACTGCAACCCATGCCAGAATATGCCCATAATCATATTCTCAATATCTCCGTGGCGAAATCATCAAAGGTCACCATTTGCAGAAATGCGTTGTCAACAATGAAGAAGTTAGTGGCATTTGCAAATGCCTCAGCCAAATGGAACAGAATTTTCAATGATGCTCTTGGTGGCAAAC
Organism: Gonioctena quinquepunctata; assembly: GCA_018342105.1. Classification (NCBI taxonomy): domain Eukaryota; kingdom Metazoa; phylum Arthropoda; class Insecta; order Coleoptera; family Chrysomelidae; genus Gonioctena; species Gonioctena quinquepunctata. Next base: position 884,499 of record JAFIRS010000200.1, read on the forward strand.
TGGAAAGTCTGTGTGATACTCGATGGGTGGAGACGCATGACGGATATTTGCAATTTCAAGGCGACACATTAGTTAAAAATTGTGATGCACTACGAATGAAACAGAACTTGTGTCATCATGTGTTATATTGAAATGAAGACTTCTCATTTGATAGCTGTTCTTGATTTAGTTATTCTTGTATGAATACAGAGTGCTGTCATTATTTTTTCGGCCTGCTCTGTAAAAAAATATTATGAATAACACTTGGCAACTCTGTAATTATCTTACGCTCTCGGCGATAGATCTGAAATTGTTAAGTCACATACTGGCGCGGTTTACACAGTGTTCATACAGGAACATTTCTTTGGGTTTTTTTTTAAACTACCTTTAAAAAAATCCAACCACTTTTTTCATCTTTCTGGAAATTGTGGTATTTTTTCCAAAAATTAGTGATCTAGCCTATTCTTCTTGGTTAAGCTAAAGGGGATTGAAGTATCGATCATTCACAAATCCAAGATTGATAAAAATTAAATTTTATAAACCAATATGAATTGGGTGGATCATGAACACTGAACATCTATTTTTTGCAGCATCTCTCACCCAGGACTAAAGCTACACAGGGTTTCAAAAATATTTTCCGTCATATTTTTCAAAGACAACCAGAACAATTATTCCATCAATACTCTAAGGTGTCATATCCTTCTACATAGCAAAAGTGCATGTATTCAGAGATATTTGTGAAAAACTGTAAATCACCAAGCCTCAAAAACTCAACGAAACTTTTCCGGTCATACATTCAGTATATACATTCCTTACTCAGGGTTTAAACTAATTTATTGCGCTGCCGCTAACAGTTGATAGTCAAGTCCAAAATGAGTGAAGGAAAAAAGTTTGTCATTTCGTTAGAGCTAGATTCAATTCACTTTGCTCGATGAAAGGACCTGATATTCAATAAATGAAAAACTCACCTTCTGCGCTTTCAGCTGAGCCATATGCTTCTCATCCCATCTCTTAGCTTTCCTGGCCAGATCCAAACTTCCACCGGAAATGATCCCCGACTTTTGATAATAAGTACCATCCAGAGCAACGGCATCCAATCTGCTCCCAAGTTCGTATGCTACTTTCATGGCATCCTCTGGAGTCTCACAAACAAGAGCATTATTAGTTGCAAACATTACTGCTTTTGCTATGGCTTGTGGCTCGAATTGAAGCACATCGTATATCAATCTAACACCTTTGGGTTCAGTTATGCTTCTCAACCTCTCCTTAACCGGCTTGGTCTGAAGGTAATCGAGGGGAAGAAAGGTTTCCGGCTCGAGCATTTGCTCCTTCAGATATTTGATGCACTGTCTACCTGTATGTTCGGTATCGACAACAATGGCATCCATGTATTTGCCGAGGTTTTTTGTGATGGCCACATTGTACCTTTTGTGGATCGGGTGGCACATGTTTATCATTCTATCATACTGAAATAATGAAACTGTTTAACAACAATGATGCAAGTTATGAAGAAAAGAAAACATATACAACAAATCTGAAACAAGTAATGAATTTTTATTATTTTTTTTATAACTTACCACTCCTGGATAATTGCTTTTGAACCTCTCCACAATCTCTTGTTTCTTCTTCCTTCTGGCATCTTCATGCTTGTCAGTCCTGGCATCTCCTAGCTGTTCTGCAACATCATCCAGTTGTTTTTGAATCTCGTGGACCCGATGCTTTGAAGAACCAACATCAGATTGCAAATCTTCTCGCAATTGTTTCTGGTCTTGAAGGGCTTGTTCACTTGACCTGAATGTGTAAATTTTAAAAAGTAGAGAAAGTTGAACTAAAATTTGTAATGGTGTGATAACCTTATATGTTCAGCCAATTTTTCAATTCTCTTCTCCATTTCTTCTTTTTCGTGGAGCTTCTGCCTGTGTTTGTTTTCAGCATCTGTTCTCATTCGAGACACGTTGTCCAACCGATCTTGATCTGCTTTTTGCTCTCGGTTAACAGAATCGAGTTCTTGCATATATCTTGCTGATCTTTTGGCTGCTTCTTCTTTTAACCTGTGATATTCCCTGACCTGGAAGAATTTTCTTCAATGACTCCAAGAAATCGAGTTTCCAATTTACAAATAACTTTGAGCTCTACATTTCACCATGACTATCATTAAGTATATTATAATAAGAATAGCCCAGGTAAAGCAAAAACAATTAAACATAGATTTATGAATTGAACAAACTTATTTGAAAGAGTTTTAGCCTTGTCTTGGTGTGTGCATTGTCTAAATATTTTCAGTTTGTCATTTTATGTATCAATTTCATTTAAAAAATGATTTTTTAGTCTCTGATAACTTTCAACACTTCGACAGATTAGAATGGACAAAGAAGATCTTTCTAAAGACAATCTTTTAACAGAGCTTGCCACATGGTATATATAAATAAAATACATATTCATTCCAAAACAAGCTTTTGAATGTTACTCACTCATATAGAATAACTCAAATAAATTATCTCAAAAAAAAAAATTTGGGAAAAAAATTATTTGAACATTGACTATTGAGGTTATTTCTTGCATTACAGTAAACTCGTTTGGATTGAATATAAGTTATAAGACATTTCCCATTTAACAAATAATTACTCAATCTCAATTTTGTTTCTATATTCGAAACTATTAATCCAACAATTAGCCTATAAGTATATTAATAATAATAATATAAATTATCTACCCCACCTAAAATGTTTCTATCAAATAATTGAATATAACAAACGTATAAAAAAAAACATCATAATCGGTGCGTTTTGGTGGATAGATACCCGGGAGAGGACAATTACTCTTCACGCAATATATTCCCAATGAGAGTCACAAATATGGAGTAAAAATTTATAAACTATGTACTATAAATGTATATAATATTATTGTTTGTACAAGTGCAAAAAAAAATACAGAAAAAACAACAATAAAAAAAAAGTTAAAAAAATTGTAACCCGACTACGGAAAAAATTTAATAAACTAAAAAGCAAGAAACAAGCTAGGTGTTGATTGCTATCATCGTCCTATTGAGTAGACAAAGTATTTTGATTTGATATGTTAGATATTCCTGTTTATTCAGTTCTATTGAAGTCTTCTGGCAGTTTCACATTATTAACGGCATCTCCATTGTTTTTATTTGTCTAACAAATTATAATGTTTGCTTTTTGTAGTTGACAACGCACGACCACAGCATCTGAATTATAACGTTAATAATGTGAAACTGCCAGAAGACTTTAATAGAACTAATGTAACGAATTTTTCGTTACTTCCTTATACATAATCAATTTCTCATAACTATTCCGGTTATCTTACGGTGGAACGGATCATTAGTCACGGCCGATCGTGAACTATGGGACAGCGCCTTTGTTGTCGTTTCGTGAAAATGGTATCGTGACAGTTGTATTCATGTCGTCAAGCTGTGTTTTTTCCAAGTGTTTTTCAATAGCGAAAAACCAAGAACAGTTTGTGAAAAAACCCAGGTAGAATTGGTGATTTGTTCGAACGGAAGGAATAATCGATCTCTTTCTTGAATAGAACGTCGAGATAGGCAGATGTACTGAGTGAGTTGGCTTTGATTTGTACAATCTATAGATGAAATAAGTTTCACTGCTGGAGTTTAGAGTAATATTATTCTCTTTATCTTTTAATTAATGTTGTAGCTGATTAGCATTCTCTTGTTTTTTCTTATGCTTGTAATATTAGAATTCTTGGATATACCGCATGGTAATTTTTGAAGGTTAAAGATAGATATTTCGGCCATTTTGACAAAGCATTCATAGTACATATTGTGGCTAACGTAACATCTGTTCCGAATATTGGGAACTGATTTTTTTTCATTGGAAATCAGTTCTACGCTATTGCATTTTTTAGGTACCATTTGGTAATCTCGAATGGACTAGAGCTTACTCCCCTCATACTACCAGTGGATTGTTCCAAGGATTCTAATTGAAAGGAAGGGCGTATTTGATTGTTTGGAGTGACTAATAGGACGGCTCTCTGGTAAGCAATTTTCTTTATTTCATAACTATATGTTTATGAGAGTAATTTTCTTTTCTCTTGAGAAAGAATTGCTTATCTAGAGAGTTGTACCTCTGGCCTAACGGTCTCAGAACACTCGATTCAATATATGCCTCATGCGTAAAGTTGATTTCCGTTTAATAAATTTCTTATATCTATTACTCCATTCAATTCCCAGTGTAGCTTATTTGATTTTTGATCGTTGCAGAGTCAATTCACTTCAGTTACTACCTTATCGCCAAGAGCAGGGAGATTCATTCTAATTTTTGAGAATTACCTGTTTATCGATTTGAAAAGGGAATTGCCGCCCTATTTATAAATTTCTTATATCTATTACTCCATTCAATTCCCAGTGTAGCTTATTTGATTTTTGATCGTTGCAGAGTCAATTCACTTCAGTTACTACCTTATCGCCAAGAGCAGGGAGATTCATTCTAATTTTTGAGAATTACCTGTTTATCGATTTGAAAAGGGAATTGCCGCCCTATTTCAAAATTATCTTTATCTAAGAGAGTTGTGCCCACTGAAAGACGTGAGGTCTCCCTCTTCAGTTATCTTTAAAATTCTTCAATTAAAAGAATTATTTAACATTATCTTTATCTAAGAGAGTGTGCCCACTGAAAGGCGTGTGGTCTCCCTCTTGGTTTATCTCTGGAAATTATTCTATCAAAAGAATTATTTCACTTTATCTTTATCTAAGAGAGTCGTGCTAACTGAAAGACGTGTGTCTCTCTCTTCTTATCTTGGCTGAAGAGTATACTTTTACTCTGACTACTATCGTTGTTCAGAAACCCTATTTTTTTATGTAGCCTACTAGAGTATTTTGGTTATAACGCTATATTTTCCTTTGGCACTTGCTTTAAAATAGTATATTTTTGCACTGGCAACATTTAAATATTTTGCTTTGAAATAGTAGATTTTTTCTCTGACAATTTTATAGTGTTTTTGCTTTAAAATACTATATTTTTTCTCTGGTAAAATTTCAAGGAAATTTATATATTTCTTTTGAAATACCTTTCCTCATTGAATTTTTTTACCCTTCTGGTACATAGAATCACCTTATCAAAACTTACCTGTTTCAAAGTTTAACTGAATTTGAACATCACGTTTTGGGTGAGGTTTGTTTTGTTTGGTTTTAAATTTTGTTCATTTTTAATTTTTTAATTATTAAAATTAACTTATAAATTTAACTCAGAATAACAGATTGGATTGCTATTTATTATCTTTGTTTTTCACTGTAACTTTCCAGTCTTTTATATAGACTGAGATTTTTATTGTATGCTATCATTTGCATCTATCTTTTGACTCTCGATTAAAATTTGAAACATAAAACTTGAGGTTCAAAGGATATCCTTCGTTCTCCCCTTTTTGTACATATTTTGATTCCTATCATCTTCTTCCATGATATATACCACGGAGGGAACCCATCTACGGAGACGGAAGGACTAGTAGCCTGGGAGGGCTTACAGCACATCAATATCAGCACTGGTCCGTGAAGATCAACTCAATTCACACCGATAATGGGGTCTAAAACCAACTATAGAACCACCCACGACCATCTTAATCGTAACCGCTGAAACCAAGTTCCTCCTAGAACCGCTGGGACCAGCTTCAAGAAACTAGCCTTCCTCTATCTCGCTCAAGATCTCCGAAGGTATATTCGTGACCAACAACTGGAGGAATCATAGGTGTAAATGTTCGAATTTTGATCAGAGTCAAAATTACTGGTTCCTTTTTTATGTAATTTTTCCATTTTTTTTTAAGAGAAGTTAAATACTTTTCTAGTATTTGTAAATTTTTTTATCTTGTTCAGAATTCCAACTGGAATAAATTTGTTAAGTTGATTTATTGCATATTTATTTGCCTTCCCATACAAGCTAGGTAACATTTATTTAATTTTATTTATCTTTGACTTTTGTCTTTAGCAAGTCTGGCGCCCAACTCTGGAACTAGTCAAGTTAATTAATGTATAATTTTTTAGTGGCCAAATTTGATTAACTAGGAAAAGTCATTAATTGAACCTTACTCACGGCCTAACCGTATCCATCTGAGCAGCCTATCGGCAAAGTGATTTCACCTTGTTAAATTTGAATCATATAATTTAAAATCTGGGGTTCAAAAGTAAGGGGTGTTGCACTAAATAAACAGGAATTTCTAACATATCAATAGCAATCAACAACTAACTTGTCACTTACTATTTAGTTTATTTAATTTTTTCCTCAGTTAGAGTTACAGTTTTTTAAATTTTTTATTTTATTTTGAACTTTTTCGTTTTAACCTTTGATGCAACAACAAAAAAAAGAATGATATGCGTGAGTAATATACTAGGACATTCATAATAAAATACTCATTATTACTTTGTGATATTTTGAGATAGTTTTGAAATGTTTTGATTGGGACTACCTATTGAATAAATTGTATTATTTTTTCATTTCAAATATGCAATACTGGAGATATAACTGACCTGAGCATCTTCTAATTGAACGTCTTTTCCTTGACTTTGCGATTCACCAGCGATCTTGGCCTCATACTCTTTTTTCTTCTCTTCAACATTGGCCAACTCATCCTCAAGCTTCTTTATATCATTCATGTGTGCCTCGTGTGCCTTTCTGGCCTGTTCCAGTGTCTTTATGGCTCCGTCAAGTTTCTTCTGCATGTGGGTCACCCTCTCCTTTGCTTTGATGAACTGTGGCTTCTTTTTGGAAATTTCCACCTTGAATAAATTATAATAATAGAGGCTTTCAATTAATTTTTTGATCAATTCTTTGAATTGGCGGGACAATTTAGTGATCTCTGCGAGATTTTGTTTACCCAAATATTGTCGAAAAAGCTGAAAATGTCAATCAATTTTGTATTTTGGTACCTGAATCACACACGAGAAAAAAGGTCTGTTTGCCCATTATTATTGACACAAAAGAGCCAAAGCTTTAAACTAGTTGGTTATTCCTTGAAATCTCAGGGAAATGCAAAACTTCTGGAATTACATATAATCCAATCAATAGGGACCTAAAAAGGCCTCTGCCCTACAGAAGGTGGGGAAGAAATGATTTTCCTTGGATTAAAAGTGACAAAAAAAATTTTTTTTCTTCGAAATATTTTCTCAACAATAACATTGTATAGCAAAATCTCAAAAATTGAAGTGATTTTTCTTATTGAATATAAATTATTTTACTGCCACTATGGCATGAATAAAGTATTATTAAGATTTGGATTTCTCATGTTGGGTTTTGTAACAGCCATTTCATAGAGCTGGTATGGACTTGGAGCATGGAAGAGAAGTTCAACATGCAGCGCCGCAGTGGCGGAATCGGAAAAACTGATCCAGACAGTATCACTTATCCCCATTTACCGCTGTGATAAAAAGGTTGTCTACCAAATGCGAAAGTTCAAATTTTTCGATCGCAAACGTCAAAACGCCATTTGTATTGTGATTCGACGGGTAAAAGCTTCCTATCAAAAAGAGGCACAGTGTCGAAAGTGCACCTACAATAAATGAATGGCAATGAAAGAGTAGGTCGCAAATAACCTCGAATCGAATGTAAATGACGTGGATGAAAAAATGAAGTGGTCGGGTGACCACTGCTATGTTGTAGGGCGCACAAACACGCGTTTAAATGCACCGGCGAATAACGAAATTTTATGGTTTTTCTACCATGAACTACAAACGTGACCAAAGGGAAAAATGGATACTGGCAGTTCGAAGAGTAAAGTGGGTGGAATGTCTCTTATCATTGTACACTAATAAACAACTAGTATTTCTTTTTTGTTGAAAATTATTGACAAATGCAATAAATGTAGTCCTATGTAGTAGTAGTTTTTTTAAAATAGGAAGCCTGATATACAAACTGTAGTACCCTGTACAAACTCAGTTCATTACATATTTCGTTCAGCAAATATTTTCGAGTATACGATTGGAAATATATTCCAATAATCATATCGATAAATGAAATGAGATACTCCTGCCCAGACACCTGCAGATACAGAATCGTTACAGAATTGTCTAGACTGATAAAACGATCAATGGGTTATTCATAACGATAAGTAGGACCACCCAAGGCAGAAAAAATATCATTTTTCTCGCCCGACTGAGAAACGCTGAGTTGGAAACTTTAAGATAACCAATTTTTGCGTGGGATTTATACAGATCGCCGTTGAAGGGATAATAAAATAAAAAACTACAAACGCCATTGCATTGAAGGCGGGGCTGTAAGAGAAAAATTGGGATTAAAAGGTGGGCCTAATTGAACGTTTTAAAAACGAAGGGAGTAAATAATAATTTTGGAGGCGGAAGGAGTCGGTCAGGGTTCGCGAAATCGGACGGTCAAGTGGCAATCACGGGAGACGGCGTAAACACGTCGAGAGTTTAAGGCGAGGTTGCGTCGCGACGCCCTGGATTAAGGGTTGAATATCGTTTCGGTGGTAATTAGTACACGCGTGTATTTAGCGTAGAACCCGCTACGGAACGGAAAAATAGTGACGGTGATCGTGCACTGGAAAACAATTCGTGAATTCAGGGATTTGATGAAGTTCTGGATTATCTGCCACTGGTAGGGAATAGCAGCTCAGCACACAGGGTAAGCGATTTGAAGCTGTATGTTAATGTAACTAACCACTTATAATCTCTGGGAGGATTTCTTTTCAATTTTAAGTTTTTCAGTAGCTTTTGCAAATGAGAATAATCGATACAGGGTACTCGTCTCTTTCCACTCCATTCTGTTAAATGAATACAAATGTGTTTTGGAGATAAATACTTCACATTTTGCTGAGCTCCAGGAATTGATATTTCGATCATGTCTATGTGTTTTTTTAATATGTATTTTCACTAAAATATTTTGATACTATTGCCGGTTTTCTCTAATCAAGAATTTGTTTGTTATGTTTATTTTACCTTTTTCATTATATAGATATTTTTTTTAAGGTTGCCTTTCATTTCTCTTACCTCAGAGAAGTCATAGTAAGATCTAAAAGACCTGCCTGCCAGCGAGCCGAACTGATGTCTTTTGGACTACGAGGTGAAAGAAATGTATTTTTATTAAAAAAACACTGCCCTGAACATCAATATAGTAGAACTACACAGGGCAGATGTAACAAATGGTGACAGTAGGTGGGATAATTTTTGACTTTTTTCTGAGGAAGAGATTAGTAGTTCTACTGTAGAAAGCTAGGAATAAATAACGTTAATTGAATTTATTTTCTTGGGCCTATCTCAATTTATTTAGTCTGTTCATTTAGTGAGGCCCAAATGTGATCAAAGGAGTTTTTCTTAAAGGTATAATTTCATTTGAAGAGTGTGCCGTGAAACGGTATATTTTTGTGAGTGGAAAGGAGCCCTGCGCAAATAATTTTTATCGGTTTTTTCGAAGTAGCTCGGAATAAGACAATGTGGAAATATCTCGAATTTTCTTGATAATTCGGTAAAAATCTTATTAGTTGAATAGATTTTACTAGGACTAGGACAAGAAAAAAAATAAACTATTTTTTCTCACCGCAAAATATCCCTGTAAAGAAAATCAAATAATTATAGTTTTGCCGACGGACTCTTACCGACGGAAGAAGTTCATCATTTTAAATTGAGTTTTGGCGCTTATTGCTGTTGCTTTTTAATTCTGGTTAGGTTTTGAGTTGAAATTCAAGGTATTTAAAAGGGTTTTTGGGTTTCAGTACCAACGGTGAATTTAATTTTTTTTATATAGATGTTATATCGGGAAAAAAAATTCGGGAAACTTTTTCACATTCCAATTTTTTTTTACTAAAGTAAAAACAATAAGTTTTGAGTTTGATTATGGAAGTATTGCATCAAGTTGAAGAATTGCAAGTCATTTTTTTTCGAAAAGTCAACACAAAGAGCTACTTCGAATTATAGAGGTTTTTTTTCAGAGAAAGAAAGGTAGGTGGAAGTTGCTTTCTTGCTAATAATTTAAAGTAAAATTATGGTTACTACTCCTCCCCAAACTACTAACACAACTACGTTGACGACGAGTACCAGCACCATTGGAGGCAATGTCGATTTGACGACTGCACCTACAAGCTTGAGGGTGCCAGCCATGTATTAAGCTAGGGATGGTAGCTACTACCTTAGATGATTTTTTCTGGGAAAGGCGCAGAAAGATATTTTGAAAAGTTAGAATTGCGTTCAAAATTAGCGGGTGGACAGAAGACGAAACTGTCAAATTACTCAAATTCAAACTTATCGGGAAGCTTATAGCTATTTAAAATCGGATACAGGGTTGGACTGCTCTCATATTACGATTTGAAAAATAAATTTTGAAAAAATTCACTCCATCTAAGCTACCGGGAGAAAGTCAATGGAATCTCAGTCGATGTTTTCAAAGACTCGATGAAAAGTATCTTCTTTTTACGTGAGTTTACGATTATAGGTGCAAAGTTACTACGGGAAGATTTGTGGAACCACTCCAGAAGAAGAAGCAGGAAGAAGGAAAAAGAATAAGGAGCTTCTTTTGAATCAGTTCAAAATCAGGTTACGTAAGGACTGATGAAAGAAACAGGAGTATTGCTGTTGAGGGAAGAAAATTTGGATTTGGAAAAGGCGGAAAATTTGGTGAAACTCCAAGAGACCACTCTCTGATGATGCAAGGAAGAATGTCAAACAGAAGATTTCGACAGTGGAAACAGAGAGAGTTTGCTACACCTGTGGAAAACCAGGACATCCAGCTAGAGAAGTCATAGGACAAAGACACGCAGCCCATGGGTTCGAATTTATGTTTTTCCTGCAACTACGAGGGGCACTGGGCACGAGACTGTCCTAGAAATGCACCAGAAGAACACAAACCTGGATCCCAAAATTTTGGTAGAAGATTCCAAGGGGCATCAGAGCCACCTTCACGGAATTGGGGGCCACCTTCACGAAATTGGGGACCACCTTCACGAAATTGGGGACCACCTTCACGGAATTGGGGACCACCTCCACGAAATTGGGGACCACCGATGGCAAGAGCTCGAGATAATCAAGCTCGGAAACAAATGGGGCGTGAGGAGATGGGACCATCTTCAGGTGCTGTTCCAAAACGGAGACAGGAATCGAGATTTTCCGCATCAGGTTTTTCCCGGAATGAAGAAAACAAAAGTCAGTTAAACTAAGAAGGCCGATATCTTACTGCCAAGATGGAGGCCGACAACGAAAATGGGGGCAGAATAATTTTAGGATAGGCAACGACAGAATGTATGAACGTGATCAATTTACTATGACTATTCCGGAAGTAGCTTCTGGAGAGAATCAGGATATACCACATATAATCCAATTGAGAATAAACGAAGAGTTATGTCATTGTTTAGTGGATACAGGTGCGGCAGTGACACTCATACCGATTGGAATGGTTCAAAGACATAACATAAATACTTGGGACGCGGGCAAATACAAACTAACCAGTGTGACTGGACATTCCCTGCGAACTTGGGGGACCGCCGTCATTTCAATAGGTCCTGAAGATGGGAAGTGGAACATAAATTGGACTGCCATAGTTTGTGACAATGAAACGTTGGGAAATGTTCGAGCGATACTTGGAAGGGATTTTCTTCATGCCAGTCAAGCCTGTATCAGCTACGGAAATGAACCATTTGTGAAATTGAAGGGAGAAATATTTCGATTTTTATGCCAGGAAGGACCTACTTGTGATAGTGGCTACCATGACAAGAATATTGGACATATCACCACTTCTTCAGGTGTGAACAGAAATTCAGAATATATTGAGTCAATGGAGTTTTATGAAGGCGTGAAATCTATACTTCACCAACGACATATCAAGGGATGCGAAAGAAACTTAACGCATGAAAGAAAACATTCACGGGAGAAGCAATGGGTCTAGTGGAAAATTCTTTGAGGAACGTCACAAAAGTGATATCGAAGAATGGAAAAAATGGCTTCAAAAAAATAAAAAGTTTCTTTGGGAGTTCACGAAATGGAAAACCAACAGAAGAACTTCAGCATACAAATGATGTAAATCGCCAACCTAACCAGGAGTATGGAAAAGACTCGGCCGAAAGTATCGAAGGAAAAATTGAAGAAGTTGTAGTAACAGAAATTCAAACTGGAACAGGGAAAGAGGATGCCGGGAAACGAATAGAAGGAAAGGATAGTGTACCGGAATCCGTTGAACAGGAAATCCAGGACAACAAGGACCTCGTGGAACCAAGTCTGGAAATGATATCAACCGAGAAACAACCAAGGGATCCAGAAGAAGTATTTCATGATATCAACTCAATCGACACTACAAAAAGCTGGTTGTTCCAGTGATCAAGAACAAAATGGGAAACCGACATAGTCCTGGAAGAAGACATAATAATCCCCTTACGAACTAAGGCGCTAGTGAATGCAAAACTCAGCAAAAAAAATAGAAGGAGAGCTAGTGGTCTGCGAACCAGTGGACATAGGAAATGGTTATGTACATGCAGCAAATTGTCTGATGGTAAATTCGACAAAGGCTTGGATACGGGTGGTGAACGTCTCTCAGAAAGAAGTTAAACTGATGAAGAAACATAAACTAGCTAAAGCTGTTTCCTGTGAGACTATGGAGGAAATAATGGTGACGACCAACAGAATGATTGGAAAAATTGAATTAGAAGATGAAGAGTGGAGCAAAAGAGGATTTAGTCTGGAACACTTGGACGAGGATACGAGGGAGAAACTTATGGCACTCATTGAGGATACCCGACTTATTTTTTGGAAGATGATGTCGATCAACCAGTGCCACTGAAGTTAAACATAGCATAACATTAGAACCAGGAGCCCAACCGATATGCAAAGCCCCTTACAGAATCCCTATCATCAGCGGAGGTCCTCCAAAAGAAATTGATAGACTGCTGGACACTGCGTTATCTGCCCGCATTTAGTCCATGGTCAGCCCTGTCGTGCTGGTTACAAAAAAATTGCCGAATGGAGAGGGAGAAAGTGAGAATGTGCATCGACTACTCATCGCGGACTCAATAACGTTACCAAGAAGGAATATTACCCATTGCCTAATATTTCGGACCTGATTCAGGATATAACTCAGGAAGTGAAGCCTGTTTTCGGTCATTGGCGTAGCAGAGGCCTATCACCAAATCGACATGGAGGAAAAAAGACATACCACTTACAGGCTTCAGTACTTTTCAAGGCCACTACGAGTACCTGAAAATGCCATTTGGTTTAGTCAATGCTCCATCAACCTTTCAAGCGGTTCATGAATATCACGCTGGCTGGACTTACAGGAGAAACTGTGTATGGTTATATCTAGATGATATTATCATTTTCAACTCTGCAGGAAAAGAGGACCACATTGGAAAACTAGGGCAGGTTTTTGAACGACTCAGGGAAGCAAACGTGAAATTGAAACCGAAAAATGTAGTTTCTTACTGAAGAAAGTGAAGTATTTGGGCCCATGATAACACAGAATGGGGTGCTTCCAGATCCAGAGAAGATAGAAGCAATACAGAAGTTTCCCATGCCAAAGAATGTTCGAGGAGTGAGATCATTCCTAGGATTGGTGAATTGGTATCGCAGATTCATACCCAACGCGGCAACTTAATATCTCCTTTGACGAATCTGACCAAGAAAGACGTGAAATTTGAATTGACACCAACAGTTCTGGAAGCCATACAGAAGTTGAAGGATACACTAACATCAGAAATGGTTCTGATTTTCCCAGATTTCACACAGCCATTCTAGTTCTACGGATGCATCTGGATCAGGAGTGGGGGTAGTACTCAGCCAGATCAGGGAAGGATATGAACCACCTATAGCCTATGCCAGCAGAAGTTTCGAAAGCGGAATTGAACTACTCCACCACAGAAAAGGAACTCCTTGGCGTAGTATTCGGAATCCAGACATTCAGGTGTTATCTTTATGGAAAAAAAATTTACGGTAATTTCCGATCACAGGCCACTAAAATGGTTATTAACTTTGAAAGATCCAGCATCACGCCCAGGTGGGCTCTAACACTGTCCGAATATGACTTTTCGGTAATTCATAGAAAGGGAAGATTGCATGGAAACGCCGATGCTCTGAGTCGATGTACAATAAAGATGACCACTTTATCGATGTCGAATATGAGGACTACGGAAGAGACAGAAAAAATCACCAGGTGCCTAAAATGAAAAAATGACTATCAAACAAGGAAATCTATTTTCGGTTTCGGAAGAAGGCACTGGCCCACTGCGATCCAGGATCTCGCTATGGGAAAGGAATCGCCTGCAGTTTAAAAAAAATATATGGATCAGTGGAAATCCCATGGCAACAACAGAAAATGTTGGAGAGGTAGCTGAATTGAACTTACCGGAAAAACACATCTAGTACCTAGTGACCAAAAAGCTTATACTATGAAACACCTTCATATAGGTATATGTGGAACGCTTTGAGGGATCTAAGAAACTGTTGTGAGAAAAACCAGGATACTTTATTAGCTATACCGAAGATAGGATGTGGTATCGATGGACTTGCGTGGGAAAAAGTACAGGAGATGATAGAATTCATCTTTCATAACTCGAATATCGAACTATGTGTGTATGAAGATACCAAAATAGTTGCAACCATAACTTTACAGAAAGAGGGGGACATTTTGATGGAACCTGAATGGGACCGCACAATGCTCAAGTTGGCTCAGGATAAGGATATTTTTTGCCAGGAAGTAATAAAACTGGTGAAGGAGGAAGACGCTCAGGAAGCTAGTTACTACTTGTCCAAGGATGGAATACTATATCGTGTTGAAAATGATGGCGATAAATTGATAGTCCCTAAAACTTTTATTCCGAAAGTGATGGAAGATTTTCATGATTCTCCGATGGCTGGACATCCGGGACAACAGAAAACATTAATAGTAGTAGTAGTAGTAGTAGTAGTAGTAATTTTATTTAGCCTTTCGCTATACATTCCAACAATACATATATAATATGTCACTACACAATTATAATATTACATTAATATGTTCACTTCTGATAAAATCCTTGACATGATTCTTAAACATATTCAGTGGACTCATCTTCAGTTCGTTTCCTAGTTTATTATATTCCACCACACCTTTGTAGAATACTGAACGCTGTGTCTGAAACGTAGATTTTTCTGGCCCAATATGCGCACCGATGTGATAAAGTATTGTACAAGTTGCGATGCATGTAATAGGAGAAAAACATCGCCTCATGTGAAGAAGGCTCCACTTCAACGCTTCACTCCCACCACGGAACCATGGGAGTTGACCTCGATGGATGTTGTGGGACCGCTAGTAACATCACTCAATGGAAATCGATATTTGCTTACGTTCCAAGACTATTTCACAAAATACGTTGAAGCGATCCTCTACCGGACCAGAAAGCGGATACCATAGCTAGAGCATTTGTAGAGAATGTTATCGTAAGACATGGTTCGCCAAAGAAACTTCACTGACAGAGGAGCAAACTTCACCTCAACTCTGTTCAAAGAAGTATGTAAAGTATTGGGGATCGAAAAACTACAGACGGCTAGTTATGCTCCCACGACAAATGGGCAGATTGAAAGAATGCACCGAGTTCTCAAGGATATGCTGTCACACTACATCAGCGAGAACCAAAGAGATTGGGATAACTGGATTCCCTTTGTATTAATGGCGTACCGAGGCAGTACACACAGTTCCACAGGTTACAGCCCTTATTTTTTACTCCACGGGAGAGACCAAATACTCCCAATGGATAGGTATGATAAGTTCGGGAGAATTAGATACGATTACGATGACAACTCCATCGGAACTTCCGAAAGGCTGAGGAGAGTTTACTCAGATGTTTACAAAAATACTGAAAAAGCGAAATCAGAGAGGGTGAAAAGGTACAACAAAAGACAGAGGAACACAAATTCAATTTGGGAGATCAGGTATACTTGAAAGATATGGCGGTCAAACGTGGACTATCGAAAAGTTGGTTAGAGTTGGATTGGACCATATAGAATTATTGAAATGATTGGTCCGTGACTTGTAGAATAAGGAAATGTGGTGGAAGAGATGAACAAATAGTTCATGTGAACAGACTGAAAATATATACTGCTAGGACAGATGAGGAGCACCGGTCAATGAGAGAAGAAAGAAAGAAAAGAGGGAAAATAAGAAACAGTACACTGAACTGGAGTCCCAAGAAGAGGCAGAGGGAAATTGGGAGATTCCACCCTAATGATGGTTCCCTATACGTGAATGTGGCACCAGATGAAAATACCAGTGGCCCGAGTAGCGAAGAAGAAGAAACTGATGTACACTCAGAAAGTGAAGAAGAACAGCTGCTCGACGAACCAGCAACTCAGTTACGAAGGTCAAGTCGTTTTAGGCGGCCTCCTGACCGTTGGGCCTATTAGATATCCAACATAAGGGATATATGAATGTCCATCAACGGACAAAAATCTTTCAACGTTCTTCTCATTTCGGTATCTCATACTTCAGGGGATCAGATTTTTTTTTTTCGAAAAAGAAAACTGCCAGAAAAAATCTTTTAACGTGGGTTCAGTGGGATATACGCTGGTACGGTGAATCTAATAATTTTTGGGTAATAGATCAAATATTTTTTTGCATACCAAAGAAAAAAAATATGTTTTTTGCAATTGTCTTGTGTTATATCCGGGATTTTTCCTTTTGGGGAGTCAGGAAAAACTTTGGTACTACATTTATTACTACAGTGGGGTGAATTGACAATGTCCTTATATTCACTACCCTTCCTTCTTTTTATGTTGATTTATGTATACACATATTAAAGTTAGCATAGGGGTATATCCTGGAGCCAAATTTAATAAGAAACAGTTTACGTTTACTATTTTTCAATTGAGATCTGGTAATAATTCGTTCATGATTTTGTAATTGTTTTTTTTTCAATTGAGATCTGGAAATAATTTGTTTATGATTTTGTGATTGATTTTTTTTAATGAGATTTTTGTAATGATTTGTTCATGATTTTGTTACTGAATGAGGTTTTCGTGAGATAATGATATATTTCAATTTATTGTCTAGGGGGTTTTGAACCGAACTGCGATAAAATTAAACGTAGTTGGAAGAAATATACATCATGAAATCAAACAGTTATCCGGTCATCATCCTGGGAATAACCTTTTTTCTGGCCACCAGCTTCATCACCCAGGTGAAGTCTATGATAGCATATGATTGTGATGACAAAGACTCTGAAATATCGGCTGTTTCGATTCGCGATGTCGCCGAGTGTCCCGAGATAAACACTGCTTACTATAGTGAATCGGGAACTGTTAAAGTTATTCAACGGGACGAAATATCTCTCCAGCACGTATGGACTTGTCTGATAGAAGTAACCCGCCTAATCTCCCATTGTGGCATGCATAGCCATAGGTTCGGTTGTGGCCGGGGTATCATGAACTATATTTATCGTGTTGGAGAAGAATGTCGAGCATACATCGTTACGAACTCGGGAAGATCTACCAACAAAATATTAGCGAATAACAATGAATGGAACTACGACAGCATCTCTGACACTAGAGGGGTAGTAGATTCCGATGGGACGCACGAAGGATCCACGTATCATGAACATGGACAAGTTTGGAAGGGCGCCGTTATTATTGCAACTATTAAAATTCAGGTAACGGATTACCTAGCCAAAATGAAATTGGATGAAAATGAAATAAGTTTGATAGGTGGCGTTGTTTGCCCATTCTTGAAAGGATACTGTTTTGACACAAATCTTGGGGAAACAACATGGGAGGTCAGTCCTCTACGAACTTGCTTAGAAAAACTCAGCCTTCTCTATCACGGACAGGCTGAAAAGATCAAGAATCAGTTCACCACAGAACAAATCATCGTTGTTGAAGATAACACCAAAGTATTTGCCGTTACTTTAACTAAGAAAAGTATATTTATGTAAACTTGGCAAATTTGGCAAACCGAACATCCTAGGATACTTGTCATAGAACGGAGAACAGAAAAACCATATATCTCCAAAGATAAATGTCCTACCACTAATGCCGATCTAATGGCCTATGTAAATAAAGTTTTTATATGTAGAACAAGCCTATACTCCAAATTGGACCAACTATACACCGATACGGTTCATCGCGATGTCTTATACAGAGAGAAATTCTGCGGACCCGTCTTCTGATGGCACCGTTAGTGCTGGCACCTAAGCCAGCTTGTAAAGAGAGTGGAGGTTATGTAGGGCGAGTATTAGGCGAAGTATTGTATATAATGAGATGCGTACCACGCACTGTCGCTATTCGCCGCACGGAAAAATGTTATAATGAGTTGCCGATAGTGGTAAACAATGCATCCAAATTCATGGCACCAGTGACAAGGATAATTCAAACACATGCGGAAGAAGGGACTGTAATGGATTGATGCCCCCCTTGTACCTTATAGATGACCAGTGGATGGGACTCAGCCCCTACCCCACTATAAAGAAGGATCCCGGTGTTGTCACCGGAATCTAATCTGAAATTGACTTTTTCCCCATCCAACCTGTCGGAACTTTGGGAATTTACACCCAGGAAGAAATAAGCTTACGCCAAAGGATTCTCACGTTTGAGACAGAGAAAGCAGTCGAAAATATCATCGCTAGGCGAAAGTGGCTGGACTAGAAACAACTGGTCAAGGGTTCTCCACAGTGAATCTCTTCAATACCGAAGAAATGAAGGAACTGGCTCACAACACTATACGCCAGGTCTGGGATGGTTTACTGACTTAGGACTTTTCAGAGTGGATTGTTGGGATTCTATGCCATCTTCAGAATCATAAAATATGGGATAGGAGTAATACTGAATGGGATCCAGCTTTATCAGACTCTGGGATGTGGAGTTATGATACTAGCCAGCTTGTGGAACAATCTCACCATGTGGGTGACTCCATCGACATCACCAAAAGTAGGGAAAGCGAAAACCCACCTCGTGGTGGACCAACCTACTCAGCTGAATGAAGTGACAACCCAACGTATTTATCCAAATCTATGCACTGGACTGAGCAGCAAGAGAGCAAGGTGCTAAGGACATTTTTTCCGGAAGGGTGAAAAGTGAACATTCTTCGATTTCTGGAAATTTGGACTATTTCGATCAAATGTCGAAGACAACACTGACTCTGTAACGGCATGGCCAAATAATAAAATGAACTGATCAAAACTTACTACTGAAGCCGCAGTTGGTCGGACATTGAAAAAAAGTAAAGACAATAATGTTAATCAATTGAAGAACCCGCATTATGAGATGAGTGAGGCGTAAGCGGAAGTCCTGGGATCAACAGAAGGCCCCTTCCGAAGGTTATTCCCTCATCAAGAGACCACTTCAAACATCAGGCATCAAAGTTTTCGCGTGTGCAGTGCCGTATCAAAGGGAACGCGAAAAACAAAATGTTCGAACCGGAAATCAAATTGTATACGGGGTAGATATAAGTTGCAAAGTATCGATATTATGTATGCATGGTAGATTAAGATGTTTTTTTTTGTTAATTAGATAAAAGTTGTGGCACGTGTGCACAAAACTTTTTCATTGGGGGGAGTGATGTAGTACCCTGTACAAACTCAGTTCATTACATATTTCGTTCAGCAAATATTTTCGAGTATACGATTGGAAATATATTCCAATAATCATATCGATAAATGAAATGAGATACTCCTGCCAGACACCTGCAGATACAGAATCGTTACAGAATTGTCTAGACTGATAAAACGATCAATGAGTTATTCATAACGATAAGTAGGACCACCCAAGGCAGAAAAAATATAATTTTTCTCGCCCGACTGAGAAACGCTGAGTTGGAAACTTTAAGATAACCAATTTTTGCGTGGGATTTATACAGATCGCCGTTGAAGGGATAATAAAATAAAACTACAAACGCCATTGCATTGAAGGCGGGCTGTAAGAGAAAATTGGGATTAAAAGGTGGGCCTAATTGAACGCTTTAAGAAACGAAGGAGTAAATAATAATTTTGAGGCGGGCAAGGAGTCGGTCAGGGTTTGCGAAATCGGACGGTCAAGTGGGCAATACGGGAGTGGCGAAAACGCGTCGAAGTTTAAAGGGAGGTTGCGTCGCGACGCCCTGGATTAAGGGTTGAATATCGTTTCGGTGGTAATTAGTACACGCGTGTATTTAGCGTAGAACCCCACGGAACGGAAAAATAACGGTGATCGTGCACTGGAAAACAATTCGTGAATTCAGGGATTTGATGAAGTTCTGGATTATCTGCCACTGGTAGGAATAGCAGCTCAGCACACAGGGTAGCCGATTTGAAGCTGTATGTTAATGTAACTAACCACTTATAATCTCTGGGGGGGATTTCTTTCAATTTTAAGTTTTGCAGACGCTTTTTGCAAATGAGAATAATCGATACAGGGTACTCGCTCTTTCCACTCCATTCTGTTAAACTGGTTTGTTATGTTTATTTTACCTTTTTCATTTAAATGAATACAAATGTGTTTTGGAGATAAATACTTCACATTTTGTGAGCTCCAGGAATTGATATTTCGATCATGTCTATGTGTTTTTAATATGTATTTTCACTAAAATATTTTGATACTATTGCCGGTTTTTTAATCAAGAATTGTTTGTTATGTTTATTTTACCTTTTTCATTATATAGATATTTTTTTTAAGTTGCCTTTCATTTCTCTTACCTCAGAGAAGTCATAGTAAGATCTAAAAGACCTGCCTTCGCGCGCAGGCCGAACTGATGTCTTTTTGGACTACGAGGGTGAAAGAAATGTATTTTTATTAAAAATACACTGCCCTGAACATCAATATAGTAGAACTACACAGGGCAGATGTAACAAAACATCTCTAGTATACATAAAAGATCTTACATCACATTTATACATGCATAAAAGTAACAATATAAATACAAAAAAAAAATCAAAAAGCAATTTATAGTTATACAAGACAGAGATAATAATACGCTAGATAATTATGCGCTAAAAAAATTTTAAATAAGATTTTTTTTCAAAGATGTGCAGATGCAGTACTGATATTCACTTTGTATGGTATATACCTACTTGGAAATATGTAAAATCAATTCATTAGTTCTTTGCACATATTTGGGTAGAAAAACATAAATAAAAAATTGTTTATGTAGTTCCGATGGAAGTCTATGGCAACCAAGTAGGCGAAAGGAAAAAAGTCAATTGACAAATTTTTGCAAGTTCAATTTTCACATTGATATAATCAATTAATTTTTTTATACTAATAATTACAGTAATCTGAAAAACATGCATGAAACAAATTTTTATTCATGTAATACACATTCAAAATTATTTTTCTAGTCAAATTTTGACAGTAAACGAACAATATTTATCTGAATATGTATTCTCCAACTGAAACTTCCAAACTATCTTGAATTTATATTTTTACTAATTATCCAGAGCTATTTGTATCTGTTTTCATCAACTTGTAATATTAATCTGTCTTGTAATTGGGATTTATCCTGTTTAGACAATAAATGTATTTTATTTAATATGAAAAATATGTGGAAATGTATGTATGTAGAAAAGAAAACAATATTTTCAATATATTTTTTTATATCTCTTCCATATTTATTAATATCTTTTTATTATTTTTGTTTAATCGTGTAATTTACTCCTACATCAGACATGTAAGTTTTATCAATTATTTGTGAAAATATTCATTCACCTCTAATTCGACAGAGTACTGATTTGTTATCGCTGCTGCTTGGCTAATCACTTTCGCATGTATGCTGGAATAATCAATTCTTTTTACTTCCCGCACCTGACACACATGACCCGATGCTGCTCCTTTTTTTCACAGACTGATTCTCGAAAACGATGTAACTTGAAATGGGTAACAACCCAATTGCAACCACCACTTGATCCGTCACGAATATTAAAGCTATTTTCAACTTGACAATAAACATGTAAACACTACGATGACAGGCGAATTACGTATTCGCAGTGCACGTGTTCAGTCGGTTCGCAGACTACTCGTCTCAATCTGCATTTTATTCATTACTAGGGCAATTTTCAATACCGCGGCACAATTTAATTAAAAGGTTCTATATGCCGAATCACAATGCAACAGCAGTTTTCACGTTTGTAACAAACAAATTTAAACTGTTGTACTCTAAAAACAATCTATTCATCACAGGGGCAAATACGGATAATTTGCGCTATCTGAGTCGCCCGATTCCGCCACTGCGGCGCCATTTACAAAGGTGCTCCAAGTTCATATACCGTACCTACTAGGGATACCACAATTTAAAAACACGTGCTGTTTACTCAACCTTATGGTGGTGTGAATTGAGTTGACTTTGAATTTACGAAATTATAATATAATGAATAGATACAAATATTTCCTAAATTAGCAGTTGGACGTTTTTTTTGGAAGAATGTTCACATTTTCACCGCTGTAACTCGTTGAATATCAGACTTACAAAAAAAGTGTTCATACAAAAAATGTAGTGAAATTTAGTCTTCTTCGAATGTTTTGCAACTTCAAGGTCGAAAACCTGGATTTTTAAAACCCCCTACATAATACATAGACTAATAATAGTAGGTACACTTGAAAGAAAAAATTTGTATCTCTTTCAAATAAACCTTTGATTAATATTGACATCATCTGTGTCAATTTAAAAAAATGAAGTTTTGGAACATCATACTTCCTAACCTCAAGTCTTAAATGAGGGGGGAATCATATGTCAAGGGGAATCACTACATTTGATCAAAAGTAATAGCGTATATTTTAAACATGCCTTGTGTGAACATGAGCCCAACTAATAATTTAAAGAAAAATTGAGGAAATAAAAGTTTCATTCAGAATTCAATCTTTACTAAAAGTTGTAACGCCACCTACATTTCTGAGGCAAAACAATCCAGTCAGTACACGAAAAAAAAGGATTTGTTAATTCAACCAAATTTATTTGGTCACTCTTATTGGCTTGACTCGACTAAATAAAATTAATCCCAAAACATAGGTGTATTCGATTGATGGAATCATTATATTGCGGTGACAAAATGGATTTCTCAATGCAATGCTAAGATTTCTTTGATTTGACTATATGTTCATCTATCGAAACAATCTCCAACTCATATTGATTGAACATTTGTTTCAACACAAATATAATATTTATTTGAATCAAACAACAGAAATGGATATATAGTATATTGGTTGAATTATATGCGTTAGATGGCGAAGCTACTTATCATCGTTGTGTCGTCCGGACTTAAATGTCCGGTGTAGGCTCCCATGCCATATGTTTGGTGTAGGCTCTCATTGTCATATTTGTCAATTCAATGGATTACCAAAATTGAAGAAGATATTTGGTTCATGAAAATTAGTTTCAGTTGATTGAAACTTTAAATTTGATCCATAAGCAAGAAATAATTTTACTGATTTTGAGATTATATTTTGTCGTGCATATACGACACTTTTAGTTGTTTGATTCAAATAAATTTTATTTGATTCAACAATATTTTTTTTTGTGCACCCCAGATATAATATTGTACACCAACAATCTGAAAAATAGTATAACAAAATTCGAAACCTTCGCAGATCTGGGCTCTGACCACTTAGCAATCCAATTGAGCATTGACCTAGACAGAGATGTTCCGGAAGAAAATGAGTACAAAATCAATTACAAAAAATGAAACATTGATAAAGTGGACGATTATATTAAGGTTTATACGTAGCGAACAACAACAAATTAGTAATTCCAGAATTCAATTACAAACTTGAAGAATCAGTGAAAAAATACTCTCCAAATGTGAAAATCAAATATTACCTGCATGGACTGCCCCCATTCATAATTGGTCTGTTAAAAATTAAATGAAAAATGTATCGTAAATATAAAACTTCCCAGAATCCAGCTATAAAACATACCGAGAGAGCAAATGGTTGGAAACATGCCAGGAAATAAATCAACAAGGGCGAAACTACTGGCAAAAAATAAAAAAGTGCTCCTTGTATAAACCCCGTAATACAATCCCAACAATAGTGGAAAACAGTCAGGTATACAGCTCTGACACAGAAAAGTCCAATATATTTGCAGAAAATTTTTAGAACTTCACTGAAGCAACCAACCCCATGATCAGGAAATCTTTGGATTAGTCAACAGTTGGTGTGAAGAATATTTCAGTATCTTTCCAGAAAATAAAAAATTTGAAACAGATGAAGAATACTTCAGAATCTTAGACAATCAAAGAAACTCTGCACTTGGATTTGATAACATACCATGGGTAATCCTGAAAAAACTTGATTATGTTGTACACCTCAATATTGTGGAATATTCAAATTCTGCATCAATAGCCAATTCTTTCCCGATATTTGGAAAAGAGGAACAATCATGGTGATCCCTAAGCCTAGCTCTGATCATTCCAGAGCCAACAACTACCGACCAATCACACTGCTCCCAGTACTAGGAAAACTGCTAGAAAAAATTATCAAGAGCAAACTGTCAGAAATGGTAAGAAATGATATACCATATACCTGCACAGAAAAAAAGGATTTGCTAATTCAACCAAATTTATTTGGTCCATGTTATTGGCTTGACCCGACTAAACAATATTCATCCCCAAACACAGGTGTATTCGATTGATGGAATCATTATATTGCTGTGACAAAATGGATTTCTCAATGAAATGCTAACATTTCTTTGATTTGAATAAATGTTCATCTATTGAAACAATCTCCAACTCATATTGAATGAACATTTGTTTCAACAGAAATATAATATTTATTTGAATCAAGCAACGGGAATAGATTGAAGAATATTATATGGTTTGAATTATATGCTTTAGATGCCAAAGCTTTCGCACAACTGACCCTGACTTAGATAAAGTTACCAAATAGCAAAGCCAACTTATCATCGTTGCGACGTCTGGACTCAAATGTCTAGGGTAGGCTCTCATGCTCGGTTGCCATATTTGTCAATTCAGTGAATTAACAAAATGATTACTCATTTGAATGAATATTTTAGTTAAAGCAATCAGCAAATTTTGTAGATCTGATGATTTGATTCAATAAAATAATTACATGGTTGAAACAACATTTCTGCCAAAAAAAAGAATTTATAGAGTTGGTCAAATAAGATATTTGGTTCATGCAAATTAGTTTCAGTTGTATCTTTAAATTTGAACCAAAACCAAGAAATAATTTTACTCATTTTGAGATTATATTTTGTCGCGCATATATGACACTTTTATTTGTTTGATTCAAATACATTTTATTTGATTCAACATTTTTTTTTCTGTTTGCACACCAATCTGGATTCAAAGAAAATCGTTCCATGCTTCCATCCTTGGTTTATACTGACATCCAACATACAATCAAATAGAATCAACAACGAGTTCTCTAATGCTAATTTTCTGGATATAAAAAAAGCATTCGATAGTGTCTGGCACAAGGGTCTTCTCTATAAACTCTACCAATTAGCTCCTGGATAAAAAATCTCATCCACAGTTTCCTATCAAGTAGAAGAATCGCAGTGAAAATCAATAAAGTTTTCTCGAGGGAATTAATTAACACACAGGGTGTACCACAAGGTTCCGCTCTGTCCCAACCAACCAAATGTTAGAAACTCCAAGTCATATATATTATAGTATGCTGTATGGGGTCGGCTTTAGAATAGCCCCATGGTAAATCCTGCCTGTCGTAAGAGGCGAATAAAAGGATAACCGTAGGTGGAAGATGGTCTCATCGCCCGGTGAAATACCACCATATCGACTTTGTGTGCTGTGAAATGGATCATTCCATGTTTCAGTGTTCGGTCGATACTTTCCGGTCTCCCTCTTTCCTTTTCCCCAATTCCTCCTTTATTTTCAGGTGCATCCTAATAGTAATAATGATGAAGTCTCCTAGAGTAAAACACTCGAAGCAAAATACCTCTACATACGGATTTCCGGGCGAGAGGTACTCGAGGGGACTAAACAATAAAGATTAATTTTTGCAACATCCGCGGACTCAACAAGAACATCAATGACGTCCACCATCACCTACAGACGAAAAACCGGATATTCTGGCTCTAACAGAAACAGAAGTAAACTCGTCCACCAACAAGGTCCATATGCTTTGTCCTGGTTACGAACTCCATTCTCGATTCAGGTTCAAAGGTGGAGTCTGCCTTTACGCTAAGGCTAACCTTTCATGCCAGCGTGAAGAGAGTTTGGAACCGAAAGACTTTGATGTGATGTGGTTCAAGCTATCTGATACCAAACTGACTAAGTTCCTCTGCTGCCTTTACCTTTCACCTAATGAACCTTCATATAACGACCTCTTTGAGTTTTTATCACTCAAACTGGACTACATTCAGGAGAACCATCTAACAGCTGAAACCATAATCATGGGAGACTTTAATGTACATAACGCTGCCTGGCTCAAATTCTCTAACAAAACAGATGATGCGGGTCGCGTCACGGGCCTTCGCCATCACTCATGGTCTAGAACAACTGGTCGAGCTACCAACCCGCATCCCTGATGTCAACAACCAGTCTGCCAATACACTAGATCTTTTCCTCACCACCAATCCTGACCCGTATAGAATAGAAGTTTGTGCCCCACTTGGAAACTCTGATCACACCCTCATCTCCACAACATGCTCTTTCCATTTACCATCGAGCTGCACAATACCACCCCGCTCATGTGGCATTACAATTCGGCCGACTGGGAAGGTCTTGATGTTTTTCTCAGCGTTTCCATGGAAGAGAGTTTGTTTCTCTTCAGTAGATCCAACACGATGTGCTGAGACAATTTCTGAAATCATCATGTTGGGGATGCAAACTTACATACCGAATACCGAAAGAAGAACATCATCCGATAAGACCTGGTTTAACAGAAACTGCTCTAGAGCTGTGGCTTCCAAACAGGCAGCATACCATCGATGGCTAAAAAATCCGGGCCCTGAGACCAGAGCAGCATATGTCGAGGCTAGAGGCATATGCAAAGAGACAATAGAATGCTCAAAAGATGCCCACAATGCCAAAATAAGATCAAAACTTGCTGAATGTCCTAACGGATCCCGTTCATTTTGGTCTTTCGCCAAAGCTGTGGGAAGAAACTTCACTTCCAGCTCATTTCCTCCTCTAACCAAAGAAGATGGAACACTAGCAACGACTGCCCAGGAAAAGCCAATATCTTTGCGCACCTATTTGCTGGAAATTCCACTCTGAATTCATCGGAAAACAACCCAACATTACACCTATTGACAGTCACATGCCCGAGATCACCTTCGCCAACGCTCTATCAGAAATATTTTGCTGGGTCTCAACACCAACAAAGCCTGTGGATCTGACGGAATCCCGCCGATTGTTCTCAAGAAATGTGCCCCGAACTAACACCTGTTCTTTGCAAGTTGTTCAACCACTCTTACAATTTGGGGTATTTCCGTCAATTGAAAATTGCAAGAGTACAGCCAATCCCTAAAAAGGCAAAAGGCCCTACCTAGCAACTACAGACCTATCGCACTGCTATCTATTATTTCAAAGGTCATGGAAAAGCCATCAACATCGAGCTCATGAAATATCTGGAAGACTCAGGAATTGTCAACGATAGGCAATATGGCTTCCGCCATCAGAGATCAACTGGTGACCTGCTCGCACTTCTCACATATATGGCAGCTATCTATTGAAAAGTATGGAGAAACTTTAGCTGTGGCATTAGATATCTCCAAGCGTTCGATCGAGTTTGGCACCAGGGACTCCTCGCCAAGCTTCCGCCTTATGGCTTGCCCCTCAGCTGTGTTCTCTGCTTGCTAGTTTTCTCTCAAACAGGTCTCTCCATGTAGTGGTCATGGAGTTTCATCTGACACTCTACTCATAAATGCTGGTGTTCCGTAAGGATCTATTCTCGCACCAACACTATTTCTACTTCACATCAACGACCTGTTGAAAGCAACTTCATGTCCAGTACACAGCTTTGCCGATGATAGTACCCTCCATACGCTTTTCCAGGGCCCCTATATCAGCCCGTGAAACCAGAAATGAACGAGGAAGAAATGTTAATAATATAAATATGGACTTAGCAACAATTCTCGAGTGGGGATCTAATAACTTGGTAGAATTCAATGCAAACAAAACACAAGCATGTCTTTTCCTAGAAAAGTCGATCTCACTGTGCCTAACATAACTTTGTCCGAGTAACCATACCACTGAAGTCATCCATATCGATGCTTGGTATTACTATCAGCAATAACCTTTCCTGGGAAAATCACGCTGAGGTCCATTGCCAAAGTGCATCCCAAAACTTGGTTTTTGTTTCGTGCCAAGAGCTGTTTTACCCCCACTCAGCTGCTTATGATCTATAAGGCACAGATCCGACCTGTCCTGGAATACTGTTCCCATATTTGGAGCCTGCACCTAAACATATCCTGAGGCTATTGGATTCTGTCCAAAAGGGCAATTCGTCTCGGCGGTGATGCCTCAGCTACAAACTCGCTCACTTGTCTGGAACACCGTAGAAAAGTTGGCGATTTGTCTCTATTTTATAGATATTTTCATGGGCGATGCTCTTCTGAAATATCAACAATCGTTCCTGCTTTGGCAGTCTCTTCGAGACTAACCCGTCAAGTTCAATCATCACACCCCTTCGTGGTCACATTGAAAACCTCCAGAACACCACTATCCAAAGACTCGTCATCCAACTAACAGCAGGCTTTGGAACTCATTCCTAGGAGGTTCTCCCAGGCATACAACCTCCAGAAATTTAAGAAGAACACCAACTCCTACGTTTTTCTTGGTTCCCACGATGTTCTCTGAAC
The DNA here is from genome assembly GCA_018342105.1 of Gonioctena quinquepunctata. Lineage (NCBI taxonomy): Eukaryota > Metazoa > Arthropoda > Insecta > Coleoptera > Chrysomelidae > Gonioctena > Gonioctena quinquepunctata. The sequence goes on from JAFIRS010000200.1 coordinate 913,151, forward strand.
ATTACAGGATATCCCTTTTCGTGGGAACCAGAACATAAAAAAAAAAAACACACCACAAATAAAAAAATACAGCCAAAAACCAACTACAGGAATAATTAAATCTCACCCAGGCATGGTTCAACAAATGAAGGCTACAGATCAACCTACACAAAACATAATTTTTAACCTCAACCCATCAGACGATTCTCCCACCATCATGATCAATAATCATCAAATCCAACCACTCAGTACAATAAAATACTCTGGAATATATCTGGAATCCAAGCTCAATTTCAACCATAACACCGCATTAGCAAAAATAAAGGTCAAGACAAGAGCAAAGCATTTCAGAACACTAAATCCAGGGAATCAAAGCCTCAACTGCAAGCAAAACATATAAGTCAATCTGCAGACCAATTTTGGAATATGGTCACCTTTTCTACCTGAGCTGCAGAAATACCGCAAAGAGGAACTTACAAGTTGCAGAAACCTCTGCACTTTGTTCTATAACCAGAATACGACACCCAAATAACCCACTCCATAACCCTTCCAACAATTTGCTCTACACCAAGACCAAAGAGCAAAAACTCCAGAGAATGGAAATGCTCTCAAAAAAGTTCGCCTCCAACCCTATGAATATGGAATTAATGAACCCCCTAATACTGGAGAGGAATAATGCCAGACCTCGGCATACATTTCCAGCAAAGCTACTAAGCCAGGCAAGAACAGGGGGGAACTTTCCCCCTGTTCTTGCCTGACGAGTAAGTGATACTTTGACAATTAGTTGAAATAACATTCAAACATCCACCATTCACTTACTTTCCAGGCAAGCACTGAAGATGACCTTATAGGTTGAAAGTGCTCTGCGATTAAGAAATATTAAATTACACGAAATACAAATTTGACTTTTGGTTCTACCCCGAGCACACAGCCTCCCACTAACTACAAATAGCAACTTGGAGGCAGCACTATGAATTTGTATGCAAAAGTGAATACCCCGATTCGAGCTACAAGAGTGTTAGGTAATTACAATTTTAAATCACAAATATTAACATTTGCTTTTTATTGAGAATATGTTAGATTCGATCAATTTCTCCAACAATGAAAAAATCTTTGCCTTGACTGGGGATCAAACCTGGGAGCGGGATACTCTTCGACCATGTAAAGCCCCGCCAGCAACTAGGTTAGAAACTGAACTGGAATTATCAACTGAGAAAATACTATTATAATGAACGTATCAAACCATACCTCAACTTCACGAATATCTTGTTCAATCTTAGCTAAATCTCTGTTGTACTTTCCATGTTCCTTCTTCTTTTCCTTAAGAGTCTCCTCAAGCTTCTCCTTTTTCTTCTCAATTTTGTCCACTTCTTTTTGTTTGGACTTCAAGTCTTGTTCAAGGTTTTTCATTTCTCGTTCATTGTGGAACAGTTTGAAGAGTTGGTGTTCGACGAGTTTGTCATTCTAGAAAAACGATGTTTTGATCCACAATTTGAATTTATTAACTACATCTATTGATTTTTATAATTCAATTGCATTTTATAGAAATTATGCAAAAGTTATTTGTGATGATCTTACCAAATCATCTTTGAGACGAGCATATTTATCAGCTTCTTCTTTTTCAAGTCTGGCCTCCTTTTTCTCAGCATTGATACCTTTCTTCTTCTGGTATGCGAAATTGATTTCTTCTTGAGCTTTCTGCATCTCTTGTTGAAGCTTTGCATATTCTTCCTTTAATGCTCCAGACCTAGATTCGTTTATTTGAAAATAGGAAAAATAATATAGATGAAGTGATACTCTTACCCACTGATTTCTTCAAAGAGGGCAGTCATTTCTTTAGGATTCTTCATTGCAACTGACTCTACAGCGCCTTGGAACACCAGGAAGTTCTTTGCTTTTACATTTATCTTTAATTTTTCTAGTTCTGATAAATATTCATTGGTAGAGACAACCTAAAAATGGGCGATTACAAACTCTATGTAAACATAACATTGAATTTATATCCAGAAGAACCAATACAGTCTTAGAAATGACAATCAAACCATTTTATTGATACAAATGCTATTTGACATGAAAAGAAAAAAACAAACATCTGTAATGCATTGAAATTATTATTACACTGTTTATAAGAGCATTATTGAACTGAGAAAAAATTGTTAGAACAATCAATTTCCAAAATTGTGTAAAATAAACATAAAGCATCATTGAAAATAACATGAGTCTTCATGATATAAAATTGTTTATAGCGAAGCATTTTTTTGTAATGACATAAATTCATATATGATTTTCATGTCAGAAACTACAAAAATGTATATATTTTTTGGTCCAATAATTGAGAGGTTGAATTGAAAAAGACATATTCACTTGAAGGAAGTTGGGACATTTATTTCTGTTTTGAACTGGGGAGTTATGAAAAAGAATCTGTTCGAAACAAGAATAGTCTATTATCAAACACTCTAATATAAAAAAAATTATCAACTGGAAAGGGTGAAAACATGTATCCACAAGAAACAGTTGATGTAATATTTTTCTCAAAGGGAGAATTACCTCACTTTTTATGATTTTTTTTTTCGATGTGTAAATGACAAAAACAAAACACTTTGTTGGACTATCATAGTGGTGTGGAGTAAAATATTTCAATAATTTATTGCAACAATAGAGTACATTGCACAAGTGATTTTTTTTAAGGAAAAGTTGATCTATTAATAATGATAGTTTGTTAGGACATCGAGGAAGTGACAGGTGATTTCTGTGAACATGTACTTTTTGAAGGGGTTTTCAATATGTAATATTTTATTATATCATAAAAATATCGACCAAAACTAGTTGATTTGTGACGAAAAAAAATCAACATCTCCTGTTAAATAACAGAGTATAGGCTTTTGCTGTTTTAGTAGTCTGTCCTAAAATGCCTCGTGACCATCTACTCACTGTGATCTCAATTTCCATCAATGCTGTAGGGTAGTATTTATTCTTTTAAAAATGCGTTTTATGTTACTATTCATATTTTGTATTAACATTAAAAAACAGGAATAGAACCTCCCGTGTTTTATTTTTGAGTGTAACATATGCTCACAAATGGATATTTAAGTGAAAACTAGGTACACATTTAATTATATCAGCTGATCATGACATATAAAAGGGTAAAATCACTGGATATCTAAAATTAGACAGATATGTTCTCTTCAAGGGTTATTTTGGCTTTGGTATAAATTCAATTAGATTAGCTTATCATGACATATAACATGGAGATCTAAAACTTGGCAGAAATGTTCTCCTCAAGGGTTATTCTGGTGTGTGGGTAACAGATGAAATGCGATATTCAGAACACCAATGATTATATGACTGTTCTTTATTAACTTTCAACTAACATCTCAACTCTTGTCTATCCGTATATTTTCTAGCTATAAGTAGGTTTAGTTAGTAAAGATGAGTAAATTTGTACCCATAGAAATCAATATTTTTTTTCTTAAAGTTAAAGTACTGGATACTGATAAGGGTCATTTTTGGATTCGGTGAAAGAAATTAATTTAGGGAGTCTAAATATTCTGAATAAATCAAACCAAAAATGTTTGCATTTCCCCGAGACATGTGTACAAAAGTTATATGTGAAAATTGCAAGTCTGTCAGCTACTGAAACTCAAGTAGTATTAATGCCATTTTTCTGTCCTAGGCTCAGAAATGAGTAAATATGGTTCAGAACTAGTAGTTTTTTTTATAAACATTTTCTGATGTGTACAAGGCCAATGATATTTGTATAATAGTCAATGAAGATAAAAACGACCCTCGGGAACTATTTTCAGTTGTCAATTATTCATTTTTCCTCTAACAAACTCATTTAGGTAAATTATTGTCCCGAAAAACTATACTATTGATCAATTTCCTAAAAAAACACTTTTGGACAAATTGTTGAATTATTTTACCCCTAAACGAATCTATATCTATGGGTTGTTTCAATTAATTTTCTTATTGGAAGTGTCAAAAGCGAATGTAGTATTCCCCATTTCAACAATATATTAACTGTTTATGAAAATAAGCATTTTTGATGCCTTATACGTGTTTGTGCAACTTTTGTTGGAAGGTTGTTTACAAATTTTTAGTTCACATTGTGAACCAAATTCACTCTACTATTTTATTTGTACCTATGAGTCGTAGCATCAATATAAACATTTATAGGACTTCGATCTCTGTGCAAGCCTAACCAACATTACGAACTCCAATAATGTTGTTCTGATATGCACAGTTGGAAACTTCAACATAATTAGGATTATCCATACTCACACTTCCATTTAGTCTGTACTCAGAAGAAGAGCCCTGTACAGAGCGTTGGAAAGCTTTTTCACTACCATCATCAAGTAGAAACACAGCAGTCACAGAAGCACTGAAATATTCAAATTTTAATGATTTAATAGGCATTGAGATAAAAGGTGAGATTGTGAGGTTTATAATAAAATGTGCAGTTTCCGCAAATGTTAGTAGTTATCTCGTAGTTTCTTGGCTTGCCATATGTGTGCACCGACAATTAAATTCATAGTATACCAGTGTAAATATGAATAGATGGCTTTAGGGAGGAGAATAAAAAATCATGGTTGGCTTACATGAACAGAAAATGTATTAATAAATGAACAGAAATTTATAAATTGATTATAAAACAACACACTTGAGAAAGACGTAAATGTAATGCGTACAACTCTATATCTGATTTATTACTAACGAATTTAGACGCATATCTCTGTGATAGGTCGAAGCGTTGTCTGTGCACGAATTAACTCGTAGTTTGGCTTTCATGAAGAGATTTTTGTTATATAAGCCAACTATGAGATAATTCATATGATGTTTTTTTCAAAAAAATAACATTCAATAAGCTTTTTGATAATACTATGTACTATACTAAGGGTTTTTAATAATATAATATGATAAAATTGAATTGGCTTCTCAGACCGGAATTCTGAAAATACCGTGGCAGTCAACGTGTTAATGGCTATTTTGAAACAAGAATGGAAATAAAAGTTTCATTCAAAACAATTGCAGGGTTGAGAGAGAAACCGTTCATGAAAATTGAAAGTATATTTTTCGAACTAAGATGGCTTTAATAGATCTAGTAGTAGTAATTCGTATCTGGAATAATTGAGTAATTTAATTTAATCCATTAAGTCCATAGAGAAGTGGTTGGCTATTATTGAATTTTTGTACTGAGTAAGCAGTAGTTGAAAACAACGAAAAATCTTAATCAACTGAGCTGTTGATATTTGCAGATGAGTTTTCGATGCATATGTGAGGTCCATGTAACGGATAAATTCGTGTTCTACATAATTTTCAATTTATGAGTAAAATCCCGAAACAAAGTCATTTTTTTATTCTGAAATGTAATTTTTTAAGCATAATTTTATACTTTCCCCTACAAACCCCTTGAAGTGCCAGCAACCTCTTTACACAATTTAAATAGAACTAGGCTGAGTGTGATAGCTCATTTGAAAGGGTTTTAAATTCTCTGTCCTGCAATATAAGATTTTTGAATTTTCTTAAAAAAAAACAGGATTGCAGGAATAGGTATTCCAAATCTTCCTATCCTGACTATCGCATTTCTCAGTATACTGTTAGTAGAATAGAAAACAAATTTCGTGAATTTGGAAATGTCATAGATATTCCTAAAACTGGTAGGAAAAGCATTTTATGCGATGAAAAGAAATTGCTGGATATATTCAAGATAATCCACAAATACCACCCATATAAAATTTATTTTGTTCAAGAACTTAACATGAATGACCCTGATCGCTGACAGGAATTTTACAAAATCATGGCAAATAAAAAAACATTATTTTTTGTGATGAAGCAACATTCATTTTAAATGGAACATTCAACAAACAGAACTGTACATACTGGAGTACAGAAAATCCACATTGGATGATGGAGGCCAATATTCAATATCCTGAGGTGAACATTTGATTTAAAAATTTTCACGTTCTTGTGAACATTAAACATTAAAAATGTAAGTTATTTTTCATTAAAAAATGTGGTCAAAAGGGAAAACCTTATATTGCTGGATAGAGAATTAAGAACCCTTTCAAATTAGCATTTTTGTTAAGGGGTTGCTGTCACTCCAAGGGGGAGGTATGAAATTATGCTTTAAAAATGTCATTTTAGAATAAAACATTGCGTGTTTCAGGATTTTACTCATAAATTGTAAATTACGTAGAAAATGAATTTATCTGTTATTTATGGACCTCACTGTATATATATACAATAAATTGAGCAAATCTTTGTTTTCCTCTGAACATTTTCACTATACTCCAAAAGAAATATTAATATTTCTATTGAGAATAGATGAGCGTTCGTTTATCTACCCCATTTTACAATCATATGAATGATTTCTCTGAAGATTAACCTAGCAAAGGACAAATAACTCATAGGTAGAGATTTATATAATATAAAAATTTCATTTTTCTTGGGCAATTTTCTTTCATTGGGCAATTAAAATTAGATTTGAGTGAAATGAAATTTGACAACTTGTTCATTTTCAACACGTTGACTGCCAACTACGAGATAACTCTTAGTTGGTGTTTTTGCCTAGGATGCCAACTACGAGTTAGCTCGTAGTTTCTTTGCTTGCCATATGTGTGCACCTATGATTAAATTTGTAGTATATCAGTGTAAATATGAATAGATGGCATCAGGGAGAACACAAACTCATGGTTGGCTTACATGAATAGAAAATCTATTATTAATGAACAGAAATTTATAAATTGATTATAAAACAACACACTCGAGAAAGACCAATTAATTGATTACTAACGAATTTAGACACATATCTGTAGCAAAGTGACAGGTCAAAGCGTATCTGTGTTTTCTCGTACAAAAATCAATCAAAGTGCCTCCTTCTTTCAAACAGCATAAACTACAAACATTATATCACTCATTCTCGGCACAAAATACAGTCGGTTCTACCGAAAATACCCTCCTTCAACACATACATCCTAGCCTCTCCTCTCATCATCAACAACAATCTAACTTAACCTCAATCTGAGTCAGATGTCAGGATGTAGGTACGTGTTGAAGGACTTTTTCGATAGAAGCTTTGAAGATGAACTCGAGACCACATTAATAACCTACCACTTTGGCCTATACTGAAATAACATTTACCTCCTAGAAACAGGTCTACTTATAGCAGCTCCATGTATCAAATCGCTCAGACGTTTCACACGCAAACTTTGAGTTTTCTCGCCCATAACAAAACTAATTGCGTCCATAAAATTCGACTTGCCTGAAATGTTCGATTTCCATTATTAAAATTGCGTAAAGCATCCACTTAGTACTTACCGGATCCATTGGGGCCAATAACAGCATTGAAGGGTTTCAAAGGCCCTATTACTTTACGGCCTCGATAAGATTTGAAGTTTTCAACTTCAATATGTTTCAATCTTGCAGACATAATGGTTGATATTCAGTTTCTCTATTTCATTCCATTAATAATGATATATAAGATTAATATATGATTATAAAACTACTAGAGTGACAAATCCACAACATCAACAATGGCGGATGGCGGCAGGTTTTGTTTTGAAATTGAAACGATTGACAAACGACGATCGGGAATTTAGGCTACTTTCAGACTAGGCGGAACGCGGATCGCGGAAATGTCAAATTTTAATTTTAGGCCAATGGAAACGTTGGAATTCAATCTCAAGGTCATTCCGGCGTAAATTGTTAAATTTCAGTCAACTTTTTCTGGCGGAAGCATAAACAAGAGACAAGAGTTATATATGGCGGAAGTATTCAGCAAACCTAAAAGTAAACGGCAAGGTAACGTATAGTTATTTGTGAACGAGTTGAAGCTGTTATTGAATCTCTGAAAGTTGTATTCTTTTTATTGATATTTGGCCCCACAATACATAATAGTTCCTCGAATATTTGAGGCGACATACGCATATAATTGAAAAATTTATCAGAGTCATGGAGCCTCATTTCCTCAAATGAATTATTGCTTCTCCTTGCTCCATTCTCATGTCATCAGTAAAAAGCTCTCGAACCCAAAATCTTCTCTTATTCCTCAATGTTTTTTTCAGCAGGTATAATTTGTGGATCAACAATTTTTTTATGTATTTCTCTAGCTCTTTGAGACCTTTTTTTTTTGACTAATTTGAGGCAAATAGCTCCAATGACTAATTTCAATTTATTAGACTTCATGATGGATGGAGATCGTTATTTAATTAATTAGAGGTTAACTGTTCAAACGTTTGATGATAGTTAGCGCCAAACATCTGATTTCGCGGTTCCGCATAGTGAGAAAGCATTTTTATTTATAGCGGAAAAATTGTAAGGAATTTGACATTTCCGCGATCCGCGTTCCGCCTAGTCTGAAAGTAGCCTGACAGTTTTGTCCTTTATTACCACTGACAGAGGTGTGTTCGGTTTCAGAAAATCGAAGCCGAGCCTCAGAGTAAAAATAAATTTTTAATATCTGGTCAAATGCGTCAATAGGAAGCAAGGACCACAAACATAGAGGGAGAGAGAGATAATATTTAATATTACTCTGAGAGCCGAGCAAGCGGATGCATATTCGGCAACACATAGCTAACCGAGCTATTTTTTCTTATAATTCACTGTAATCGCTGAAATACCGGTATTTGTTCCCGATTCCCTGAAAAACATCAATTTTCACTGGAAGAATAGAGAAGGAAATCGAACGTTAAGGCGCCACCATTTTCTGCAAATGGGGGCAAAGAAAAGTTATCAGCAATATTTAAATGTTGTGTTTACATATTTAATTGTGCGTTTAATAATATTTAGGGTAGTCTTCACACAACAAATCGTTAAAATAACACAACAGTCATATAGCGGAGATATAAACATCACTTCTCTTAACAGTTCAGTTCATCTCCAAAAGGGGTCGTATCAAGATGATTAATTCTCCTATAGAACCGAACACTCAAAGTAAACTCATTAAGAGGACAAAAAATGTATTCCACAAGTTCTTACAACTCAAATTAATGATGAAAATTCCATAATTTCATTTCAGTGGTATATATATATATATATATATATATATATATATATATATATATATAAAAAAAAAGAATCACAAAATTTATTGAGAATAATATATAGATATAAAAATTTATTTAAAAATACAAAAGTTTTAAATATAAAATAATATAAATATATATATATATATATATATATATATATTTAAATATATATATATATATATATATATATATATATATATATATATACAGTGTCCGGCAGAAAGTACGCATCATATGGGATTTTTTTTTAATATAATATTTTGACAAATGTCGATTCAAGCAATCGCTTCTGCATCAAAAGAAACCCCAAAAGATGTTGTACAGTGCCGTTCTTCTTTTCTTGTTTGGCGGGAAATTTGAAAAATTTAAAAATTATGTCTCAAAACACACTTAATTGGGAAAATATTGAAAAATGTTATTTGGAAAAGTTGTTTAGAACGACATTTTATAGCTATGTACGAGTTTGGAAAAAAATCTGAGATGAAAAAATAAAAATCAATTTTTGCCATAAAAAGAATTTCAGTTTGGAAAAATACATTTCTGACAAAGAAACTCATTAGTAAAGCCCAAGAGTAATATTTTGAATAATATTTTGTGAAGATTCACCAGCTACTAGCTAATTTTAAATCTGTGGATTTGCCATGTGTTCAGCTGCTTCATAAGAGGTCACAGAAATATCTTCAGGACATTATAATCCCGATACTGTTTATTATTGACAAAGAACCATGTATCTACAGAATTTAAATATGAATTTTTTATTAGAACAAAAAATGTATTCAATTTTTTACATAATTACATTTTATAATAAAATTAGAAGCTGAAATAATTATAAACCAAACAATTTAATGCATTCTCGAAAGTTTGTAATCAATTTATTTTTTGTTTGATAAAAAAATTCAATTTGAAATTCTGTAGATACAAGGACCTTTATTAATAATGAACAGTATCGGGATTATAATGTCCTGGAGATATTTCAGTGACCTCTTATGAAGCAGCTGAATACATGGCAAATCCATAGATTTCAATTTTTTTCCAAATAAAATAGAAATAGCTTGCGAATATTTACAAAATATCATTTAAAATATTACTGTTGGCCTTACTAATGAGTTTCTTTGTCTAAAATGTATTTTTCCAAATTGAAATTTTTATTATGGCAAAAAATTTATTTTTATTTTTTATCTCAGATTTTTTTCAAAACTTGTACATAGCTATAAAATAACGTTCTGAACAACTTTTTCGAATAACATTTTTCGATATTTTCCCAACTAAGTGTGTTTTGATACATAATTTTTAATTTTTTTAAATATCCCTCCAAACACGAACGGCAGTGTACAACGTCTTTTGGGGTTGCTTTTGATGCAGAAGCGATTGCACATATCGATATTTGTCAAAATTTATTAATGAAAGAATTTCCCATATGATGCGTACTTTCTGCCGGTCTCTGTATATATATATATATATATATATATTTATATATATATATCATAGCCGGAGTTTATTGTTGTGATGAGTATTTGAAAAGCACATAAAAAAAATAATAATAATTATACATAAAACAAAATAATAATACAAATCATCATCATCAAAACAATATATATATATATATATATTTGTATTATTATTTTGTTTTATGTATAATTATTATTATTTTTTTTATGTGCTTTTTAAATACTCATCACAACAATAAACTCCGGCTATGACATTCTTACCCTTTTTCAATATACTATTTACCTTTCTTTCATTACCTTTCCCCAGCTCAGTCGGTACGCCTATGTAGAGCAGATCGTCTCAAATCTCAGGAAGATTGCAGTTGCGCCATCTAGTTGTTTTGCTTGGAGTCAATTTACTGCTTCATGGAAATATAGCTTGATATGATCAAATGATAAATAACAAGTCCAGAAAATAGTTAAATGATTGTTTTTTTAATTCAAATAAATTTTCAAATATTTCAAATACCTATTCCTGCGATATCTACCTTATGATTAATGTAATTGAAACAATCGAAATTCAAAACATCAAATGCTTGCTCATGCGCAATCAGTGAATATTGAAAGTAAATATTTAGAGGTTATGATATTTATACTATAATCATGGGTACGGAAGAAGCTTCACCACTGTGAATCGGTGTTATTAAAAAGAACCATAAAAAGTGTCTAGTGAGAAATGTATCACTGTGTTAAAGTCTTTGTTGATGACATACCTTTTGTACATTCAGTTCGTGCACTCACGAAAATCCTGGAGTAGGTGTTCAATGGCTACTGGGAGTGAAGTTAGCTGATGTTGGCCCCCTTGTTGCTGGTTGTGTCATGTATTGGAAATATGGTCTGATTTGTCGAATATTTGCCAGGCAGTTTCTCGATTTGGATTTGAAGGTTGAAATTGTTGTTACATTTGTTGTCTGCTTATTTGCGTTGATTTTCGATGATGAAAAATATTTGTTACCGCTTCTCTCCAAAATTATTTTTCGACTCCTTTATTTTTTTTCTTACCCAGGCAACCATCACTTTATGTTATCCCGATCTGAATTTCACTTTTTGCACACTTTCTTGAAACATATTTCCTAATTCTAACATATGATACAATTTTATTTACAATTTCTATATCTACACCTAACATTATTTATACAGAACTGTTCAAAATTCATATTCACCCATTTTCTGTTCTCTGTTTTAAGAAAAAAATCTTTTTTTTTCCTGATAACTTTGGAATGACACTAGACATTTTCTGCTGCTAGACATTTTCTGCTGTACAACATAATTTTTTTATTCTTGCCAGTGGCGGGCGTGCGGGATTTGCACTGAATCATTTTAAAGAGAAAAGTGATACGCCACTGCTTTTTCTTGAAGTAAAAATTATTTTTGAAATCCCTCATTCATCTCTGAGTAAATCTGTTACCTGATTTTTTTTACTACGGTTTTCGCATAGAAAAATTAAATCCATTCATTAGCACGTTGTTAATAAATTGGGTATTATCAAGGATTAAAAACGTACCTATCTAGTACGTAAGAAGCAGATTTTGTTTTGTAAACATACAAGTTTTGACCGTTGCCTACCTAGTCTAGTTGTAACGTATTAAAGTCATCAAAATTAACAGTAGTATTAAAAAAACATGGTAAATTTTTACGAATTCTGAGTTTGCAGATATGTATTACATGTATGGGCTTGCTGATCGTAACGCACTGGAAGCCAGGAGGTTGTATGAAGACCGCTTTCCAAATAAAAATAGAAGGTTGTGCGAAAAGGGAAGTTTTGGACCAGACAATCATCTAAAGTACAACGTACTCTAAGAACACCAGAAATTGAGGTAGCGGTTTTGAATTCAATTGAGGAAGATCCCGGATTAAATACATGAAAAATTGGGAACAATTTGAATATCTCACATATTCTTGTTTGGAAAATTGTTCATGACTTTTTATTAAATCCCTACCATATCCAACGGGTTCAAACGTTATCCCTCGCGACTTTCCATTACGGATGAACATTTGCCAATGGTTTCTTCAAAAAGTGTATGAAAATCCATTATTTGATACTGAAATTTTATTCACCGATGAAGCATATATTGCCAGAAATGCCATCAAAAACTTCTCAATAATCATTTTCGGGCTGAGGAAAATCCACATGCAATCTTGGAATCCCGTGATCAGGAGCAGTTTTCCGTTAACGTAAGAGGTGCGGTGAATATGCCCATGCTGGTAATATGCTCAACCGGTGCAATTTTAAAGAGTTTTGCTTATTTGCTTAATAGAGGGCGGTCAACACTTCAATATTTCGTACTTATAGCACTACGAGCCAACTCTGTGTTTGTTAGTCTCTCCAGAGAGGTTGAAGGGAAGACATACGTTTTCGGCGCTATCGATTATAAAAATAAAACGTGCTTTAATATAGTGTAAATATTGTGTATGTTTGTTTACAATAACTGTAAGTACATCATTTTAAAATACACCTTTTTACCATTGTTTTAGTATACTACCTTTAATAAAAAAATTAATGAATTAACGTTAACAACTTTTAAGATGCATTTTCTGTTTCTGTCGCTAATACGCTCATCGTTAAGGGGAGTTAATATGCCCTATGGCAGATATATTAGGGTTTTTTTGGTTTGATTTTTAAAGAGTTTCCTTAGTTTAAGAATAATTTATATATTTGTAAAATAGGTTTTGTTATTATTTTGATAATTACTTTTTGTACTCTCGGTACTGAGTGATGTTTACCTACCACTGTGAAGTTTCAAGTTTAATTTTTCAGTTAAATTAGAATTTTGGGTTTGTTTAGTTTGTTGTCATCATTCAATTTGTTTTTCCAAATAAATATACTCCCCATATAAATATGTTGTTTTGCTCTTGATGAAATTATTCATTGGGCACATTAGGAACATGCCATGGGCATATTAACGACAGGGTTGGTAATATGGCCAGTATACATTTTTTTTAATGGTATAAAAAACATATTAAAGATTAAATTATCCATTACTGTCCAAACATCACTTCTTTGGTTTTGAAGGTACGCTTTCTATAAAAAACCGAATTGAATATTTTGCATTTTTTATTTTTATCAAGGATTTCGCTTCACATGGGCATATTCACCGCACCTACCTTATGGGCTGGAATATGCGGTGATTATTTAATTGGGCCCTATTTTCTTCATGCGAGCTTGAATATGGGCATAATCACCGGCAGTTTCTCGAAGGAAAATTGCCAGCTTTGATAAAAAACATTTAAGATTAAATTATCCATTACTGTCCAAACATCACTTCTTTGGTTTTGAAGGTACGCTTTCTATGAAAAACCGAATTGAATATTTTGCATTTTTAATTTTTATCAAGGTTTTCGCTTCACATGGGCATATTCACCGCACCTACCTTATGGGCTGGAATATGCGGTGATTATTTAATTGGGCCCTATTTTCTTCATGCGAGCTTGAATATGGGCATAATCACCGGCAGTTTCTCGAAGAAGAATTGCCAGCTTTGATAAAAAACATATTAAAGATTAAATTATCCATTACTGTCCAAACATCACTTCTTTGGTTTTGAAGGTACGCTTTCTATAAAAAACCGAATTGAATATTTTGCATTTTTAATTTTTATCAAGGATTTCGCTTCACATGGGCATATTCACCGCACCTACCTTATGGGCTGGAATATGCGGTGATTATTTAATTGGGCCCTATTTTCTTCATGCGAGCTTGAATATGGGCATAATCACCGGCAGTTTCTCGGAAAAGAATTGCCAGCTTTGATGGAAGATGTTCCCATTTTAGTAAGAGATGGATGTGGTTTATGTACGGGGCGCCAGCGCACTTCAGTGCTCTGGCGCGCGAATATTTGAACCAAAATTACAATAATCGCCGGATAGGTCGCGGAGGACCACAGACATGGCTACATAGATCCCCGGATCTCAATAGTTTAGATTATTTCCTATGGGGTCATCTTGAAACATTGGTTTACAGCACACCAATTCATACTGGAGAGCAGTTGAGAAATCGCATCATAGTTTCTTGCGAAACTATTAGAAACAGTCCCGTCATTTTCCAAAGAGTACGTAAGTCCATGAGAAAAAGAGCAGGAGGTTCACATTTTGAACATCTGATTTAATTTATTTCTTTGTGCGTTCAGGGTAATTTTGTGTAAGCATTCCAAAAATGTATTTAGATTACTTTAATTTTATAATTTTACAGTTTACAAATTATTCTCTTGAATAAATTTTTGTTTAAAGGTACGTGAATTGTTTTTTCTCTTAAGTGGTCTAGCGAGTTGCAATTGAATGTATTTAATTTTTTTAACCGACGAAACCAAAAAGGAGGAGGTTCTCTAGTTGACGCGTATATTTTTTTATTTTTTTTTAAGTATGATCACGCATAACTTTTTACTGAGACGTCCGATTCCGATAATCCTTTTTTCATTGGACAGGGTGTACTTCAAAGTTGGTCCCATTTGAATTTGAAAGATGGAATCCACCCGTAAGGGTAGCAAAATGAAGGATATTGATCACTCACCCTCTGAATTCTGGTCCGTTAACCGATTCTATCAGGCATAACTTTGTACTGGGTTCTTCGATTTGGATGATTATTTTTTTATTAGATAGGGTATACCTCATAGTTGATCATATTTGGATTTCGAATGAAATTATCCACCCTTACGGGTAGAAAAATAGGGAATAATTGATTTTTTACTTGTGAACATTGGCACACATATGTAGTTGACAATGACAGATCGCTGTCATTATTTTTCTTCTCCTACATCCGTCACAATCATTATATTCTATGAGAGGATAGAATGATATACAAAGCAATGAAATAAACTAACCAGAACAACAAAAATAATTTATATTACAACAAATAGTAAAAGTAGATAATCATATTATTTAACTGGTAATAGTTGAAGTAAGGTGGGTAAGTAAGTATTTTGGAAGTAATCAAAAAACAAGTAGTTAGTAATTGGTAGATTTCAGCCACAAAAAAATTGAAAAATAAAAACTTTTTAACAAAATTAAACCGACGAAATACGCAACTGAAAAGTAAAAATTAAAATAAACCTTTTTAGTCTCAATAACTAAGCTCCTAAACTAAAGTAAGTAATCAATTTTGAGTCGGCGCCAAACAAACAATCAACGAAGATCATTGAATTACTTCAAAAAAATTATCAGAATGTCACCGCGCAACTCGATGCCATCATTGTACGCCTTACCTAATTCATTTGCTTGTTTGTTTGGTCGCCGACTCAAAATTAGTTACTTACATTAGTTTAGGAGCTTAGTTATTGAGACTAAGAAGGTTTTGTTTATTTTTTACTTTTCAGTTCCGTATTTCGTCAGTTTAATTTTTTTTATGCGAAAACTGTACGTCAAATGAAAAAAATCATGGGACCAGATTTGCTCAGAAAGGAATAATAATTCCAAAACTGATTCTTACTTTAAGAAAAAGCAAAAAATTATTCAGTGCAAATCCTGCACGAACGCCACTGGCAACAATAAGAAATTATGTTGTACAGCAGTAAATGCCTTTTGATGCATAGAAGATGCGTACTACGTTTCACAAAAATATCTAAGGTCGTACCAAAGTTATTATAAAAAAAATATTATTTTCTTAAAACTTTAGTACCCTGTAGTACAAAAGTTAAGACCTTTAGGACATATGTTCATATGAAGTTTTTTTCTCAAAATAGACCCAAGAATAACCCCTCGAATATTAGCATGTTATTAAGAAACACCCTGTATACTATTTTTCCAATTAATCCTCCCACTAAAAAGGTGATCTTGCACACCTCTCTGTGATTCTTCTAGATCATATTATGTTGCGAAGATTAAAAACAAATCAAGGATTGTCTCGTAAACTGTTAGCACTATACTCAATATTGTAATGCCTCTATAGTTTGAACAGTCTCCATTATCGCTTTTCTTGTGTAGTGTTGCCCCCAATTCCCATTTCTCTGGTATTCGTCGTTCAGTATAGATTTTATTTCCATTCGTTTCTAAATTTTTAAGCATTTCCGATGTAATCCCATCGTGACCGGCAGCTTTACTTCGTTTTAGTAAGTTCATTACTCCCTCAATATGTTGGGTGCTGATTTATTACACAATTTCTTTGGTATTGGATGTCTAGTATATTTTCTTGGGTCGTTAGTCGTTATTTCTGGATTTGAAACCTCTTCAAAGTGTCCCTTTCATCTTTTCATATTATTTTCTTCTTCAGCTATTTTTCGGCATTGTTATATTGGTTACCTAAGTGTTTTTAAAATTTCATAGAACAATTTTCGATTGCCTAGACTGGCTTTTTCTACCTTTTCGCCGAATTCAGTCCAGGATTTTTATTTTGCTCTATTTAGCATCGCTTTCACTTTTGTTCATTGTCCTATATATTCTTCATGAATTACGGTCTTATTTCATATACAGGGTGTCCCAAACTCGATGGCCTATTAAACGTTTCTAGAGAACGGGGACACAGGATTATTTTGAAAATTTGGTTTCTTGGGTAATTAGTTTTGGTCTACCAATCTAAAATATTCTCAACTTTGAAATTTTAAATGAGACACCCTGTATAGTATTGCATTTTTCGCCTTGCTATTGCTTTACGATCATTTTTGTATGATTCTTCCCTATACCTATCTCAAGCGGTTTTCGAGAAATTCATTGATTGCCTTATTTTTTGTGCAAAACATAGCTTCAATTAAATGTTTATTACTGCGGTATTTGGACTCGTACAGAACTGAAATTTTGGGTGTAGTTTACCAATGTTCTGTGCATTAGTTATGTCTGAGGGAATCATTATACAGAATCGCAAAAAAATTTATTTTTCCGATAGATAAAAAAATGGCGAAAAGTAATTTTTTTTGAATGGAACACCCTGTATATTATCGAATATCCTGAAAGACAATTGAAGTACCTTTCAAATGATGGATCGGTTCCTATACCTAAATAGGCTGGTTTCCGAAATGAAAGCAAGTTTCTATAAAAAATTTAAATATCTGCATTTTAATATGTATTTTATCCATTTTGGCAGTTTCTATAAAAATCGGACTATTTTGCCATATTTTGTTTTACATGTCATGGAATACGTCATTATGAAAATTCGACAATTAGTGCATCAACAATAAAACGTTTGGGCGTCCATTACCAAGAATTTGATCGGAAAAGAATCAAAATGGAAGGCAATAATTATTCAAACGAAGTTTTGATGAAATTGTTTATCTTCATGGTCAATGTGATCAAATTATAGCGAGAACATGCAGAAGGTTCTGTAGTGTATAGAAGTGTAAGAACGATAAGATGATGAACTGATTGTAGAAAGAATGATTAATATACAGGGTATTCCAAACTCGACGGCCTATTGGACGTTTCTGGAGATCTGAGATATAAATACTCGAGACTTTGTATTCCACGATAAGGCTGCGATCTACCACTTGAAAATATTTTCACGGTTGCATGTTGCCACATGTACTTGTAACTAATATCAACTTTCGAATTTCAAATGGAACACCCAGTATTCCATTCTGTTTTTGGATGCTAGTGACAAATACAAATAACTTTTTTTTTGTGTGTCAATACATAAAGTATGCATTTAATAATACTAATACCTATTTATTTATTGCTCACATCATATACAGTTATAGCATATGTATAAAAACTATGGAAATAATAAAATGCATTTAATTTTTTCTTTTGCACCCAAGTGTATAACACTTGCATGTTCAAGTATCGATTAACGAGATTATTGTAATTCAAGATATAGGTCGAGTATCTGGTTATAAGTGTTTGTTTGGTTTTATAATTATAATATATTCTAATGTGTGAATGATAATCGGTAACATAAATAATTACCCTAAAATTTGTTGAGTATCTTTTAAGTTTACAAATGTCTTTCATAACAAAGCTTCAAACTTATTGTAGTTTGTACAAATATATTTTTTACAATTTTTATTGAATAGTTTCACAGTGCTAGATCTTCTTATTTCTAGAGGCAGTATATTAAAAACTTTTGGTGCTAAATAATTCACAAATCTTTGCGAGGAGTCTTTTTTGAACATTGGAATTGCTATTTGTTCATTATGTTTTGCTCGTGTGTTATAAGAATGATATATTTGTTGTAGATATTGACTATTTTTGTAGTAGAATGTTGAAATTGTTATGAAATAAAGATATCTGACATTTAAAATGTTTTCATTATATAATAAACTGGTTGAAAAGTGATGGAATCTTAACAGCAGCAATGGTTATTTAAGTAGAAGATAAACTTTTATAATGAAATAAATAAAGTACTGTGACAAGTTTTTATATCTGTCTTCAACATATCATATGTACATAACTACCAAAACAATAATCTACTATCTAGATATGAAAATATAAATTCTGCTTTCCAACACTCCCACTAGAATTCATATTTTCCGGTCTTCAAATCTTAGTCCCATTTTTTCGTTTTGTTTTGAAGACCCATTTGGTTCCTATGACCTTCCTGTTCTGAGGTAAATCTGATAATACCCACGTATTATTTTCTTCCAGTTGCCCCATTTCTATTTTCATTGCCTCTATCCAGAAATCTTTGTCATCCCTGTCCATAATTTCATCAATTGATGAAGGATCACCCTTTTCATGATGTTCCGCTTGATAGCACACAAAATTATCAAATTTTCTGGGTTGTGCTGTAGATCGACTTGAACGACGAAGTTCCGAAGGTTTTTCTTCATTATTCACTTGAATGTCACTTTGTGTAGAATTGCAATTCATCGGTTCGGATTCCTCGAAATGTGTTTCTTGAATTATATCTCCCTCTGTTTCGTTATTTTCATTCGTGAAAATTGGTGAAAATTCAGACGAAATTAACATAGGAACTGACTTTTCCTTTGACGTTTGGTTATCAAATTTATTTTCAAAAAAAAATCACATCTCTCGATATCATTATTTGTTTCGTCTTCAAGTTGTATAAACGGTAACCTTTTATATTATCGGCATACCCCACGAAAATACATTCTTCACTTTTCGGATCCCATTTCCGTCTTTTTTGTTTTGGGATATGAGCCATAGCTTTACATCCAAAAATGCGAAGATGGTTCAGATTTGGTTTCTTTCTGGACCAAATTTCTTCAGAAGTGATGTTTCGGAGTATTTTTGTAGGAGATCTGTTGATCAAATATACAGAGGTTGAAACTGCCTCGGCCCAAAATTCTTTTTCCAGTCCTGAATCGGCTAGCATACACCTTGATTTTTCAACTATAGTTCTGTTGAATCTTTCGGCTATTCCATTTTGCTCTGGCGTATAAGTGACAGTTGTTTGGTGTTTTATACCAGATTTTCGGAGGAAATTTGCAAAAGATCGATTTTTGTACTCAGTCCCATTATTAGTGCGAATCATCTTGATTTTCTTTCCACTTTCATTTTATGCATAGCGTTTAAAATGTTCGAAAGATTCCAGCACTTGGTCTTTTGTTGCAAGAAAATAGACAAACACCTTACGGGAGAAGTCATCGATGAATGTTAAGAAATATCTTGATCCGCCAATTGATTTAACTTCCATGGGACCACATAAGTCAGAATGTACAAGCTCTAAAATTTCTGATGCTCTGTTCCCAGAATATTCAAAAGGAAGCCAGTGTTGCTTACCTTTTAAACAAGAAATGCATGTTTCATTGCTTGTATTTTCGAAATTTACACCATGTACAATACCGTTTTTAAGTAAAATCATACTGTCACTATTTAAATGTCCTAATCGTCTATGCCACGTAGTTCTGTCTATCACATTTCGCGAAGATGTAACAAGTGCAGTGTCTATCGGTGCACAATCAAGTTCATACATATTATTGCTCATAGTTCCGGTTGCAACCAAAAATCCGTTTAGGTCAAAAATTTCACAACCTTTCGCGTCAAAATACACTTTATGTCCGTTTTTAGTGATTTGACTAACACTCAATAAGTTTGTAGCAATGTCTGGTACGAACAAAACATCTTTCACAACCACTGTGTCTCTAGAACCATTTGCATTCACTTCTAATGTTATTATTCCTGTCTTCAGTACAGGTATCCGTGCTTCATTGGCAATAACAATTTCGGATTTATTGAAAATTGATTTTTCTAACCAATCTTCTCTTCTGGTCATGTGCGCTGTGGCCCCTGAATCGATGTACCATTTTTCATTATCAACATTGTTTCCCAAATGTCGAGAATGGAATGATTTCGGTACACCTGATTGACATCTCACTTTTGAACCATCACATTCATAGGACTTATGACCATATTTATTACATTTATAGCATCTCGGCCCTTTTGATTTGTATTTGTGGTTAAAATGCTTTTTTCTATATTTCTCACTATTACTGATGAATGCACCATCATGATGGGATGCTTTTCCAACAACGTTCGACTTGATATCTTGTAAAAGTTTCGTCTTGATCGAATCACCTGTTATGCTTGTGCCTGAACTTTCAATCCCCATAATCATTAGTCTGTATTCATCTGTGAGGCCAGCAAGCAAAAGAGTTCCAACCCATTCCTCACTAACTCGAAATCCAATAGCATTCAGTTTGTGAGCTGTTGAAATGATCGTATTGACATATTGTTCAACAGTGTCCGCATTTTCAAGTTGGGTTGTGATCAATGTTCGGAGAAGACCTACTCTTCTGGTTAAACCTGAATCTTCAAGAGCTTTGTTTAACTTCTCCCACGCCTCTTTTGCAGTTGTGGTTTCTTGAATATGAACGAAAATGATTGGATCCACGGACAGAATTATTTTCGATCGTGCTTTCGTCACTTTCTTGGTATCGTTTTCTGTACCAAGAACACATTCCCACATATCCTCGTGTTCGAGATAAGACTGCATGGCAAATTTCCATGTTGAGAAGTTCTCACGACCTTTCAACTTCTCGATTTGAAAATTTGAACTTGAACTTGTCATTTTCTCTGGAAAGTTTCTTCTCGGCAAAATAATTTCAGCACTCTGCTGGGCCCATAACCTGATGGAATCTTAACAGCAGCAATGGTTATTTAAGTAGAAGATAAACTTTTATAATGAAATAAATAAAGTACTGTGACAAGTTTTATATCTATCTTCAACATATCATATGTACATAACTACCAAAACAATAATCTACTATCTAGATATGAAAATATAAATTCTGCTTTCCAACAAAAAGAGCTTACCTCTATTGAACATAACTTTTAGTATGTAATTTTGGACAACATTTAGTGGATGGAGGGTGTTCTCATATGATCCACCCCATACTAACATGCCATATCTTAAGGGATTCTACTAGTGATCTATATACAATAATCAGTTGTTCTTTATTTAGGATTTTACGGATATGGTACATTTTGTATATGAGTCTACGGACTTTTTTCACTAATTCAATGATATGTAGATCCCATTTAAGATGTTTATCGATGGTAACACCTAAATACTTGATATTGTCACATTCTGTTATGAGATCAATAGAGTTCTCAACTTTAAGATTATTGTAATTAGGTCTATTATAATTTGTGATTGAAAATGCTATGTATTTTGTTTTTTTTTGTATTAAGTGAGAGTTTATTAAAATCCAGCCACTCTTTAACATTTTGTACACCTTCTGCCGCTTTTACTTTCACACCATCCCAAGAGTCGTCTTCGAAGATCAATACAGTGTCATCTGCATATGAGATTGTAGATTTACTTATATTAAGGCTTAGTAGTGGATTTATGTATGTGATAAATAGTACCGGCCCCAATACAGTGCCCTGGGGGATGCCTAGTTGCGTATTTAAAGGTTCACTTACTGAGTCTCTAATTTGTAGAGTATGTTTTCTATTATTGAGGTGGTTCTTGGAAATTTCTGATACGGTTCCACGGATCCCGTAATTTTCCAATACCTCGAAGAGTCTATTATGTGGGACCGTGTCAAAAGCCTTTGCTGAATCTAAGAAGACTGCAATACATTTTTTATTTCTTTCCAAGCTGTCTTTCATTGAGTTAACAACTTCATACATTGCATCAGAGGTACTTTTACTTTCCCTAAATCCAAATTGATTTTTATGTAATATTTGATTGTGATTATGGAGTCTAATCTATAAGCATTTTTGAAAATTTTGAAAAAATTACTCATGATTATTATTATACCTATCTCTATCGTTTATTGAATATTGATTATTTTGTAATTGTTTTGCTACCAAAATGGGACCAACTTGAATTCAAATATCTCCTTATCTGTTACCCACACAGGACTCAAATTCAACTTTAACCCAGAAAATATTGAGTAATTTCAGTAACATCGAATGATTTGACCATATTTTATACAGGGTGTCTGAAAAACATATTTTTGTAGTAGATTAGGAAACACGGCTGTAAGTCATTTTATTCAAATAGGACACCCTTTATATTATGCCATATTCGGGCTCTACTGAAAAATACCAATAACTTTCACCAAGCATGTCCTATACCTCTTTCTCACCGTTTCTTAAATAGTAATAGTTTCTATCGACTATCGAAATGAGTACAAATCAATATGAAATATCTTCACAGGATTCAAATTTGATAAATAGTTGATTCATGTAGAAGAATCTTCTGGAAATTGAATGAATCGACTGTAGAAGGTGCCTGAAAAACATCTGTTGAAAATTTAGAAAAACGTTCATAAGTCTTTTTGTCTAGTATGTCTATTTGTAACTGTTTGCTGGATATTGGTATTTTGTATTTTTTTCACAACAGTCTTTGCCAAAACCAATATTGCATGAATCAAGATATACAGTGAGCTGAAATTTCAATTCAGATTTGAACAAAGTATTTCATATAGGGTATCTGAAAAACCTGTGGCTGTTAAAAAAATCATGATTCACCTTAAGTAGTGTGCCGTGACCAGAAAAGAGCAAGACAATCTTTTAGTTTGATAAGCAGTGATTTTCATGGTGTTTCTGTCAAAATGGATAATAATACATATTAAAATGCAGATATTTTAAATTTTTATAGAAACTTGCTTTTATTTCGGAAACCAGACTATTTGGGTAGAGGAATATGATACATTATTTGAAAGGAACTTCAATTGTCTTTCAGGATATTTGAAAATATACAAGGTGTTCCATTTAAAAAATATTCTTTTCACCACTTTTGTATCTATTGGAAAAATCACAAATTTTGAACGACCCTGTATAATGGAGAACGAATTTACTTGAGTCCAAATACCGTAGTAATAAACATTTAATTAAAGCTATGTTTTCCACAAAAAATAAGGAAATCAATGAATTCCTCGAAAACCGCTTAAGATAGGTATAGGGAAGTATCATAGAAAAATGATCGTGAAGCAATAGCAAAGCAAATATTGCAATGATATACAGGGTTTCTCATTTGAAATATCAAAGTTGTTGCTACTTTTCAAAATAAGCGGCAACGCAACAGCGCTGAAAATATTTTAGATCGATAGAGCAGAACTAAATACCAAGAAACAAAATTTTCGAAATTATCCCGTATCCCGTTGTCCAGAAACTTCTAATAGGCCATCGAGTTTGGGATACCCTCTATTTATTTTCAATTCTCCTTATCAATTTTAACTTTTTTTATTTCTTGGTTCAACCAGTTTGTTTTCTGTATTTCCTTATTCTTACTGTTCCGCATGTTCCTTTTGAGGTTTTAATTGATGAATTCTCGAATTCTTCGTCGTTATTTTTTTATGTCCTCAAAAACAGTGTCAATCTTAGTTTCTAGTGCATCTTTATATAATTTTACTACCTTTTTTTCGTGCAGTTTATATGATCTGATTTTAATCTATTATTATTTACTGATTAGTTATTTTGAGACTACCAAATAGTGGTCAGAGTAGAATTCTGCTTCTCTTTTCACTCATGGGTCTTTCTTCGGATTTTTTTGTTGATTATTGCATTGTGTATTTTGGACAATATTTCTTCGCTATTCTGTATTCAGGTCACTTATTAGATTCTCTTCTATTTCTTCACCCTTCTTATTCCAGAATTATTCTTACTTTTTTGTTGACTCGTACCAATATTATTGTGTTGATCCTTTTTCCATTTCTATTTCAATTTTTAATATTCTTCATTTACAGTTTTACACTGCCTTATATACTTTATATTCTTGTAATGTACAATGCAACATCATAGGTCCGTTGTCGATTTCTACCCCTATCTGCCCTTTCATTTCTGTTTCAGTTATACCTATAATATCCAAATTATTATTTTCAAACTCTCCGATTAATTTTTTTCCTTTGCACATTCCATGTTGATATTTTCCATCATTTTCCTTTGGTAATTGGTTTATTCTGTATATCGGTGGTTTTTGGCGATGTTTGGAATTTGGTTCTTTTAATTCCTGTCGATATAGTCATTGCCATCATCACTAGCTTGTATCTCATTTTTGTTTGGATGTTTTTTCATGTTCTAATTATTTTTGCTAGTTGTTTGTTTTCAGCTCCTGGAGATCTGTAATTTTACCTGGTTGTTTTCGCCATTTTCTTCGCTTTCGATTCCATCTATTTATTCAACATTGTTCAATGTTCGGTTCTATAGAAGACTCTGTATTATTAATTTTAGATGTAATCACCCTCAGTTGCTTGGTAACGTATGTCCATAAAAAATAGCTAATAAAATAGAAAGCATCTTTCCAGAAGTTTTCTCTCGTAAATTATAATCAGAAGTTTCTTGGTAACGCCTTGGGTCTAGCTCAATCATTGGTCCTTCGAGCCGGATGATAAATTAGTCTTCGAGTGATTCGGGAAAATAGAAATACAGTCCATTCAACGGTGAAACATGGAGAAGTCAATTGTGACATTAGGTGATCCAAATTGTCATGTTGTCATCTTCGGAGAAGTATTCCTATAAGAAGAAAGAAAACAATTTCTAGAAGGAGTCAGGGAGTTTGTGGAAAACATCGTCGGGTCCTGCGGCTGAGCAGCAGTACGAAGAAGGAGTCAAGTAGATTGGAACTGAACTCCAGCGGCGTAGTTTCGGGACCACGAGGGGTGAAGATATATTGCATGTTTATGTAAGGCTACAATACAAGGGATAGGTTCAATTCATTAATAAGGAAATATGTGTCGAGTTGTGTAGTTCGTTACCAACAAATTCATTTGACATTTCAAGGGTTCATAGAAATGGCAGAATTAACTGATCTGATACGTAGGTGGGGTATAATAAAAAGTCACATAAATTTAGGGAATGTTGGGATGAATTTGAAAATATATATGAAAATTAAAGATTTAGATAAGGCGGATAATCGTTTGGAAATTCATGAAAAGGAACGAGAGGAATTTGAAAATGAGTATTTTAGTTTACTCGCATCAGCAGAAGGTAAATTGGATAAAAAAGGTGATGCAAATAATAAGGCTCCTAGTTGTATAAATGGTCATTATAACAGCCTGGAAAAAAATGTGAAATTACCGACAATGAAAATACCTACATTTTATGGTTCATATCAAGGTTGGTTAGAATTCCACGATACTGTAACGAACCTAGGCCGGACCTGTCGCCTCACACGTTGCCATCGACAGCGATGAGATCATCCCCGGAGATATTCGAGAACAATCCAGTCGCTCTTCCGCGGAAAACAACGGTCAATATTGGAAACAATTGGAACATGCCGTCGCCAACTGCCGGAATTCGAAAGATCGGGAATCCTGTGACGGAGATAAATAGGTAGCCCTCAAGATGGCACAAACAGTCTGAACGAGCCCATACGATCGAGCTATACAGTGACGTAGTAATATAAATTAAGTTGTATATTTAAGTGTTAAATAAATTAGTTAAACCAAGTTAAGTTTAATTTACGTTACAATTGGTGTCGGAAGTGAGATTTTGAAAATAAACAAGTGATCGTGGAGTGGATAGTCAGAAAAATAAATTGATAGACCTTTTTGTACGCCCAAAATAGACAGTGGCCCGGTTTTCGCGAAGTGGACAATTGTGCGTGGGAATATAAACTGGTACACTGTTCGCGTGAAACAGAAAATAGACAGTGGCCCGGTTTTCGCGAAGTGGACAATTGTGCGTGGGAATATAAACTGATACACTCTTCGCGTGAAACAGACAATAGACTGGTGGCCCGTGGAAAAGAATTCGCGAAGTGAATTTTTAACAAACTGATAAACTTTTCGTGTGAAACAGACTGATACCTCGTCAAAGACAAAATGTGTTCAAGAAAAGTGCGCCTTGCGGATTTGAAGGTAGCGGAATTGAAACAGGAATTGGAGGAAAGGGAACTGGAAACAACGGGTAAAAAGCAAGTACTCCAGGAAAGACTTGCAGAAGGACTTATACAAGAAGGTGAGGACCCCGAAACATTTTTATTCGAAGTTCCCGGAGGTGATTTGAGTCCGATAATAGAATCCTTGAAAGAAGAGCTGCAACAAAATTCTAGAAATCTGGAAGAGAAGCTTGAAGAAAATTCTAGAAATCTGGAAGAGAAGCTTCAAGAAAATTCTAGAAATCTGGAAGAGAAGCTTCTAGAAAATTCAAGAAGCCTGGAAGAAAATGAAAAACTGGAAGAGAAGCTTCTAGAAAATTCAAGAAGCCTGGAAGAAAATGCTAAAAATCTGGAAGAGAAGTTCTGGAAAATACTAGAAATCTGGAAGAGAAGCTTCAAGAAAATTCTAGAAATCTGGAAGAGAAGCTTCTAGAAAATTCAAGAAGCCTGGAAGAAAATGCAAGAAGCCTGGAAGAGAAGTTCCTGGAAAACACAGAAGGCCTAAAAAAAGAATTGTGTGGTGTGGCTAATTTTCTAGAAGAAAGAATGGGAACCGTTGAGACAGAGATAGATAAAATTAGGGAGCAAATGAACACGGAGGTAGATAAAATCAAAGATGGGGTCGAGGCAGAGATGGACAAGATGAAGGGAATAATCAGCGATGAAATCAAAGACGGAATCGAGGCAGAAATGGACAAAATAAAGGAAACGATCAGTAAGCTGGAAAAACAAATTAATAGTGCGTCCTCCATAGAGATGGTTAACGAAAATGCAATGCTGGACTTGAGTTTGAACGTGGATAAAGTTCAAGAGGGTATAAAAGATGTCAAGGTCATTTCAGAAATAGGGAAGCTTTCCATGAAGCCGCCTCAGTTCGACGGAAAAACTCCATGGGCAAATTACCGCCGGCAGTTTGAAGCAGCGGCCAAAGCAAACGGATGGAATGCAGGGGAAAGAGCTGTAGCACTGACACTTGCATTACGTGGAGAAGCGACAAATATTCTACAAACTCTCACCGCCCAAGAACAGGAGGACTATGATCAGCTGATTAAACATCTAGAATTACGTTATGGCCACGCCCATTTGGAACACGTATACCACTCCCAACTGAAAAATCGCTGCCAGAAATCGGGCGAATCCTTACAAGAATTCGAAGCTGACATTGCACGCTTGGTTCGTCTCGCATATCCAGCCACACCGGAGAATGTAATGGAGCGATTAGCGGTTCAGGCATTCTTGGATGGACTCCGTGACCAAGAAACGAGACAAGCGTTGACACTAGCTCGTCCAACACATCTCGTAGACGCACTGGCACGCGCTTTGGAATTTGAGGCAGCAAAGCAATCCTGCAAAAACCAAAGTAAAGTTCGAAGTATTGAAGAAGACTCACAGGAGCATGCTGACTTGGAAGCTGCCATAAGAAAAGTGATAAAGGAAGTTTTGCCTGAGAAAAGACAGATAAGATGCTGGAATTGTGGCAAAATTGGACATGTGCGTAGCAAATGTCCAACATTCGAAAACACGACTCCGATGCAGGAAAACTAAAGAAGGTCGACGAGAAGGGCAATCGTCGGCCTGTGTCCAGCAAGCCCCGGTTAACAACGCATATGTCGCTATCCTGAAACGACAGAACAGAGGTGTTTTCGTAGACGGTCTCATCAATAACGAGCCTTGCACCATGCTGCTAGATACAGGTGCGACTAGGACAATTCTCGGACCTTCCTTTGCCAGAACACCGGAACGAATTGAACCGACAACTTGGAAGCTACGCACAGCAACAGGGGAGCCAGCTACTGTATATGGCGAGCTACCGATTGAAATAATTTTGGGCAGCACTAAAGTGAAACATCAGGCACTTGTAGCGGACATCGAAGACGATGCAATCATCGGAATGGACATCATGAATTCCAGAGGGTTTGAATTGGATTTCAAAGACGGCGTCCTACGTGTCAACGGAGAAGAGCTGGTACTTCATGGGAGAAGTGAAGAGTTGATCCGTGTGCTGTTGGCTGAAGATGTAAGCGTACCCGAGAGGGCTGAAACCATCCTGGAGGCTCGCCTGGACGGGAGTGCGAGCAGTGGAGACGTGATGATGTTCGAGCCCAAACTTCATGATGAGAAAATTGGACGAGGGATTGCCCTAGGGAAAACCCTGTTACGTGCTGAAAAATTTGTACCGGTAAGGGTCATGAATGTCAATTACTTTCCAGTGACCTTAAAGAAAGGAACAATTTTAGGGCACTGCTCGTCAGTTTCATCTGTGATCCGGGGCGTACGAGGTACGATTAGCCAACCCAACAACTTGCCCACAGAACTAGAAAAATTAGTTGCCATCTCTTCCAAAGACATAAAACCAGCTCAACAGCCCAAACTAAGAGATTTAGTCAAAAGTACCAAGACATCTTCGATACCGGACAAGGAAAAGGAGGTCGAACTAATGTGGTCCAGCACAAGATTGATACTGGGGGTGCCCGACCGATCCGGCAATCAGCAAGAAGACTTCCTCTTGCCAAGAAGGAAGAGGCTGACAAAATAGTCAGCGATATGGGAAAAGAAGGAGTTATCGAACCATCAGACAGTCCCTGGTCCTCTCCCGTCGTACTGGTGAAGAAAAAGGATGGATCGACACGCTTTTGTGTAGACTATCGCCAACTTAATAATGTCACGAAGAAGGACAGTTACCCTCTCCCGAGAATAGATGACACCCTAGACACGTTGGCTGGTTCCACGATTTTCTCGACCCTTGATCTGAAGAGTGGATACTGGCAAGTAGAACTCGCTCAGGAAGATCGAGAAAAGACTGCTTTTACCATCGGCTCGGGATTGTGGCAGTTCACCGTTATGCCATTCGGGCTCTGTAATGCTCCCGCCACATTCGAAAGATTGATGGAGACAGTGCTGAAGGGACTCTCATGGAACACGTGTCTAGTGTATCTCGACGACATAATTGTGGTCGGCAGATCGTTCGAGGACCACGTGAAAAACTTGGAGGAAGTATTCCTGCAATTGAGGAACTCCGGATTGAAGCTGAGCCCTAAGAAATGCCATCTGTTCCAAAAAGAAGTACGATACCTCGGCCACGTTGTCTCTGGGGAAGGAGTAGCAGTAGATGACCAGAAGATCAAAGCTGTTAAGGATTGGCCCATCCCAAAAGACATTCACCAACTTCGAAGTTTCCTTGGATTATGCACATACTATCGCCGATATGTGCTTGGATTCGCCAACATCGCTAAACCGCTCACCAGGCTCACGGAAGGCCAAACAAAGTTCCAGGGGTCCGAAGAATGTCAAGATTCATTCAGGAAGCTGAAAGGAGCTTTGATCAATGCACCTATACTGAGCTATCCCCTACCCAAAGGGAAATTCATTTTGGATACGGACGCCAGCAACGTGGGACTTGGAGCTGTCCTATCTCAGATCCAGGAGGGACAGGAGAAGGTCATTGGTTATTTCAGCAAGACGCTTAGCAAACCAGAGCGCAATTACTGTGTCACCAGGCGAGAGCTGTTAGCTGTTGTAAAGGGAGTGGAGCACTTCTACAAGTACGTGTATGGAAGAAGATTCCTGTTGAGAACTGACCATGCAGCTCTCAAATGGCTCTTACAGTTCAAAAATCCTGAGGGTCAAGTAGCACGTTGGATCGAGAGACTCCAAGAATTCGATTTCGAGATCGAACATCGAGCCGGAACTAGCCATAAGAATGCAGATGCCTTGTCGCGAAGACCATGTCCAGATGATTGCTCACATTGCCGACGAGCAGAAGAGAAAGAAGCAACACTTTGTAGAACCGCGGCAATGGATGACAACTGGAATGACAGCAAGATCCAGAAAGACCAAGAGAGAGACCCCGACCTTGGCTTAGTCGTCAGCTGGAAGAAGGGCAATCGAAGACCATCATGGCAGGAAGTCGCAGGTTACTCGCCGGCTGTTAAGTCCTATATAGAATAGAATAGTGTTTATTTGCGGGTGTTTACATATGAATTACAGGTTACAGTAATTGACTACAAGTAGCAAATAAGCACATGAATGTCCCACTGAAGTTGACACTTGTTTGTGGGATGGTTCACATATGTGTACCAAAAGAAATGAGATTAATATGATGATAGTAGTTACTTAATTCTAAGGAAGCGTTTTTGTCATTATAGTATAAATATAAATATTTTGGAAGAATTTGAATATTATAAATAACACTTAAGAGGTAGTATCTATACATATAGCAAGACATACTCACATTTTCACGAACATACATATATACTGACATGGAATCATACAATGGTTCCATTATCAATGCAGAATAAAATCTAGAATCCTACGTTATGGGATTTTGCTACTGTAATAAAAATTTCCTATATAAAAGATTAATATAAATTATAGATAAAAATGTACTATACACACGGGTTTATATAAATAGATGAATAGATGAAATCACACTTGTTCACGAACATACATATAGGTATGTCGTCTAAACATGGATTCGCGTAATGCTCCTTTATCAATAAAACTTGTAAATTCTTCAGACGTGTATCAATTGTGTTGAAGTATTTTTAAGAGGTCTTTCAATTTTTGCTTGAATGAATAAATAGATCGGCTTTCGAGAATGACTAGTGGTAGGCTATTGTACAATTTCGTACCCAAATAATGATAACTTCTTTGTCCAATAGATCTGTGTGTCCGAGGACATTGGAATTGAAGGTTACGCCTTGTATTATAAGTGTGGGTAAGTTTAACCAGTTTATCCCTATTCATATATTGTCTGATATTGCTCTTTTTAAAGTGTAGCTTCCTGACATCTAGTACATCAGATTCTTCATATAAACGTTCACTTGAAAATCTTGAGCTTTTGGATAACATCAGTTTCAGGAAGCGCTTTTGAATAACCCTGAGTGGGCGTAGGTAAGTTTCATATATACCCCCCCATCCAAGAAGACCGTAGCTTAGGTGACTTTCCACTAAACTGTAGTATATTGTTTTTTTTTGTTTCAGGTCAAGAATATCATTTAATTGTCTATATTTATGGAGAACAAACCGAAGTTTTTTGAGGACAAACTTCACATGATGATCCCATCGCATATGTGTATCTATCATAATTCCGAGGTATTTGATAGTATTTATAGAAGAAATCTGTAGGTTACCTGGCAAAGTGAGCTGTTGAAAGTCTGGCCGAGTGGTTTCATAAGTAGTAAATGGCAGAAAAAATGTTTTATCAATATTGATAGTTAGTAATCTGTTGTCAAAAATGTTTTTATTAAAGAAATATCTACTTCTACATCGTTTTTCAGACTGACCCAGTCTTTTCCCTTGTATAGAATTACCGTATCATCAGCAAAGCTAACTATTTTTCCTTCAGACTGTATAGGAAATAATCCGTTCACATAAATCGAGAAAATTATAGGTCCCAGCACTGTACCTTGAGGCACACCACACTCGATTTTCCTGAACTCACTGTAGGTTTCATTGATTTTGACACATTGTTGGCGCTCATCAAGGTAGCTTTTGAAAAGTTTCAGACAATTATCCCGTACCCCATTATTTTCAAGTATCGATAGTAGTATGGTGTGATTCACGGTATCAAACGCCTTCGAAAGATCTACAAAAACACCAAGGCAAGGTTTACCCTCATCCAAGGCTCCGTAAACATAATTTGTAAGCTCAATTATAGCGTCTTCGGTTGATTTACCTTCCTTAAACCCAAACTGCATATCAGATAGTAGCCTATACTTATGTAAATAGCTACAGAGTCTATTTTTCAGTATTCTTTCAAAAATTTTACTAAAGTTTGTGATGAGAGAAATAGGCCTATAGTTCTTTGCGTCTGTGATATCTCCCTTTTTGTGAATGGGTCTCACTACTGAAATTTTGAATTCATCGGGGAATTTCCCGGATTCTATACATCTGTTGATTATGTGAGTGAGTGGACTGACTATGTGAGGTGCAATTTCCTTGAGAGTTTCTGCCTTTATGTTATCGACACCCGGAGATTTGCCATTTTTTAGTTGATTTATAACTTCAAGAACTTCGATTTCTGATGTAGGAGAAAGAAAATTGAATTATTTGTGGTTTTCTCTTTCAGTACGTTCGAACCTTCTTGCTTTAGTTGCTTTTTGTTCGTCATTAGTAATAATATTGTTTTTGGCGTCTTTAATCCGGTGTATTTCATTATTTTTGTACGAACCGAAAATTTCATTGATGTTACTCCATAATTTTCTCGCATCGTTTGCATTTTCATTAATGCGTGACTTGTAATAATATTTTTTTTTATTCTTCAGTAGTTTGTCTAAAGTATTTTTGTAGGTTTTATATTCTTGTTTCAATTCCTCATTATAAGGATCCTTTAAAGTCTGATTGTACATATAATTTTTTTTGTTAACAGATTTTATTAGAGATTTGGTTAAGTCCTATTGGGCACAATGGAACTCTCTTATTCTGGACAATGGGATCCTGAAACGTGTGCTGGAGGCCGATATTGGTGGGGAAGACAGACGCCAAATAATTGTTCCCAGGAACAGAAGAGAGGAAGTGCTGCGGGAAATCCATGATGGAGTCGCCGGAGGACATCTGGGAGTGACGAAGACCCTGCAGAAAGTGAGGCAACGGTTTTACTGGGTCAATTGTCAAGCTGACGTCCAGGACTGGTGCAGGAAGTGCGCTGTATGCGCTGCTAGCAATGGACCTCGAATACGACCCAAGGCCCCGATGCGTCAGTACAACGTAGGCAGCCCGTTCGAGAGAATCGCCATTGACATCGCCGGCCCGTTTCCCGTATCCGACCACGGGAATAAATACATCCTTGTGGCAATGGACTACTTCAGTAAGTGGGCGGAAGCCTATGCCCTGCCCAACCAGGAAGCCATCACCGTCGCCGACGTCTTGGTGAAAGAGTGGATATGTCGATTCGGTATTCCAATGGAGCTGCACTCGGATCAAGGCAGAAATTTCGAATCCAACCTTTTCCAAGAAATATGTCTACTGCTGAACATCCGCAAGACAAGAACCACGGCCCTACATCCGCAGTCCGATGGAATGGTGGAACGGATGAATATGCGGGTCAGGATACGACATCAACATGGACATGGGTGCTGAACATCCGCATCGGGGATATGCGGGTCAGGATACGACATCAACATGGGTGCTGAACTTCCGCATCGGGGACATGCGGGTCAGGATACGACATCAACATGGGGGTGCTGAACATCCGCATCGGGGATATGCGGGTCAGGATACGACATCAACATGGGGGCTGAACATCCGCATCGGGGATATGCGGGTCAGGATACGATATCAACATGGGTGCTGAACTTCCGCATCGGGGACATGCGGGTCAGGATACGACATCAACATGGGTGCTGAACTTCCGCATCGGGGATATGCGGGTCAGGATACGACATCAACATGGACATGGGTGCTGATCTCCTTCGGGATGGTCTCCTCTGGGCTGGTCTCCTCTGGGCGGCTGGGTCGGAACAGTGGCATTCCCGAGAGAGGACATCCTTCAAGCCACATCGGGAGCAAAACAGGAGGGGCTGTTTTCGTTGGCACACGGTGCGAGTGTGCCCTGGTTGACCGCAGTGCCAGCACAGATCCCTGTTGACGGGTAGGTATAGAGTCAGGGGGGTTCCGGAGCTGCTGGGGCGGTGGTTGCTTGTCCTTGTCTTCGGGTGGCGGCTGATCGGTCCAGAAGGTGTTGATGAACGGCAACGGGTACGCATCCTTCATGGAGACGGAATCGACTTTCTGGAAGTCGCTGCAAAACCTCGGCTCGTCATCTTTCTTTCGGACGATGACTACTGGCGAGCTCCACGGGCTTTCGGAGGGTTCTCCTGTGGCATTCTGTCAGCTGTGGGATTGAAAACTTCCTGCATCCTGGGATTCTGGGGTCGGTATCGCTGCTTTATCGGCTCTGGATTTAGGAGACGGATCCTATGTTCTACCAGCGGCGTTACCCCATGAATGTCCTCGAATGGGCGTACCTCGTCCTGTAGGAAGTCTTGCAAGTGGTCCTCTTCCTCTCTGGAAAGTGTCAGGGCCGGTCTTGGCTCAATAACTCCAATTGGAAAGCATGGTACGGGCCGAGCTTCCCTTGCAATGGGTTGGTTCTTTACCAAGATTTGGCCACTTCCTAGGTCGAGTCCAAACTGCCTTTTCCTCAATATGTCCATTCCTAGGACCATATCGGATGACAGTCCACCAGGCCAGTCGGGCGGAACTCGTAGCAGTTGGAGTTTTCGGTACTCCTAGCAGATTCCAGGTGTTCTCCAACTCGGATCTCCACGTGATACGTTACGGGGAGGTAACGGTTTCTCCATTGGCCAGTCGGGCGGAACTCGTAGCAGTTGGAGTTTTCGGTACTCCTAGCAGATTCCACTGCCTGGCTATCCTGTCGCCGACATAGGAGATTACGGCACCTGTGTCAATCATCGCTTCAGCGGTGCCACCGGGAATCTTGACAGAAAGATGCGGTCGGTGGTCGGTGGTAGCGATGATGGCGGTAGGTGAGGCGTCATGGGAGCGGGGCTGCACGTACCTCCAGTCGTGGTTTTGGTTTTCCGGCCGTGGGCATGGGCAATCACGAGACAATACTCCGTCTCGCTTGCATCGGGAGCAGAATATCCTTGGGGCTGATTGGCATTGGCTCCTAAAATGCCCTGTCTGCCCGCATCGCCAACACTCTCGGTTTCTTCGATGGGGCGGCGGTTGACTGGGCTGCCTTGGCTCATAACTGGCTGGGCTACTGGGCTCCTAGGGGGCGGTGTGGCTAGTTGGGCAAGCCTAGTGACCACTGGTGGGGCTGCCGGGGTCCTGTATGGTGCCAAAAGCGGGGATGGAGTCGTCCTCTGAGCTTGCTCAATCTCGGCTCGCAAAAGCTCGTACTCTCTGGCAGCTTTGGCGAATTCATGGACATTGTTGAAGTCCGTCCTTCTGATTTCTCGCCGGAATTCTGGGTGCAGGTTGCGGTACAGCCAGTTCAACTCCTGGTCTGGCGGAATTCCACCATGGCGGCGAATCATGGTCTGCAGGTCCGTGATGTAGGCTGTCATACTCTCTCTCAGGTTGTGTGTCCTCCTGCTGATGGCCACTTCCAAGTCAATTCGGTACTGGACGGGGAAGAAGAAGTCCTGAAAGGCGGTGCAGAAGTCTTCTGATCTCGGCCAGCATGCCCGGTTGTTTCTGAACCAGAGGGCCGGCATTCCTTCCAGTAACTCTGGCATAGCTTGCAGGAGGCGGTCTGCGGTGATGCCTTGGGACTCTCGAATCTCCTCCAATCTCTCGAGGAAGGCGGCGGGGTCGTTGGTCCCATTAAAGGTCACTCTCCAGTCCTTTACTCGTAATGGTGCCATCCCTACACTCGTGGTAGGCGGCAGTGGGGCGGCCTGTGCTCCCACTGGGGTCCCTGTGAGCACGTTGCTCATGATCGGGTTTCCAGTGCTCGTCACTGTAATGGTGGGTAATACGGGTGGCGGTGCGATTGTCGTGGTCGTCGTGGGGAACGGAAACAGATTGATGACGGTCGGTGCGGGTGATGCTGCTCGTCCTTCTCGGAGAAATTTTATGATCCTCCTTCGCTTCTCGTCGACGGTGCCGGTTGGATCCAAGCGAAATCTAGCGAGCTCGGTGTCTAGCTCCTCTTTTCGTAGCTGGTATACCCATCCGACGCGGGTGTCGTTGGGGTCACTTCCTGTACCTGGACTCAGCGGTAGTGGGCATCCGGCGGGGCCTGTGGTGGTCACTGGCACGGCGATGGGGCTTCCTAGTCCTGTCGGCATCTTCGGCGAATACTTGGAACTCGTACGTCTTACTTGTCTTACAGTCGAAACTCCACTTCCTCAGTTTGCACGTCTTACTTGGTTCACAGTCGAACCTCAACTCCCTATCTAGTGCTCGTATCTTGGGCACCGTACCTCCTATTGACAAACGGATGGCGGGGAGCGCTTCTGCGCACTCGATAATTTGTTGAGGAGGTATCGCACGGACGCCTGGCTCTCTTCTGAGCCGAGTTTGACAATCTTGTCAAAGATGACAGGTCGGTAGACTTCAACGGATTTTGGTTCTATATACCCTGCGGAACCAGCTTCACGGATATCCAACTGTCTTTATCGTACGAGCTTGCTTTCTCTCTCTTCACCCACGTATCTCGTGAATGGTTAACCTGAAAAGGAAACGGATGACGGTAATCGGTTCTACACCCCCGGAAACCTATTAAACGAGGGGTCACTCGGCATATTGACTCTCTTTTGAGTCGAAGTTGACATCTGTCAAAAATGACAGGTCTCGGTATACTATAAAAACGGTCCCTGCTCGGGCGCCAATTTGTCAGGGGGTTTCTTTCCCTAATATCAAACCTTGGCGCTTTTCACTGTTCTCGGGTTTTCTCGGGCGCCACCTTTAACTTTATAGTGGAAAAGGCCACTTTGCTCCGGCAGTCTCAGTGAAGAAAGACACTCCAGGGGTCAATATAGTCGTGACACTGTAACAGGGCCAGCAAGGCAGGCTTCAATTGCCTTCAACTGGGTTTCGAACCTGGGTGGCGACTGCGCACTAGATGTTAAAATTCTACTCAAAATTGTCAATGAAAGAATACGAAGAACAGGATAAACAGGTATATTAAAAATACTGAAATACAGTGAGGGCGGCTGACGGCGACCTCAAGTTATCACAACAAATTAATACATGGCAAGCACTATATAAAGAGAAAGCAAGGAGGGTGTTTTCAAGCAAGCGGGGTAAACTTAACAACCAAAAGCTCTGCGGTGGGGGGTGGGTATTGTACGGACTCGTATGCAGAAATTACCAGCACAGCATTGAAATATCTATGTGCCTCTTACGATCATGCGCACATCGCATCTGCGGTACTTACAAACATTTCCTGATGTCTTTTACCTGATACAACATATTTACCAAACTCCGATCTCACTGCGTCGGCAAGGCCCGGGACGGTCGTGGACTGCTTCGGTCTTTGGCTCACACTCTGGATACTAGTCGGCCGCGTGGCTGCTTCTGCTGGGCTGGGCAAGCTACTAATTCTTTGAAATATGTCGAAACGGACCTACGGCCGGCTTCTCCCTCTTTTCCGAATCCCTCCTGATCGACTTATATGCGCGCGCCGTTTTGTGGACTCTGTCGTTTGCGATACAAATTATACCTTCACAGAATAATTACCCAGAATATCGTCCACCCCTCCTTCGTGACGTCAACGGCTGCTCGGACACAGTGTCATGTTCTCGGTGGCGACTGCTGTGACGTCAGCTCGGTGCGTGCGCCTCCACTGTACTCTCGTCCTTCTGGCGGAACTCTCTCCTTGGCGGTTGGCTGGTTTCAACGGCTGCTCGGAGACAGTGTCATGTTCTCGGTGGCGACTGCTGTGACGTCAGCTCGGTGCGCGCGTCTCTGTCTAGACTCAACTATGCTGGGTGGCGATCGGACTGTTGGCTCGTACGTGAATGAATGCGATCTTCAGTGGATACTTTGATTCTCGATTTTTGCGTTCGATTCAAGTGCTTACTCCAGATTGGGGCGGGTGACGTACGATTGCTTTGTTTCAATCATTCGTTCTCCACAACCACGCTCGCGGTATTGGCGTGAGTTACGGAGGGTGTTTAGCCTATTTATCGTGTTAGGGGTGATTCACGGATTTATCACGAACCTGAATGGTATTTCTAGACCTATTATTACTTTCAAGCGGGGTTTAATTCCTTACAGGGAGCTTTTGGCTGATAAATATAGCGGGAAAATAGTAACTTCGTTACACTATACAGTGGCGTAGTAATATAAATTAAGTTGTAGATTAAGTGTGAAATAAATTAGTATAAACCAAGTTAAGTTTATTTACGTTACAATACATTCAAAGCATTGGTGCATGCAAATAATAAATGATCTCAAGTGCAAAAATTTCATTATTTAAAAAAGGTGGTGCAGGTGAGGTAATCCGATGAAAATTATATAGAGGCTTGGGTCTTGTTGAAAACTCGATATGAAAATTAAAAAAAAAATTACTGTCAAGTCATTTGGATTCCTTAATTAATTTTAGGGAATAGGGAATCATTTACTGGTTGTTTTTAGAAGGGATATGCGAGCTCTGAAATCTTTGGGTCAATCGGTGGATTTATGGGACTTTTTGCTAACTTAGGTACATTTTGGAAAACGAATTGGATGTAACTGCAAAAAAGGATTGGCAAAAGGAAATAAGTAAGACAGCGGTGGATAGTTTTCCTACCATCAAGGAGTTACTTTCATTTTTAGTAAAGCAATGTAATATGTTAGAATCAATATCGCATTCATATTTAGGAAATCATTTGAATGAAAAGGGTCGTGTAGAGAAGCAAAATATTTCGAAGGGTACATTCTTCACTTCGGCAAGACCTTGCTCTGTTTGTAAAGGTCCTCACTATCTTCTCTATTTCTGCAAGAAATTCCAAAATATGTCTCTTACTGAAAAAAGAGACATTGTCAAACAAGCCAATCTCAGTTGGAATTGTTTGAAGCGGTCATGTAGTAGAAAATTGTCCTATGAAGGGTTGTACAACATGTGGTCGGAGACTTAATATTTTACTACATTCAACTATGTCGGGTGTACAGTCAAATGCATCGGGTTCTGTAAATACTACAGAGGAAAATGAACGAATAAATGAAGTGAGTTCGAGGGCAGAAGAAACAGTATCTAATAAACCGGATGATACTCAAGGTACCAGTATATATCAAAGACGCGTTTGGAATTCATACAATATAGGGCATTACTGGATAGCGCTTCTCAATCAGATTTCATCAGTAAAGAACTGTATGAAATTACACTCTATCAGGTGAAAGAAATAGGAATAGGGACAACTAATATGACTAATTCGGTGAAGTCGGTTATACATTCAATGTGTAATGATTACCAGGTTGAGACGCACTTTTTGGTGATTGATAAAATATCAGAGAAATTACCATGGTACAATATTGATGTTATGATATCAAATATACCAGAAAATATTTCATTAGCCGATTACACTTATGGAAAGGCAAATAACATATATTTGTTACTAGGCGCTTCTATGTTCTGGGATTTACTTTGTATAGGACGAATTAAATTAAACAAAAATGAACCTGCTATTCAAAAAACAAACTTTGACTGGGTGGTTTCTGGTCCAATACCGGGTTTGAGCAAACAAAATCAATTGAAAATTTTTCTTAAAATAAAACCTCAGAAGAACAGTTAGAACGGTGGATGGATGTCCAAATGTATCTTATTATTCCTCAGAAGAAAACTCATGCGAAAAACTATTTGAAATACCATGAAACGCATTGAAGAGAGCTGATTTATAGTGAGTTTACTGCTTGAAGACAGCATAAAAACACTGGGGAAATCATTTGGTACTGTCTTAAAAAGGTTTGAATATATGGAGAAAAAACTCGAAAGGGATTGTAATATTCGACAGAAACCAATTTTAAAAAGAATATATTGAACTAGGTCATATGACAAAAAAAAAAAATTAATATTACCTTCATACGAGGTGTTCAAGGAATCATCTATCACTACTAAAGGCAGGGTTATTTTCGATGGGTCAGCAATTACAGATTCAGGAATATCATTGAACGACACACTTATGATAGAGCCTAAGTTACAAGATAATTTATTCAATATTTTGGTGCGTTCAGAAAACATAACATAGCTATTGTAACGTAAATAAACTTAACTTGGTTCTACTAATTTATTTCACACTTAATCTACAACTCAATTTATATTACTACTCCACTGTATAGCTCGATCGTATGGGCTCGTTCAGACTGTGTACTCCTTCTTGAGGGCTGTCTATTTATCTCCGATACAGAATTCCCGATCTTTCGAATTCCGGCAGTTGGCGACGGCATGTTCCAATTGTTTCCAATATTGACCGTTGTTTTCCGCGGAAGAGCGACTGGATGGTTCTCGAATATCTCCGGGGATGATCTCATCGCTGTCGATGGCAACGTGTGAGGCGACAGGTCTGGCCTAGGTTCGTTACATTGCCCCCTTCTTAAAGACATTTCGTCCCGAAATTTCATCCTTGGAGTGTGACGATATCTGCATGACTCCCCATATCTGCACCGTGAAGTTCGATGGAAGTAACACTCCACGGTCTTCATGATCGGTCGTGGAAGAGGGTTACAGCAAACCAAAATCCTGACGCCGCTGGATCTGAATATCGCCTCCAGCATACTTCTTATGACTCTCCAGTCCAACCCATCAATACCACAGGATAGTTTTGGAATTGCTAGATCCGCCAGATTCTGGTCCACCATAGTATTTCTTAGTTTGGTGAGACTCTTCCAGACATCTTCATAGGACGGTTTATCTTGGGAATGCCTCTTGGTAACTAGGTAGTAGATGTTTCTCTGGCCTTTCTTCAACTGTAGCACCCCACCAACTTCTGGATTCTGCTCCCGCAGTGTTTGGAGTTGACCAAATTTCTTGGAGAACACTACGGCGATGCCCCTGGACATTCGAAGATCTTCTGCCACACAGTGCGCTAGTGCGTAGTCAGCAGGCACCTCGAAAAGGTCTCGTGACTCCTCTCTAGTAACCCCATGTAGAACTTTCTGCCCGTTTGAATACAAGGACATAAACTTCTCGAACGTCATATCATCCTCCGGTGGCTTGAGGGTGCGAACTTGGTCATGGTTTCCAGCGTAATGGGCCAACCTGTTGAAATGGACGACCCTTGGTTTCCCTCGGGTGGCTTATGGATTCGGTACACAAGGTCGTTTATCCTTTTCACGATTTTATACGGGCCTTCCCACGAGTTCCGCAACTTTGGTGATAGTCCACGACGACGTTTGGGGTTGTACAGCCAAACCAGGTCATCAACCTTAAATCCTCCAGCGTCGGCCTTGATGTCATAGGTCTTCTTCATTTTATCGCTGGCACTCTGGATGTTCAACCGGACTCGTTCGTGGATGTCGTCCATTCTCTGCCGAAGTTTGCTGACGTAGTCCTCTCCCGCAGTGTCTTGTCCTGGCGGTATCCCAAACTTCAGGTCACAAGGCAGTCGCAGTTCTCGGCCCATTAAAATACTAGCAGGAGTTTGACCGGTTGACTCGTGTACTGCGGATCGATAGGCCATCAGGAACAAATGATGATACTGGTCCCAGTCTCTTTGATGGTCAGAGACAACCTTGGACAAGTGGCGGTTGATCGTCCTGTTCATCCGTTCCACCATTCCATCGGACTGCGGATGTAGGGCCGTGGTTCTTGTCTTGCGGATGTTCAGCAGTAGACATATTTCTTGGAAAAGGTTGGATTCAAAATTTCTGCCTTGATCCGAGTGCAGCTCCATTGGAATACCGAATCGACATATCCATTCTTTCACCAAGACGTCGGCGACGGTGATGGCTTCCTGGTTGGGCAGGGCATAGGCTTCCGCCCACTTACTGAAGTAGTCCATTGCCACAAGGATGTATTTATTCCCGTGGTCGGATACGGGAAACGGGCCGGCGATGTCAATGGCGATTCTCTCGAACGGGCTGCCTACGTTGTACTGACGCATCGGGGCTTTGGGTCGTATTCGAGGTCCATTGCTAGCAGCGCATACAGCGCACTTTCTGCACCAGTCCTGGCGTCAGCTTGACAATTGGTCCAGTAAAACCGTTGCCTCACTTTCTGCAGGGTCTTCGTCACTCCCAGATGTCCTCCAGCGACTCCATCATGGATTTCCCGCAGCACTTCCTCTCTTCTGTTCCTGGGAACAATTATTTGGCGTCTGTCTTCCCCACCAATATCGGCCTCCAACACACGTTTCAGGATCCCATTGTCCAGAATAAGAGAGTTCTATTGTGCCCAATAGGACTTAACAGCCGGCGAGTAACCTGCGACTTCCTGCCATGATGGTCTTCGATTGCCCTTCTTCCAGCTGACGACTAAGCCAAGGTCGGGGTCTCTCTCTTGGTCTTTCTGGATCTTGCTGTCATTCCAGTTGTCATCCATTGCCGCGGTTCTACAAAGTGTTGCTTCTTTCTCTTCTGCTCGTCGGCAATGTGAGCAATCATCTGGACATGGTCTTCGCGACAAGGCATCTGCATTCTTATGGCTAGTTCCGGCTCGATGTTCGATCTCGAAATCGAATTCTTGGAGTCTCTCGATCCAACGTGCTACTTGACCCTCAGGATTTTTGAACTGTAAGAGCCATTTGAGAGCTGCATGGTCAGTTCTCAACAGGAATCTTCTTCCATACACGTACTTGTAGAAGTGCTCCACTCCCTTTACAACAGCTAACAGCTCTCGCCTGATGACACAGTAATTGCGCTCTGGTTTGCTAAGCGTCTTGCTGAAATAACCAATGACCTTCTCCTGTCCCTCCTGGATCTGAGATAGGACAGCTCCAAGTCCCACGTTGCTGGCGTCCGTATCCAAAATGAATTTCCCTTTGGGTAGGGGATAGCTCAGTATAGGTGCGTTGATCAAAGCTCCTTTCAGCTTCCTGAATGAGTCTTGACATTCTTCGGACCACTGGAACTTTGTTTGGCCCTCCGTGAGCCTGGTCAGTGGTTTAGCGATGTTGGCGAATCCCAGCACATATCGGCGATAGTATGTGCATAAACCAAGGAAACTTCGAAGTTGGTGAATGTCTTTTGGGATGGGCCAATCCTTAACAGCTTTGATCTTCTGGTCATCCACTGCTACTCCTTCCCCAGAGACAACGTGGCCGAGGTATCGTACTTCTTTTTGGAACAGATGGCATTTCTTAGGGCTCAGCTTCAATCCGGAACTCCTCAGTCGCAGGAATACTTCCTCCAAGTTTTTCACGTGGTCCTCGAACGATCTGCCGACCACAATTATGTCGTCGAGATACACTAGACACGTGTTCCATGAGAGTCCCTTCAATACTGTTTCCATCAATCTTTCGAATGTGGCGGGAGCATTACAGAGCCCGAATGGCATAACGGTGAACTGCCACAATCCTGAGCCGATGGTAAAAGCAGTCTTTTCTCGATCTTCCTGAGCCAGTTCTACTTGCCAATATCCACTCTTCAGATCAAGGGTCGAGAAAATCGTGGAACCAGCCAACGTGTCTAGGGTGTCATCTATTCTCGGGAGAGGGTAACTGTCCTTCTTCGTGACATTATTAAGTTGGCGATAGTCTACACAAAAGCGTGTTGATCCATCCTTTTTCTTCACCAGTACGACTGGAGAGGACCAGGGACTGTCAGATGGTTCGATAACTCCTTCTTTTCCCATATCGCTGACTATTTTGTCAGCCTCTTCCTTCTTGGCAAGAGGAAGTCTTCTTGCTGATTGCCGGATCGGTCGGGCACCTCCAGTATCAATCTTGTGCTGGACCACATTAGTTCGACCCCCTTTTCCTTGTCCGGTATCGAAGATGTCTTGGTACTTTTTGACTAAATCTCTTAGTTTGGGCTGTTGAGCTGGTTTTATATCTTTGGAAGAGATGGCAACTAATTTTTCTAGTTCTGTGGGCAAGTTGTTGGGTTGGCTAATCGTACCTCGTACACTCCGGATCACTGAGGAAACTGACGAGCAGTGCCCCAATATTGTTCCTTTCTTCAAGGTCACTGGAAAATAATTGACATTCATGACCCTTACCGGCACAAATTTGTCAGCACGCAACAAGGTCTTCCCTAGTGCAATCCCTCGTCCAATTTTCTCATCATGAAGTTTGGGCTCGAACATCACCACGTTTCCACTGCTCGTTCTCCCGTCCAGGCGAGCCTCCAGAATGGTTTCAGCCCTCTCAGGTACGCTTACATCTTCAGCCAACAACACACGGATCAACTCCTCACTTCTCCCATGAAGCACCAGCTCTTCTCCGTTGACACGTAGGACGCCGTCTTTGAAATCCAATTCAAACCCTCTGGAATTCATGATGTCCATTCCGATGATTGCATCGTCTTCGATGTCCGCTACAAGTGCCTGATGTTTCACTTTAGTACTGCCCAAAATTATTTCAATCGGTAGTTCGCCATATACAGTAGCTGGCTCCCCTGTTGCTGTGCGTAGCTTCCAAGTTGTCGGTTCAATCCGTTCCGGTGTTCTGGCAAAGGAAGGCCCGAGAATTGTCCTAGTCGCCCTGTATCTAGCAGCATGGTGCAAGGCTCGTTATTGATGAGACCGTCTACGAAGACACCTTTGTTCTGTCG
Source organism: Gonioctena quinquepunctata (assembly GCA_018342105.1). Classification (NCBI taxonomy): domain Eukaryota; kingdom Metazoa; phylum Arthropoda; class Insecta; order Coleoptera; family Chrysomelidae; genus Gonioctena; species Gonioctena quinquepunctata. Next base: position 957,901 of record JAFIRS010000200.1, read on the forward strand.
TTGAAGGATAGCGACATATGCGTTGTTAACCGGGGCTTGCCGGCCACATGCCGACGATTGCCCCTTCTCGTCGACCTTCTTTAGTTTTCCTGCATCGGAGTCGATGAATGTTGGACATTTGCTACGCACATGTCCAATTTTGCCACAATTCCGGCATCTTATCTGTCTTTTCTCAGGCAACACTTCCTTCATCACTTTTCTTATGGCAGCTTCCAAGTTAGCAGGCTCCTGTGAGTCTTCCTCAATCGTTTGAACTTTACTTTGGCTTTTGCAGCATTGTTTTGCTGCTTCGAATTCCAAAGCGCGTGCCAGTGCGTCTACGAGATGTGTTGGACGAGCTAGTGTCAACGCTTGTCTGGTTTCTTGGTCACGGAGTCCATCCAAGAATGCTTGAACCGCTAGTCGCTCCATTACATTTTCTGGTGTGGCTGGATATGCGAGACGAACCAAGCGTGCAATGTCAGTTTCGAATTCTTGTAAGGATTCGCCCGATTTTTGGCAGCGATTTTTCAGCTGGGAGTGGTATACGTGTTCCAAATGGGCGTGGCCATATCGTTTAATCAGCTGATCATAGTCCTCCTGTTCTTGGGCGGTGAGAGTTTGTAGAATATTTGTCGCTTCTCCACGTAATGCAAGTGTCAGTGCTACAGCTCTTTCCCCTGCATTCCATCCGTTTGCTTTGGCCGCTGCTTCAAACTGCCGGCGGTAATTTGCCCATGGAGTTTTTCCGTCGAACTGAGGCGGCTTCATGGAAAGCTTCCCTATTTCTGAAATGATCTTGACATCTTTTATACCCTCTTGAACTTTATCCAAGTTCAAACTCAAGTCCAGCATTTCTTTTTCGTTAACCATCTCTGTGGAGGGCGCACTATTAATTCGTTGTTCCAGCTTACTGATCGTTTCCTTTATTTTGTCCATTTCTGCCTCGACCCCATCTTTGATTTTATCTACCTCCGTGTTCATTTGCTCCCTAATTTTATCTATCTCTGTCTCAACGGTTCCCATTCTTTCTTCTAGAAAATTAGCCACACCACACAATTCTTTTTTTAGGCCTTCTGTGTTTTCCAGGAACTTCTCTTCCAGGCTTCTTGAATTTTCTAGAAGCTTCTCTTCCAGATTTCTAGAATTTTCTTCAAGCTTCTCTTCCAGATTTCTAGCATTTTCTTCCAGGCTTCTTGAATTTTCTAGAAGCTTCTCTTCCAGATTTCTAGAATTTTCTTGAAGCTTCTCTTCCAGATTTCTAGCATTTTCTTCCAGACTTCTTGAATTTTCTTCAAGTTTTTCTATTATCAGACTCAAATCACTCTGCAAGGCACCTTGAATAAGGGGTTTTTACCCGTTGTTTCCAGTTCCCTTTCCTCCAATTCCTGTTTCAATTCCGCTACCTTCAAGTCCGCAAGGCGCACTTTTCTCGAACACATTTTGTCTTTGACGAGGTATCAGTCTGTTTCACACGAAAAAGTTCATCAGTTTATTAAAAATTCACTTCGCGAATTCTTTTCCACGGGCCACCAGTCTATTGTCTGTTTCACGCGAAGAGTGTATCAGTTTATATTCCCACGCACAATTGTCCACTTCGCGAAAACCGGGCCACTGTCTATTTTCTGTTTCACGCGAACAGTGTATCAGTTTATATTCCCACGCACAATTGTCCACTTCGCGAAAACCGGGCCACTGTCTATTTTGGGGCGTACAAAAAGGTCTATCAATTTATTTTTCTGACTATCCACTCCACGATCACTTGTTTATTTTCAAAATCTCACTTCCGACACCAATTGTAACGTAAATAAACTTAACTTGGTTCTACTAATTTATTTCACACTTAATCTACAACTCAATTTATATTACTACTCCACTGTATAGCTCGATCGTATGGGCTCGTTCAGACTGTGTACTCCCTCTTGAGGGCTGTCTATTTATCTCCGATACAGAATTCCCGATCTTTCGAATTCTGGCAGTTGGCGACGGCATGTTCCAATTGTTTCCAATATTGACCGTTGTTTTCCGCGGAAGAGCGACTGGATGGTTCTCGAATATCTCCGGGGATGATCTCATCGCTGTCGATGGCAACGTGTGAGGCGACAGGTCTGGCCTAGGTTCGTTACACTATAATGGCAGATGTATCGAAAATGTATCGTCAAGTTCTGATTTGTGAGGAACATCGTGATTTACAAAGATTTAATTGGCGATTCTATCGATTCTCATAGGCTAAAATCATTACTTGTGGTTTGAGTTCTTCTAGTTTTTTGGCTGTCCGTTGTTTGCTAGAATTAGAAAGGAGAAATGAAGATAAATTTTCCACAGCTAGTCAAGCAATATTGAAGGATTTTTATATGGATGATCTGCTCTCCGGGTCAGACACAGTAAGCACACAGCAATTGAAGATGGAGGTGAGTAATATTTTGAGTTCAGGTTGTTTCATACTGAGAAAATGGACTTTAAATAATAGATGAAACTAATAGCCATATTGATATAGAGCACTACTCATCACAAGAAAGTATTGTCACTTTGAAGTGACAATTGTCACTTCGAACTGACAATTGTCACTTCGAACTGACAATTGTCACTTTGAACTGACAATTGTCACTTCGAACTGACAATTGTCACTTTGAAGTGACAATTGTCACTTTGAAGTTGAATTTTGATTTAGTTATGCAACAGCGAGCGGCGGGGTAAAAACCCATTTCCAGATGGTTCTATTAATAAAAATGCGAAAAAAATTAAATAGTTCATGTATTGGTATTAAACTACTTACTCTATTTAACTTAAGTTATTTGAAAGAAAAATAGGATATTTATAAATTGATCAAAGAATATAGAAAAAAGGTGATTTTAGATATTTTCGAATAAATGCTTGGAACTGCACATAAGCCATAGTATTGGATTCTAACTGTTTTCGAAATTCTGCCATCTTCAAAAGTTTTTTTAACTTGTTGTCTTACTGGCCATCATGTAAAATTTCAATTGATTTTGGGGTTATTCGACATGCACAATCTATAAAAGTTTTTTCAATACTTTTTCCTATATCTATGTTGAAAATTGACTAAATATTCAACCTGTTTCATTTTTGATGGCCTACTCTCCTATGAACATCTCATTTTGTATACAGGGTAGTTCCTTTCGAAAAATGAATGGAGTTTTTTCTCAAATGTCTCGAACGGACACAGTGCTTTTTTTTTAAACAAAATAGGAGATTTTCCACGAGAATTCAATTGGTTTTTCTGAAATAGTTTTTTTATCGAAAAGGAAGTCATTTTCAATCAAGAATAAAATATAATTTTTTTATTATAACAATATTATTTTAGCAGTTGGCATCAAATGTCCTTTTTGAGTGACAATTGTCACTTCAAAGTGACAATTGTCAGTTCGAAGTGACAATTGTCAGTTCAAAGTGACAATTGTCAGTTCGAAGTGACAATTGTCAGTTCAAAGCGACAATAGTCACTTCAAAGTGACAATTGTCAGTTCGAAGTGACAATTGTCAGTTCTAAGTGACAATTGTCAGTTCAAAGTGACAATTGTCACTTTGAAGTGACAATTCCTAATATTTTAAAAAATATTTTGTTGTTGGCCCTTATACGCCTTCGTACAATCTTTAGTAATACATTTTACTTCAATTGTGTTTTGGACAGACTCTATGATTGCTTTATCGTGGATCAGAGGTGAATCTTATTTGTGGAAAACCTTCATTGCTGATCGTACAGCTGAAATACAAAGATTAACAAATCCCTATCCTTGGAAATATGTCCTTCGGAGCTAAATCCTGCTGATATAATATCGAGAGGTGTAGGTCCATATAAATTGGAATTTTCCAATTTATCTGGGAGGGACCAGCATTTTTTAGTTTAAACAAAGGAATGTGGTCGGCTTTTGAAGATTCACTGGGAATAGAGGAAATTCCTGAAATAAAAAATTGAAAGCAAACCTTCATATCTAATATATACCTGGATATTATTGAGAATTTTTCTAGACTGGTGCGATTGCAACGGACAATAGGTTGGGTTTTCAGATTTTACAAAAATTCCAAGTTAAAAAAGAGCAGAGGATAAACGGAAATTTGTTAGTTAGTGAGCTGAAACAATCTCTCACTATTTTAATAGGTTAAGCACAGAAACAAGGTTTCTCTGAGGACTGGCTTGCTCTGAACAGAACAGGTAGAGTTTCAAAAAATAGTTAGCTCGGTTCTTTGAAACCATTTCTGGATGAGTTAGATTTGAAAAGGGTAGGAGGTAGATTGGTAAAGGCCAAAATTGTTTTTTTTTTATGTTCTGGTTCCCACGAAAAGGGATATCCTGTAATGTTCAGAGAACATCGTGGGAACCAAGGGAAAGAAGGTAGGAGTTGGTGTCCTTCTTAAATTTCTGTAGTTTTACCCAAAAATCATCATTTAACTAAACTAATCATTTTGAGCGAACAACCAGGCGTGGTTTACCATCAGATGTTTATTGTGATAATAGGACTAATTTTATTGGTGCTAATAATCAATTGCAAGAACTGTTCGTTTTCCTAAATGATCCAAACAATAAGTCTGTTTCTCACGATTATTTTGCACTATTAAAGAAGCGGAACATCATTCAAGGAGGGTTATAGGAAATAATGATTTGACTTACGATGAATTGAATACTGTAATAATACAGTCGCAAGCTTGCCACAATTCTCGTCCTTCAACACCTCTTTCTGAGGATCAGTACGATTTGAATGTTCTAACGCCAGGAATTTTTTTAATTCGTCATCCTTTAGTAGCCTTACCTCAAGAAGATGTGGAATACGAATCGGATAAAAAAGTTCCATCAACTCAGTCAAATGATACAACATTTTTGGTCAAAATAGTCCTGCGAATATTTATCTCAGCTACAAGAACGCGTTCAATGGCGTTCCTCAACGGAGAACCTGCAATCAGGACTGAAGGTGGTATTGAAGGATGATAATCTTCCCCCGTTGAAATGGTCTTTGGGACGTATAGCGGAAGTACATCCGGGTGAAACAAAGTAGTTCGCGTCGTATCTGTAAAAACCTCCAGAGGAATTTTTAAACGCGCTGCTACAAAAGTGTGTGTTCTTCCTATTGAGAAAAAAGGCTCTAGTTGAAAATTTTTCTTAAAGAATATTTGCTATTCGTTTTGAAAGCTGGTACTTTCAAGGTGGGCGCCATGTTTAATGTTCGGTTATGTAGAAGACTCTGTATTATTAATTTTAGATGTGATCACCAGCAGTTGCTTGGTAACGTATATTGATAAACAAATTGGTAATAGAATAGAAAGCATCTTTCCAGAAATAATAAGTTTCATTTCGTAGATTATAATCAGAAGTTTCTTGGGAACACCTTGGGTATAGCCCAATCAAACATCATTTTTATATATTCCATTGTTAATTATCAATTTTGCTGTATATTATTTGCGCCTTCTTTCTTCATTTCAGTGTATAGATTTAAGTATCCATATGGAAAACAAATCCCTCGCCTAAAAACTGAAAGACACAAACCATATTCACAGATCACTATATCAAATATTTGCTTATAAGAAGTTGATACCCGCCAAAGAATCAAGATAAGATTTCAACGCATGTTTTTCGATAGCACTTACAATTTTGCGGTGTATTAACAATCCTTTTGCGATAAAAAACAAATAGAATTATGGCCTCTTTCTTTCGCCTTTCAGAGATTTGATTCTTTGCAATACTAAATATATGGTAAGGAAAATTGGCAATTACCATACTGCTGTTGCCCTCCCTTCAGTGTAACTTTCTACTAAAATCTAGTAGCTATCTATCCTTTTTCGCAGTTTCTTAGACCTTCCACATCAGCGTCATCTGTGTTCTCAAATTTGATCGCTTTGCCGGTCAAAACGGCAAGAGCGAAGGAGAAATTGGAAGAGAGCGAGTTCCCCGGCAAGTCTATTGATTGCCGTATGCGCAGTGAGCCTGCACAGCACTGTTGCCAGATCTATCGTATTTCAATACTTATGAGAATAATAATAATGGGAGAGTTTCCTAGATCCTGTTTGGTTTTATTTTATACATCGAAAAGCATTTTATGATTTACTTAGTTCCAGTTGGTCGTTTAGAACTGGTCAAAATTATTACCCGGATTTTTTTTATGCGGATATCTTTGCCAGTTAGCTGAAGTTACATTCAGATGAACTTTCTGCAATTGGTATTTTGTTATATTCGATCTTTTCTGGGATCTCTCAATCCTTATTCCAGACTTGCTGAGAGAAGTAATGGAATCAACCGCTGACGGGAGAGGATTGCGAAATGAATAGAGAATTTGGAAAAAGAATGCATATACAAATAATTTGAAAACAAATAGTTACTATTTGAAACGTTTTTCTTCAATCAATGATAATAGGTTGGACAATGTGGTCAATTTCAACGTATAAAATTTTAATCCCAACCACTTTGCATCTCAGGATAGAAATAATATCTACGCCACATCAAATCATAGTGGCAGTATTTCCAACGTACACTATGGGGCAAATTGTAAACATCGCTAATAATTGTTGCCACATTCCATGATAAAATCACCGATCTATATGCAAGTAAATTGATTTTTTGAATTCGGAAGATATTGAGGGTTTTTCAATATTTTCATCTTGACAAGTAGAATTATTTTACAAGTTTTCTTCCCCACCCAACCATATTCGTCCATCTTCATAGATATTGTAAATGATTCATCTAAGTATACCAAAATAAAGGAGGATACCACGTCAGAAACTGGAAGGAAGGTCAGGAAAGTATTGTCAATCTTTTGTATGAAAAGATCTCACATATTATGAGTAAAAACATTTAACACCCTATTACAGTAATCCCTCCCACTTGTATGGTCTTCCAAAAATTCATAAGCTTAACATCCCACTGAGGCCTTTGTTAGTTCAATTGGATCGCTATGTCAAAATTTGGCAAAATATCTTCTGAAATTTATCAATCAATTAGCTGGAATAAGAGACAGCTTTATCCGAAATACACAACATTTCCTTGACGAGTTGCATGATACAAATTTCACTGAATACGACATTATGGTAAGTTTTGATGTGGTTAGTTTATTTCCGAATGTACCCGTTAAAAAACACTTGAAATGATAAAACAAAAACTAGAAATTTATGATACACTCATTACCAGATCCAAATTAAATGTAACTAACATAATGGATTTGTTCGAAGTATGTTTGAATACCACTTATTTTCAATTGGGAAATGATTTATATCGACAAAACTTTGGGATTGCAAGGGGTTCCCCACTATCCCCGGTAGTGAGTAATATATTTATGGAAAACTTTGAAGAAAAGTATATAGGTACCTACCAAAAATGTCCCAAAGTCTGGTGGAGATATGTCGATGACATTTTCATAATTTGGTCACCTGGCAGAGAAGAATTGGAAACTTTTTTCAGTCATATCAATGAAAAGGAACTTTTTTCAGTCATATCAATGAAAAGGAATCCACGATAAAATTCACTAAAGAAATATAGGAAAACCATTTTTTTTTCTAGATGTATCCATCAAAAAATATCTATATCATTTTGAAACTACTGTTTTCAGGTATGAGATACCTCAATTTCAATTCGAATCATCAAATGAGTATCAAAAAAGGTGTTATCAAAACTATTTATGACAGAGCTGAATTGATTTCTTTAACTTGAAGATAATGCATATCCAAGAGGTTTTGTCAATAGAATCATCCAGCAAATTGAGTAAAAAAAACAACACCATCAATAGCATTAACAAGACCATCAATAGCATTAAGACCCTTAACAACAACTTTTGGTAACCAGTGTAATTCCATGCGTTCCGGGTCTTTCCGAAAAAGTAAAAAAAATCGGCAACAAATTCTATGTTAGAACGGTATCCAAAACTCGTAATACGTTGAGATCGGAATTAACCCGTATAAAACCAAGAAACGAAGAACGAAATTCAAAGAATTGTGTATACAGTGTAAAACTTACACGGCAGAAACGTCAATACCTTTGAGAATAAGAAAATCTGAACACAAAAATAATATAAGATATAGAGAAATTGGAAAATCAAAATTTTGGTAGAACATATATTAATTAACACAAATAGGGGCCCAAATGGCGGATTGGGCAACACGGAAATTCTCAATAAAATGACACGAAAAGGAAATTAAAAGAAGTTTCGTGTATTTTATTAAATAGAAATGAAAAATGAAGTGGATTTACAGAAATTTCCTACAAAATAGATCACAGGATGTTAATCCTGTGAAGTTCTGTGGTGCATGTCAGATGTTGTCAAGCAATTGTCAAGATGATACAAAATACTTCAAGTGCGATTTAAAATTCTGTTTATTTAAAAAAACCAGGATTTGATAAAGCGAACAGAGGTGATTCCGGAAACGTCATCAAAGGAAGTATATTTTGTATTAAGAATTTTCCAATTTACTTTTGTTGTAAAATATTTCAGCAAATAATTTTCAAACGGTACGTTACTGACAAATTTCAAATATTCTTAGTTTATTTTAGAATCCAGAATATCAAAAACGCAGTAACGTATCGGGGTAAATTTGGTCATTTGCCCTTCTCAGAACAGATAACTAATAATTTTTACTTCCAGAGGGAGAAAAAACCCAAAATATAAAAAATAGAATTCTGATACCTCTTCAAAAAACTTTCAGACTTTATATCGAATTTGATTTATTTAATCTGATTCTCAGACTATCGAAAGATAATATGATATAGAAGTAAGATAGCTTTTAATGCCGAGGAATCATAACATGTACAAGTATTTTCAAATTATGTTCAATTTGATTACTGATGGACATTGTTTATCAATGAAATAATTAATAAAAAACCTTTTTGAAGACAAGCTTTCATTCAAATGCACCAAAAAGTGAAAAATAATTGCTTTGGATGTGTGACGTAGGTTATTCCGTGAGTTATAGATTCAAAAGCTTGAATAAAAGCTTGTCTTTAAGAAGGTATTTCATTTTGTGCTCCTTAGTGCTTAAGTACGCCTTAATCTATGCATTTTCTTAAAGCATAGTTATTATGAGGCCTTTTTCCTGTGAGTTCTGATTTATGTAGTTCTTCAATGAGGAGACCATCCGCCTCATCCGCCATCTTGTAGTTGTCATCTTCAATTAATGAATTTCAACTAAAATCAATAATCTTCGACTAAATTTATAATCTCCGTCCCCAAAAACCCCGACATACCAATTTTTAATCGAATCGGGCCATAAATACAAAACTCGTCCGCCATCTTGAATTTGTAAATTTTGATAGAAAATTCATAATCTCCGACCCCGAAAACCCCCACATACTAATTTTGAATAGAGTCGGACCCTTAACACTGAGATCATCGGCCATCTTGGAACCGTCATTTTGATTTTATTAATTTTGAAGGAAAATTCATAATCTTCGTCCCTGAAAACCCCCAAACTCAATTTTCCATGAGCCGTCATTTCAATTTCATAAATTTTGACAAAAAATTCATAATCTCCGACTCCGAAAACCCCCACATGCCAATTTTAAATAGAATCGTACCATAATCATAAAATTCCTCCGCCATCTTGTGGCCGACATTTTGTTTTTTCTCCAACAAAAGTTTCATAATGCATTGTCACCGGAATTATGATCACCTGCCAAATTTCAGCTCAATCGGATGTCGACAAGTGCTCCAAAAATTGATTACAAATTTTGTACCGGAAAGAATGACAGAATGACATACGAACGAAGCAAGTTAAATGAAAGCTTGTAAAAAAAGACTAGATTCATTCCGATGTATTCAGGAATTCGAGGAAATTTGGTGAATTTGAAATTTGTTTCCGCTATTAACTTTGAAGAAATGCTCAAGTACTTTCTCAGAATAATAAATACAATTCAAGTCAAGATGGCGAATAGACCAAGTTCTGTGTCATTTGCTCCCAAAGAAAATAAAAACTACACAAACTACACATGGAATCATTATATGAAAAAAGTTGTATCAAAAGTGGGGTATATAAAATGTAGCGATGTTTTTCATCCTGAATGCTTCAAACACAGAGCCGACCTTAGTGAGCGCGAGGCCTGGGGCCAACTTGTTGTGCGAGGCCCTTATATATTTTATTTATTGATGAATTGATATTTTTATACTTAGAAGAAATTCCTACTCAATGTTCTCATTTATTCACCTTCCCCTCACTACCTCTCGGATGGCGTGCCCACTAAATATATGTTCAAAATACAAAACACATAATTTAAATAAATAATTTATTTGGCGAGAAAAACACTTCTGAATGTTTTGACAATGACAATATAATAATCAATACTAGAAAAATGATATGAGAAAGGTAACAAAATCTAAACAAAACAATATATAATATATTACGTAATATTCAAAAACAAAACATGTAAAACTCAAAATGAAATAATAATTTGAATTCTTTCACTGAGTGAAAATGAAACGTGAAACGTACATGTGAGAGTCATGAGATCTTGTGAAAAAATCACACGCCTAGCTTTAATTTTCGAAAAATCATCTATAATGGCATCAAACTCCAGCCACAGTTTATAGCTAAAGAAGCAGTTCACTTGGCCCAAATGCATGTTCCAAGGTGACATCCACTCCAGGGAAAGAATTCAGGATGCGCAGAAGACTGTACGCGATTATCGCTCTTCGAAGTATACGAAAAATGTCAGTATTGGTAACACAGTAACGCGCGGGGGATAAAAATCAGAGTTGCGCAGTGTACAAACGGGAACATAAAGATCAAAGTGCCGACGCCAAGTGAGCTAACTGCTTCTTTTTAGCTATGAACTGTGCTCCAGCCTCGCACTTATATCAGACTATATCGATGATGTGGCTAATGAACTTGAACGATCTTGAGACATGGATGTGCGTAAGTAGGTCTTGATTAATTTCAGACGAGAAAATGACATTTCCGCACTAGCAACTGTAACAGGAATTGTTAACAGTACTCTATATGCGATGAAAGTATTGGGAACAAGTCAATTGCAGTAAGTGTTTCTGGTGGTAAAACTTCTCTCAAAATTCTCAGTTCGATTAATTGTTCTGCTCCATCTACATCCCGATGTTCCCCACTACTGAGATACAAATCCAAATCAAAAGCATTTTTTCAGATCTTCATCTAATTTGTCGCAATTTTGAAATATTATATAAAAAACCGAAATGTTTCGGCCCATAATAACGATAATAAATCTGTCTGCGACTTCATAAACACCGATGGCTGGTCAGGCTGACGAGAGTCCTATCGATATCTGAAGTCTAGCAACGTCGGGCGTGGTTAGTACTTGAATGGGTGACCACCGGACAAGGAAGTTCCACGGTAAATATCCTAACAACTGTAGCGTAGTAGCATATTCGCAGCTGCAGGCGTCTTATCAATGAGCACGAGATAAGACGATAGATATGCCGTCCTTCGGAGGGGACGTTAAGATGTCGGTCCCGAGTTCATTTGATGTTGAGCTCGTTAAAGAACCTCACCTCTGAAACAACAGAGGATTCGGCAAAATTTCCGGTTGGGAGGAGTGTGCTCACCGGCGTCGGTGTCTTGGTAGCAGAAATAGGCCGACGTTAAATAAAAAAGAAGGAAGGAAGGACTACATGAACACGTTCACGTTAATGTCGTCAATATAGGTATAGTTTTCCCATTATCAATTGCAGAAGCATAAAAAAGTCTTGCGGCGAAATCCTGTGAGCAGCAGTGACGGAGATAACTAATTTTATTTAGATATTTTAATATCCTAAAACGTATTTCGATCGGCCACAGACGCTACTGGTTTTTAATCTTTCAGAGCTATTAAAACACAAATATAACGCGTGATTTATGACCTCCCATCGTATAGACACACCTCCAAGCATTGATGTCCGACTTGATTGGCCCAGACGAATCGGTTGTAGAACAGACAGCAGTCACTCAAGTCCACGTTGACCAGCGGGCTCTTTGTGCCGACGGAGACTGTTTACAAGTAGTACAGATTATTTTTCGTTCCGTTTCTTCGCATATACGCTCGTGTTAGCGAAGTGAGTTTTTATTCGCTTCCTATAGAAACAGCTTCTGCAATTGATATTGGATGGACTATACACGAAATGTTCAGTTATTATTCAACGACTGGATCAAATAAAACTCTTTACTCAACATGTGAACGGTTAAACATAAATACGAAACTATGATGTTGAACGCAACTAATGACTAATAACATGTCCTTCTATCACGTGATCATCCTAAATGTAGATAGGCGGGAGAGTGGTAGGGCCTAGAGTACAGTTCCGTACTTAGGAGCTTGGTTCCTCTCTGTTAAAGAAAAGCAGGCGTTGCGAGCATTAACTAGAAATTGAAATTTCTGAAGAGTGCACAAAGAGGCCATTCTTTATCAGAATTTCAGTAGTAGCAGAAAATTCATAATGTGTAAAAGTTTTTTTAAAATTGTAATCAGTGATTTCATTAACGAAACGAAACCTTCGGTAGCGCGAGGCCTCTAGAGGCGCGAGGCCCGGGGCCGGCGCCCCGCTTGGCCACCCTTAAGGCCGGCTCTGCTCAAACAATCAGGTGAGCAAAAAAAAGTGCCGACATGAAATAACCCAAACACAAACCGACACTGTAACGAAGTTACTAAGGTTCCAAGTATTTACAATAGTTTTTCATCCATTTCAACAGTATTACAAGCTCCAGGTATAAATAAGCCATATCTCCGTTAATAATAATCAGGAAAATATCATTCTTGTCCGACATAAATTCGCAAAGCATGAATTACACCTTTCGTAATCAATAACCCTCCCGAATCAATTACGTAAAAAACACATCGGTACAACTAGTGAAACAAAACAATCGTAAGTCACCCGCCCCACTCTGGAGCAAGCACTTGAATCGAACGCAAAACTCGAGAATCAAAGTATCCACTGAAGATCGCATTCATTCACGTACGAGCCAACAGTCCGATCGCCACCCAACACAGCTGAGTCTAGACAGAGACGCGCGCACCGAGTTGACGTCACAGCCGTCGCCACCGAGAACATGACACTGTCTCCGAGCAGCCGTTGACGTCACGAGGGAAGGGAGGCCGATATTCTAGACGTTGGATCAAATGCTCGAGAGAGCAGGGAGTCGTTCCGAAGCAGCGAAACCAGCCAACACGCCAAGGAGAGAGTTCCGCCAGAAGGACGAGAGTACAGTGGAGGCGCACGCACCGAGCTGACGTCACAGCAGTCGCCACCGAGAACATGACACTGTGTCCGAGCAGCCGTTGACGTCACGAAGGAGGGGTGGACGATATTCTGGGCAATTATTCTGTGAAGGTATAATTTGTATCGCAAACGACAAAGTCCACAAAACGGCGCGCGCATATAAGTCGATCAGGAGGGATTCGGAAAAGAGGGAGAAGCCGGCCGTAGTTCCAGTTCGAAATATTTCAAAGATTTAGTAGCTTGCCCAGCCCAGCAGAAGCAGCCACGCGTCCGACTAGAGTCCAGAGTGAGAGCCAGAGACCGAAGCAGTCCACGACCGTTCCGAGCTTTGCCGAAGGAGTAGGATCGGAGTTAGGGTAAATATTGTATATCGGAAATTTTTGTAAGTACCCCAGGTCTGATTTGCGCATGATCAAACAATAGCCGTCAGAGGCCCATGTTCACTTTATTGATGCGCGGATAAAGTTAGTCGTGTTTAAGTGGCCATCAGCCCAGTATAGCAGATCCGGTGAGTCATTTAGTTTCCTTTACAACAAGAGTAGGCTAGTAATGTGATACGTGTGGCTAACTCAAAAGCACGGGTGGAGGTCGCATAGAAGAGGTAGACATTTCTCGCGTCTCAACTTCCTGCGCTCCGACGTGACTTTATAGACAGAGATAGGAAGCACGGGTGGAGGTCGCATAGAAGAGGTAGACATTTCTCGCGTCTCAACTTCCTGCGCTCCGACGTGACGGGTTTTGAGGGATAGTAAACACGGTTGGAGGTCGCACAGAAGAGGTAGACATTTCTCGCGTCTCAACTTCCTGCGCTCCGGCGTGTCGGGATTAGAGGGATAAGAAACACGGTGGGAGGTCGCACAGAAGAGGTAGACATTTCTCGCGTCTCAACTTCCTGCGCTCCGGCGTGTCGGGTTTTGAGGGATTAGTAAACACGGTTGGAGGTCGCACAGAAGAGGTAGACATTTCTCGCGTCTCAACTTCCTGCGCTCCGGCGTGTCGGTTTTTCGGGGGTACAAAATAATGAACACGGTTGGAGGTCGCACAGAAGAGGTAGACATTTCTCGCGTCTCAACTTCCTGCGCTCCGGCGTGTCGTAAGTAGGAGTTAAAATAATAATTAACACGGTTGGAGGTCGCATAGAAGGGGTAGACATTTCTCGCGTCTCAGCTTCCTGCGCTCCGGCGTGTCGTAAGTAAAAGGGGATAAAGTTAACAGTAAACACGGTTGGAGGTCGCACAGAAGAGGTAGACATTTCTCGCGTCTCAACTTCCTGCGCTCCGGCGTGTCGTAAGTAAAAGGGGATAAAGTTAACAGTAAACACGGTTGGAGGTCGCACAGAAGAGGTAGACATTTCTCGCGTCTCAACTTCCTGCGCTCCGGCGTGTCTTGATCAGGGAAAGACAGAGAGGGGGAATAAAAGCTAGGCAGGATAGGTTAGGCTAGCCTCACGTGGAGCATTACGCCCTGCTATTGAAATTAGTTGCTTTGGCCGTCTGTGAAGACTTGCATTTGATACCCGTTGTTGCCTTGCACCCGTTTTTGAGCTTGCATACTAATCCGTACGACCCCCCCCTAAAAACTCACATTAAATACCCGCGGTTGCCTTTTACCCATTTGTAAGCTTTATTACGAATCCATACGATTTCCCCTAAAAACTCACATTAAATACCCGCTGTTGCCTTGCACCCAATTTTGAGCTTTATTACGAACCCGTACGATGCCCCCCCCAAATTTTTCACCAGAGCTTATGGTTATTACGTGTACTCCGCCTACGTTAAACACACCCTTCCCGCTTGGTATCACTATTTAGTGCTTGACCTGTGTTCATTTAGTTTGTAAATAACTTGAGGCTGACTACAGCCGCCCTGACTGTATTGATTAGTAATATACCTGTTTATCCTGTTTTAGTGTTCTTTCATTGATTGTTTTGAGTAGAATTTGAACATCTAGTGCGCAGTCGCCACCCAGGTTCGAAACCCAGTTAAGGGCAATTAAAGCCTGCCTTGCTGGCCCTGTTACAGTGTCACGACTATATTGACCCCTGGAGTGCCTTTCTTCACTGAGACTGCCCGGAGCACAAGTGGCCTTTTCCACTATAAAGCTAAAGGTGGCGCCCGAGGAACACCGAGAACAGTGAAAAGCGCCAAGGTTTGATAATAGGGGAAGAAACCCCCTGACAAATTGGCGCCCGAGCAGGGACCGTTTTTATAGTATACCGAGACCTGTCATTTTTGACAGATGTCAACTTCGACTCAAAAGAGAGTCAATATGCCGAGTGACCCCTCGTTTAGTAGGTTTCCGGGGGTGTAGAACCGATTACCGTCATCCGTTTCCTTTTCTGGGTTAACCATTCACGAGATACGTGGGTGAAGAGAGAAAGCAGGCTCGTACGACAAGGACAGTTGGAAATCCGTTGAAGGCTACCGACCTGTCATCTTTGACAGAGTGTAAAACTCGGCTCAGAAGAGAGCCAGGCGTCCGTGCGATACCTCCTCAACGAATTATCGAGTGCGCAGAAGCGCTCCCCGCCATCCGTTCGTCAATAGGAGGTACGGTGCCCAAGATACGAGCACCAGACAAGGAGTTGAGTTTCGACTGTGAACCAAGTAAGA
Source organism: Gonioctena quinquepunctata (assembly GCA_018342105.1). NCBI lineage: Eukaryota > Metazoa > Arthropoda > Insecta > Coleoptera > Chrysomelidae > Gonioctena > Gonioctena quinquepunctata. The sequence goes on from JAFIRS010000200.1 coordinate 973,643, forward strand.
CGTGCAAGCTGAGAAAGTTGAGGTTCGACTGTGAACCAAGTAAGACGTGCAAGCTGAGAAAGTTGAGTACCGACTGCGAACCAAGTAAGACGTGCAAGCTGAGAGAGTGAAGTTCCGACTGTGAGACAAGTAAGACGTACGAGTTCCAAGTATTCGCCGAAGATGCCGACAGGACTAGGAAGCCCCATCGTCGTGCCAGTGACCACCACAAGCCCCGCCGGATGCCCACCACCGCTGAGTCCAGGTACAGGAAGTGACCCTAACGACACCCGCGTCGGATGGGTGTATCAACTACGGAAAGAAGAGCTAGACACCGAGCTCGCTAGATTTCGCTTGGATCCAACCGGCACCGTCGACGAGAAGCGAAGGAGGATCATAAAATTTCTCCGAGAAGGACGAGCAGCATCACCCGCACCGACCGTCATCAACCTGTTTCCGTTCCCCACGACGACCATGACAATCGCACCGCCGCCCGTATTACCCACCATTACAGTGACGAGCACTGGAAACCCGATCATGAGCAACGTGCTCACAGGGACCCCAGTGGGAGCACAGGCCGCCCCACTGCCGCCTACTACGAGTGTAGGGATGGCACCATTGAGAGTAAAGGACTGGAGAGTGACCTTTAATGGGACCAACGACCCCGCCGCCTTCCTCGAAAGATTGGAGGAGATCCGAGAGTCCCAAGGCATCACCGCAGACCGCCTCCTGCAAGCTATGCCAGAGTTACTGGAAGGGATGCCGGCCCTCTGGTTCAGAAACAACCGGGCATGCTGGCCGAGATGGGAAGGCTTTTGCACCGCCTTTCAGGACTTCTTCTTCCCCGTCAACTACCGAATTGACCTGGAAGCGGCTATCAGCAGGAGGACACACAGCCTGAGAGAAAGTACGGCAGCCTACATCACCGACCTGCAGACGCTGATTCGCCGCCATGGTGGAATCCCGCCAGACCAGGAGTTGAACTGGCTGTACCGCAACCTGCACCCAGAATTCCGGCGAGAAATCAGAAGGACGGACTTCAACGACGTGCAGGAGTTCGCCAAAGCTGCTAGAGAGTACGAGCTTTTGCGAGCAGAGATTGAACAAGCTCAGAGGACGACTCCAGCGCCGCTTTTGGCACCATACAGGACCCCGGCAGCCCCACCAGTGGTCACTAGGCTTGCCCAACTAGCCACACCGCCCCTAGAGCCCAGTAGTCCAGCCAGTCATGAGCCAAGGCAGCCCAGTCAACCGCCGCCCCATCGAAGATAGCCGAGAGTGCTGGCGATGCGGGCAAACAGGGCATTTTAGGAGCCAATGCCAATCAGCCCCAAGGATATTCTGCTCCCGATGCAAGCGAGACGGAGTAATGTCTCGTGATTGCCCATGCCCACGGACGGAAAACCATTAGGGCGCTGCCACGACTTGAGGCACGTGCAGCACCGCCCCCAGGACGCCTCACCCACCACCAACATCGCTACCGCCGACCACCGACCGCATCTTTCCGTCAAGATTCCCGGTGGTACTGCTGAAGCGTTGATTGACACCGGTGCCGTAATCTCCTATGTCGGCGACAGGATAGCCAGGCAGTGGAATCTGCTAGGAGTACCGAAAACTCCAACTGCTACGAGTTCCGCCCGACTGGCCAATGGAGAAACCGTTACTGTCCCCGCAACGTATCACGTGGAGATCCGATTTGGAGAATACCGCTTCAAGGAATCTTTTGGACACCTGAGTGGACTGTCATCCGATATGGTCCTAGGAATGGACATATTGAGGAAAGGCAGTTTGGACTCGACCTAGGAAGTGGGCAAATCTTGGTGACCGCGAATTACGCCCCCCCATTGGAGTTACTGAGCCAAGACCGGCCCTGACACTTTCCAGAGAGGAAGAGGACCACTTACACGAATTCCTACAGGACGAATTACGCCCATTCGAAGAAATTTATGGGGTAACGCCGCTGGTGGAACATAGGATCCGTCTCCTAAATCCAGAGCCAATAAAGCAGCGATACCGTCCCCAGAATCCCAGAATGCAGGATGTAATCAATACAGAAGTTGACCGAATGCTACAGGAGAATATCATTGAGCCCTCCGGGAGCCCATGGAGCTCACCTGTAGTCATAGTGCGGAAGAAAGATGGCAAGCCGAGGTTCTGCATCGACTTCCAGAAAGTCAATTCCGTCTCCATGAAGGATGCCTACCCGTTGCCGTTCATCAACGCTATCCTGGACAAACTACGCCGTGCCCGATATATTTCCAGTATCGACTTGCGACAAGGATACTGGCAAGTCGCACTATCCGAGGACAGTAAACCGGTGACCGCCTTCACAGTACCTGGCCGAGGACTATTCCAGTTCCGAGTTATGCCGTTCGGCCTCCACGCCGCTCCTGCAACATTTCAGCGATTGATGGACACCATTATCGGACCGGAAATGGACCCATATTGCTTCGCATATCTGGATGATATCATCGTGTTAGGAAACACGTTTGAAGAGCATCTCGCTAATCTGCAGGAAGTGTTCCGTCGCCTTCGTGCAGCTAACCTGCGAGTCAATCCAGAAAAATGCCAGTTTGGGAGGAGATCACTCAAGTATCTCGGACATCTAGTGACGTCAGAAGGCATCAGGACAGATCCCGAGAAAGTGGCCTCCATTGTGGAACTAACAGCTCCCACCAACGTGCGAGGTTTGAGACGGTTCCTAGGAATGGCATCCTGGTACCGACGATTTGTGCCGGCATTTTCTGAAGTAGCAGCACCGTTGCATCGGCTACTAAAGAAGAATCGCCGCTGGCATTGGGCACCGGAACAAGAAGAAGCTTTCCAGAAGCTGAAAGCATGCCTCACGGAAGCACCAGTCCTGACCTGCCCCAACTTCGACAAACCGTTCAGCATGCAGACCGACGCATCCGATCAAGGCTTAGGAGTGGTCCTGACGCAGGCCACAGAGGACAACGAGCACGTCATCGCGTATGCTAGCCGATCCTTAACCTCCGCAGAGAAGGCCTATTCCGTGACCGAAAAGGAATGCATAGCGATTGTATGGGGAATCGAGAAGCTACGCCCTTACTTGGAAGGATACCACTTCACGGTCATCACCGATCATCAGTCTCTCCGCTGGCTGCATTCCCTCAAGAGCCCTGCAGGACGCCTCGCCCGCTGGAGCATGTTCCTACAGCAATATGACTTTGAAGTCAAGTACCGCCGAGGAGGGCTGAATAAAGTGGCAGATGCTCTATCAAGAGATCCATTAGGCACGGAGACCGGAGAACATGTCGAAGAGATGTTTCCAGACTATTGTATCCAAGAAGATCGCTTGTACCGCCATTTTTGGGACTCCAACGACCTGACAGAGCCAGAACTGTCTAACCCATGGAAAATGTGTGTCCCTAAGCCGACAAGGGTCAATATACTGCAGGAGATGCACGATGCACCCACCGCCGGCCATATGGGCATTGCCAAGACGATAGCCAGGATTGCAGCTCGCTATTACTGGCCAGGCATGTTCCGCGACGTAGCCAAGTAAGTCCGGAGTTGTGATTCCTGCCAGAGATTCAAGCCGTCCCAGATGAAACCAGCCGGCAAGATGCAACCCTCGACTAACCGCCAACCCTGGGCATGCGTCAGTACAGACCTGGTTGGCCCGTTACCCCGCTCTACCCGAGGAAATACGTTCCTGGTCGTGTTCCAAGACCGATTCACGAAATGGGTTCAGTGTCGGCCTATCCGTAAGGCGACCACCAAGGCCGTCACCCAAGCTCTCTACGAGGAGATCATTACCCGCTTCGGATGTCCGAAAGTAGTCCTCAGCGACAACGGAACCCAATTCACAGGGCACCTGTTCGAAGATATGCTGAAGGAACTTGGAATCAACCACCGCCATACACGCCACAAGCAAACCCAGTCGAAAGGGCCAATAAGACGCTCAAGACGATGATCGCCCAATTCTGTGACCAGGACCACCGGAAGTGGGATTCACATCTAGCCGACCTGTTGTTTGCCATCAATACCGCCCGCCAGGACTCCACCGGATATTCTCCAGCATTCCTGAACTTTGGAAGGGAGATGGAAGTACCAAAGGCGATATACAGACCGCTGGTACCACCCACGAAGGAAGATGAAGGAGAAATTAACCAAGCCGAGGTCACCAGTCACACAGAGAGGCTCAAACACCTGCAGGAGACGTTTGAGATGGTCCGAATCAACCTGGCCAAAGCTTTCACCACTCAGAGCCGCCACTACAATCTCCGACGCCGAGAATGGCGATGCCATGTTGGCGATCAGGTAATGAAGAAGGAGCATCACCTATCGTCAGCCGAAAAAGGTTTTGCCGCGAAACTGGCTCCAAAATACTCCGGTCCATACACGGTGACCCACGTATTATCACCGGTGGTGTATAACCTGAAAAATCAGGCAGGCAAGCGGTTCTTACGGATCCATGTTAAAGATCTGCGCCCGGCCCATAGCCCAGATACCGAGGTGAACTAAGGGACATGTTGCCCCTGGAAGGTCCACGTCACACAGCCAGCCGCCCAGAGGAGACCAGCACAAGAAGGACGACGCCCCGTGCCCCGATGTCAACGGTATCCTGACCCGCATATCCCCGATGCGGATGTTCAGCACCCATGTCCATGTTGATGTCGTATCCTGACCCGCATGTCCCCGATGCGGAAGTTCAGCACCCATATTGATGTCGTATCCTGACCCGCATATCCCCGATGCGGATGTTCAGCACCCATGTTGATGTCGTATCCTGACCCGCATATCCACGATGCGGATGCCAGCACCCATGTTGATGTCGTAGGCAGACCCGTAGGATCAGGATGCGGATGCCAGCATCCAATCCAGGAAGATTTTTTTTTACTTCATTATTGTGGTATGACTATTTTTTTCAAATTTTTTTTTGACTGGTAATGTTTTATTGTTGTACAATGATCATTGTACACAGTAGTCCTGTTTGTTGCTCTACGGCAACCAGGCAAGAGTTTATTTTGTTATTCATTTGGAATAATTTGAGGTCCACATTTAAGTTAATTTTATTCCGTATTTTATGTATCAGGTGGACCTACCCCGAATAAAGGGTTCGTCTACCAAGGGGGGTAGGCACCTGGCGGGCACTTGATATATATATTGAGTTTTTTTTGTGGGTAGAGCTAATATTTTTGGGTAAATGAGAGAGATGAAGAAAAACCGCGAAGTTTAAAGTAGAGATTGTTTGTTCAGATCCCGTCGAGGGCCATCCGGGCTCACAGGTGTTAACATATAAAAAAAAAAAAGGTTTTTTTTTTCCCGAAGTAGGAAGGGTGTGTAACGAAGTTACTAAGGTTCCAAGTATTTACAATAGTTTTTCATCCATTTCAACAGTATTACAAGCTCCAGGTATAAATAAGCCATATCTCCGTTAATAATAATCAGAAAAATATCATTCTTGTCCGACATAAATTCGCAAAGCATGAATTACACCTTTCGTAATCAATAACCCTCCCGAATCAATTACGTAAAAAACACATCGGTACAACTAGTGAAACAAAACAATCGTAAGTCACCCGCCCCACTCTGGAGCAAGCACTTGAATCGAACGCAAAACTCGAGAATCAAAGTATCCACTGAAGATCGCATTCATTCACGTACGAGCCAACAGTCCGATCGCCACCCAACACAGCTGAGTCTAGACAGAGACGCGCGCACCGAGTTGACGTCACAGCCGTCGCCACCGAGAACATGACACTGTCTCCGAGCAGCCGTTGACGTCACGAGGAAGGGAGGCCGATATTCTAGACGTTGGATCAAATGCTCGGAAGCAGGGAGTCGTTCGAAGCAGCGAAACCAGCCAACACGCCAAGGAGAGAGTTCCGCCAGAAGGACGAGAGTACAGTGGAGGCGCACGCACCGAGCTGACGTCACAGCAGTCGCCACCGAGAACATGACACTGTGTCCGAGCAGCCGTTGACGTCACGAAGGAGGGGTGGACGATATTCTGGGTAATTATTCTGTGAAGGTATAATTTGTATCGCAAACGACAAAGTCCACAAAACGGCGCGCGCATATAAGTCGATCAGGAGGGATTCGGAAAAGAGGGAGAAGCCGGCCGTAGTTCCAGTTCGAAATATTTCAAAGATTTAGTAGCTTGCCCAGCCCAGCAGAAGCAGCCACGCGTCCGACTAGAGTCCAGAGTGAGAGCCAGAGACCGAAGCAGTCCACGACCGTTCCGAGCTTTGCCGAAGGAGTAGGATCGGAGTTAGGGTAAATATTGTATATCGGAAATTTTGTAAGTACCCCAGGTCTGATTTGCGCATGATCAAACAATAGCCGTCAGAGGCCCATGTTCACTTTATTGATGCGCGGATAAAGTTAGTCGTGTTTGAGAGCCTAAACGAACCACCACGTACGTCGAGTGATAGCCCGTGGCCATCAGCCCAGTATAGCAGATCCGGTGAGTCATTTAGTTTCCTTTACAACAAGAGTAGGCTAGTAATGTGATACGTGTGGTAACTCAAAAAGCACGGGAGGAGGTCGCATAGAAGAGGGAGACATTTCTCGCGTCTCAACTTCCTGCGCTCCGACGTGACTTTATAGACAGAGATAGGAAGCACGGGTGGAGGTCGCATAGAAGAGGTAGACATTTCTCGCGTCTCAACTTCCTGCGCTCCGACGTGACGGTTTTTTGGGGGTACAAAATAATGAACACGGTTGGAGGTCGCACAGAAGAGGTAGACATTTCTCGCGTCTCAACTTCCTGCGCTCCGGCGTGTCGTAAGTAGGAGTTAAAAATAATAATTAACACGGTTGGAGGTCGCATAGAAGGGGTAGACATTTCTCGCGTCTCAGCTTCCTGCGCTCCGGCTTGTCGTAAGTAAAAGGGGATAAAGGTAACAGTAAACACGGTTGGAGGTCGCACAGAAGAGGTAGACATTTCTGCGTCTCAACTTCCTGCGCCCGGCGTGTCGTAAGTAAAAGGGATAAAGTTAACAGTAAACACGGTTGGAGGTCGCACAGAAGAGGTAGACATTTCTCGCGTCTCAACTTCCTGCGCCCGGCGTGTCTTGATCAGGGAAAGACAGAGAGGGGAATAAAGCTAGGCAGGATAGGTTAGGCTAGCCTCACGGGGAGCATTACGCCCTGATATTGAAATTAGCTGCTTTGGCCGTCTGTGAAGACTTGCATTTGAGACCCGTTGTTGCCTTGAACCCGTTGTTGAGCTGGCATACGTAATCCGTACGACCCCCCTCCTAAAAACTCACATTAAATACCCGCGGTTGCCTTTTTACCCATTTGTAAGCTTTATTACGAATCCATACGATTTCCCTAAAACTTACATTAATACCCGCATTGCCAAACACCCAATTTTGAGCTTTATTACGAACCCGTACGATGCCCCCTTTTTCACCAGAGCTTATGGTTATTACGTGTACTCCGCCTACGTTAAACACACCCTTCCCGCTTGGTATCACTATTTAGTGCTTGACCTGTGTTCATTTAGTTTGTAAATAACTTGAGGCTGACCACAGCCGCCCTGACTGTATTGATTAGTAATATACCTGTTTATCCTGTTTTAGTGTTCTTTCATTGATTGTTTTGAGTAGAATTTGAACATCTAGTGCGCAGTCGCCACCCAGGTTCGAAACCCAGTTAAGGGCAATTAAAGCCTGCCTTGCTGGCCCTGTTACAGTGTCACGACTATATTGACCCCTGGAGTGCCTTTCTTCACTGAGACTGCCCGGAGCACAAGTGGCCTTTTCCACTATAAAGCTAAAGGTGGCGCCCGAGGAACACCGAGAACAGTGAAAAGCGCCAAGGTTTGATAATAGGGGAAGAAACCCCCTGACAACACCGAAACGAATTGAAACTCCTACCTCAAGGCTCCGGCAAATGTTGGAGGATCAAAATATAATAATATCGGATAAAGAACAGTTAATCGAGCTATTGAACGAGAAAATTTTCATTTCTAGGAATGAAATTGATGCGCGCAAACAATGAGACATATTACGCAAAAAGTTAAACTATAGATGCCAATGAATCGGCAAAAAGTGCGACCTCCCAAAAAGAGGGAGACTAAAAAACCAGTGGCGAATGCCTGGGAATTCTGCTAGTAGACTAGGAGGAATCGGCGCATGAGTACCGAAAACTATTCCACCTCAATTTTTTTAAGCGATCCTCTTCAAATTGCCCTACTGATGATACAAATGCATGTTGCCACGGGGCAACCCCGTGCCATATTGTTTAAACCATGTGGAAATCACTGAAAGAATTACTGAAAGGAAAAAAACCAAAATAATCCTTCAAGTATCAATTTTGAGGAGGGAGTGGTGATAGAAAATGATCTCAATTCAGCAAATTCATTAAACGATTTTTTTGTTCATAGCATACAAAAAAAAATTATAACAAAACCATCTAACGATTTCAACTATATTATATATAATATTGAACCAGTAAAATCTATCTATATTTGATACATTTGACATGGTCAATATGATTGATTTGAAAAGAAGACGTAAAACCATCTGACGATTTCAACTATATTATTGTAACGAACCTAGGCCGGACCTGTCGCCTCACGCATTGCCATCGACAGCGATGATGTCATCCCCGGAGATATTCGAGAACAATCCAGTCACGCCGCGGCAGATAACAACGGTCGATATTGGAAATAACTGGAACATGCTGGGCACCAACCGCCAGAATTGGAAACATCGAGAATGCTGTATCGGAGATAAATAGGCCGCCCTCAAGAGGAAGTGGAGTTTTTTTTTTCGGCGAGTCGATAACATCGAGCTATACAGTGGCGTAGCCAGTAATATAAATTAGTTGTCAATTTAAGTGTGAAATAAATTAGTAAAACCAAGTTAAGTTTATTTACGTTACAATTGGTGTCGGAAGCGAGATTTTGAAAATAAACAAGTGATCGTGGAGTGGATAGTCAGAAAAATAAATTGATAGACCTTTTTTTACGCCCAAAATAGACAGTGGCCCGGTTTTCGCGAAGTGGACAATTGTGCGTGGGAATATAAACTGATACACTGTTCGCGTGAAACAGACAATAGACTGGTGGCCCGTGGAAAAGAATTCGCGAAGTGAATTTTTAACAAACTGATAAACTTTTCGTGTGAAACAGACTGATACCTCGTCAAAGACAAAATGTGTTCAAGAAAAGTGCGCCTTGCGGATTTGAAGGTAGCGGAATATATAATAATAATAATAAGTTTATTTGTTATAAAGGAAGAGTGTGCAAATACAATTTCATTTAGATGACGACGAATACAATTTTTTCACAAATAAACAGAAAACCACAAAGTCAGTGACTGTCTGTGGTGTGAGTGTAGCCTATGTTTAAAATTAGTATCGATGAATATTGAGTAGAACGATGAGAAAGTATGTTTGAATTCAATTTGAGATTTTCTCACATTATTGGATTTGATAAATAACACATGTACGGTTTAAAGCAAAAGAGCAGTTATCAATGCGAAACTGTAAATTATAAAATACATACAATTTAAATACACAGCCTTTTTGCATAGAAGTACAGGAAAGTATATGAAAAATGATATAGTGAAGACAATTGAAGTTTAACATCAACAGGAATTGATAAAAAAAAACACTTGCCTAGTATACGACCATCCTAGTGGTCAATGAATATAAAAAATGGAAATTACAGAATTAAAATATGCAATCTGATACATAGAAAATGATATATAAAAAGGCAATTGAAGGAAGACATCAAACTGATTAGTTGAGATGGAATGAGATCTCATTACGCCGTTATACCAGCCTCCACGAGCTCATGAACAGTAATTCTGGGTGAATTAAGTAAATAGTTTTTTAGTTTTTTCTTGAATCCTCTATACGAAGATATATCTTTTATTTCAACTGGAATAAAATTGAAAAACCTTGGTACTAAATACGAAAAGCATCTTTGTCCTATAGACTTTGAAGCAAGAGGTGTTTTGAAGTATTTGGATTTGTATCTTGTTTCGTAAAAATGTTCTATTCTCCGAAGATTAGTTTGAGTTTAAAATTCAAAACAGGATGATACAAGGAAATAGTGTTGACGAATGTCAAGGATTTTAGATTCGGAGTATATCAAATCAGATGAGTATCGGGAAGGTTTGTTCAGTAAAATTTTAAAAATGTTTTTTGAAGAACTTCAATATTTTTAATATGTTCTTTTATGCACTACCCCATCCTATTATCCCATATGTCAATCTGGATTCAACCAATGCGTGATAAATCATTCTGAGATGTTGTTCTTCAAAAAATTTGGCGATATATTTGAATCGATATAAGATACTTCTCAGGGTATTGCAAAGTTTCAGAATATGTATGTTCCATCTTAAATGTTTATCGATTGTTATTCCTAGGTATTTAAACGTCTCGGTCTGCTTTATTCTCAAATTATTATTCATTTTCAGGTCTCTAAATGGAGGATTTGTGTTTTCATAACATGAAAAGGGCATATAAAATGTTTTTCGAAATTGATTGGCAGTACCTTATAGACGAACCAATTTTTGATAAGTTTCAAATCATTCTCTATGATGGTTTTAAATTATCCCACTTTCAGCTTCGAAAATTATGGCGGTATCATCTGCGAAGCTGATGACTTCTCCAGATGATTCAATGTTAAAGAGATCATTTATGTAGAGTATAAAGAGCACTGACCCAGCACAGTTCCTTGTGGTACGCCATACTCCACAGTGCACTCTATACTCAAACTACCATTGAGTGATACCTGTTGTTTCCTGTCGCTTAAGTAGCTTTCTATTAATTGTCTAGCTACCCCTCGAAATCCTAGGTCCTCTAAAATATCTAGTAGTTGTGAGTGGCAGACCGTGTCGAATGCTTTAGCAAGATCTAAAAATACACAAGCAGATTTTTTTCCAGTGTCCAAACTTTTCGATATCTTTGATGTCAAATACGCTATAGCATCTTGGGTCGATTTATTTTGCTGAAATCCATATTGACGGTTATTAATCAGTTTGAATTTGTTAGTGAAGGATGTGATCCTGTTTTTCAACGCTCTTTCAAATAGTTTTGCAATATTGGATATAACTGATATAGGTCTATAATTTTTAGTCAACTTCTTTGGACCCGCTTTGTGAATTGGTTTGATTATTGCTTTTTAAACTGAGGCGGGCAAACACCAGAGGAGAAGATGTTATTGATTATGTGCGAAATAGGTTTACAGACATGATTTTTGATTTCTTTTAGGATTTCTGCTGTTATTTTGTCAAGCCAGGAATTTGTTGCATTTTAATTCGGTAATGAGTTCACTGATTTCTTTTCCATCCGTAGGTGTTAGGAATAAAGATTGTTCATTTATACCCTTTTGGTTGATAGTTCTTATTTTTATTTTACTAGCAAGATCAGCTCCTACATTGGTGAAATATTTTACAAACGCATTGGCCATTTCTGAATTTTCATCCGTAGCTGTGCCATCATTGATTTCAATTTCTTTATGATTTCTGTACATTTTTAGAATTTGTTATTTCCTTTACAATGTCCCAGACATTTTTATTATTATTTGAGTTTTCCAATATTTTATTTTTATAATAATTACTTTTGGCCGATTTAAGTAACAAATTCAGCTTATTTCTGTAAGATAAGAATTTACGTTTTAAGTTACAATCATCAGGATTTCTCTTCGAGGCTTTGTACATTTTATCTCTATTTTTATAGAATTTAGTATTGCTTCTGTTATCCACGGGGTCCTCTTCGTTTTTTATGATTTATCTTTATCTTGGTTGTACTCTTTTCTAATGCTTTCATTATTCTTTCATAGAAAATATTTGTTAGTTCGGTGACATTTTTATTGTATAAAAATCTCCAATTTATGCTTTTCATAATTTTTTTAGTTTATTTATATCAGTTATTTCTTTATATCGGATTTATTTTGTTTATTAATCATTTCTTTGAAGCTTAAATTTAGTATAATGGGGTAATGATCTGTTATCGGTGTTCTTAGTACGAATGGCTTTGAAGTTATCATCTGGTATTTTTGTTTTGATAAAACAATGGTCAATACAGCTCTTGCTTCCCCTTGACTCTTGTGTATTCATTAATTGCTGATATAAAATTATTCTCACTCATTATGTTTAAGTAATTTTCGCTTAAAGTGTCTGATATTTTTGTGTTTATATTGACGTCTCCAATGAAGATGTCAAAGTCGGATGATTCTTTTGATTGTTGTTCCAAGTAATCATTCAAGTTATTCAGAAACGTTTCAGTTCTAGCTGATGGAGGCCTGTATAACGCTGTTAGGTGAAATTTCAATTCATTATATGGGAACCTAACTGATAGTACTTTGATATCGCCTATATATTCAATGGTGTGACTGAACTGGATTGATTCTTTAATGAACACTATAGTACCATCGTTTCTATTCCACATGCCTTCATTGTATATAATTTTATACCCTTTCATCTTATATAAGTATATATCAGGAATGAGGAATGTTTCGGACAATACCACAATATCCATATCAGTTTCAAGCAGCTTTAGGATAGCTTCGAGTTGGTCAAAATTCTTACTAATACTACGAATGTTGACATGAAAGATATTAAGTTGGTTATAATTTTTCTGTATGAGGCTATCAAATTCCATCAAGTCTGTTACGATAGTTTGTATTGGGGAATATTCATAATCACGTATGTATTGGTCCATTTCAATGGAACCATTCACAATATTTTTAAATATATAATACACTCAATAGAATTTTAGAAATTAAAAAAACAGGAATTGGAGGAAAGGGAACTAGAAACAACGGGTAAAAAGCAAGTACTCCAGGAAAGACTTGCAGAAGGACTTATACAAGAAGGTGAGGACCCCGAAACATTTTTATTCGAAGTTCCCGGAGGTGATTTGAGTTTGGTAATGAATAAACTCGAAGAAACTACTAAATCCGTGAAAGAAGAACTGCAACAAAATTCGAGGACTTTTGAAGAAAATTCTAGAAATCTGGAAGAGAAGCTTCAAGAAAATTCTAGAAATCTGGAAGAGAAGCTTCTAGAAAATTCAAGAAGCTTGGAAGAAAATGCTAGAAATCTGGAAGAGAAGCTTGAAGAAAATTCTAGAAATCTGGAAGAGAAACTTCATAAAGCTAGATTGGAGTGAAATTTGAATTATTGTGGTCAGCCGGATGGTGCGTGAGGGGCGCCATCTTCTGCTTCCATGAAGTCTTTTATTATCATATTTGGAAAAATATACTAATATCACTAATATTTTTCTTACAGATCATTGCTACAAATATTGTTGGTTTTTTGAGATGGTGAGATAGGTTGATTTGGGTAATTTATTTTCTATGGCTTTTTTTTTTTTTGGTCTGACGAAATATCGATTAATGTTCTGGAAAGTTGTCACTCAAAGTTTGAGTGTATTCCCATCAAATTCTAAATAAAACACACAATTAAGCATCTTTCCAATTTTATTTCTTCCAAATAATACACAAGAAAACAGATGTTTCTTAACTACATTATATATTTTTACATATACTGAGGATCTTCAATAACATGTTGGGTTGGCAACCAGGCGGTGGGAACATGCAATAATGCTTGATCAGATGTCTTTCCATGACTGCGGATGAATTTTTCTTGTCCAACGATTCAATTCCTTTTAATACAATGTCCACTGCTGATTGAACGGATGCTTGTACAGCAGCAAGAGTAACTTCCTTCGTGTCTGTTATTTGATTGTCGAGATATGTGGATGTACACAATCGCTCGCATCAATTGGATCACCAACATTCCTCAATCGTTCGCCTGCATATCATAGTCTCCATCTTGTGTGATGCTCTAAACCAACACCAGAAGATCTATGTATGATTGAAGTATGACTACATTCACTTTTGCGACCAAATTTATCTATAACATTACTCATATTTCTACACTAACACGGATAAATTCACACTGATCATTGTGACAAAGATCTAAAGATATATAAGCCTCCAACACATTTTTTCATTTTTTTGGTAGACTACGGAGTCAAGACCGCGGAGCGGTCTTGGCACGCACCGCTACGCGGCGCCAAGACCGCTCCGCGGTCTTGTTGATTTTTTTTAGACCGCGGCTTTTTACCCGTGTGAAATACCGCGCGGTTCGCGGTTTCGCGGTTTCGCGGTTTCGCGGTTTCGCGGTTCGCGGTTTCGCGGTTCTCGGTTTCGCGGTTCTCGGTTTCGCGGTTCGCGGTTTCGCGGTTCTCGGTTTCGCGGTTCGCGGTTTCGCGGTTCGCGGTTTCTGCGTCCGGTTTCGCGGAGTAGCTCTGGTGACCGCGAAAGAAAAAATTAATCTGTGATCCTGGAAAAAATTTTTTACCTGTTTTTGCATCCGCGAAACGATAATTGCACAAATTTCTGATTCGCAGGCGCAGATTGAAATTGAATTATTTTGAGGATTCACTACTTCTATTCAAAATGAAACACAATAGTATGCCTCAATACTTTTATTTTCATTACTTATGTCAATGCTATATATTAATTATTTTAACAACTCAACTATGCATTTTCCATTAATTTGAGTATTGCGAATGATATTATTCAGTTATTTCAGCACTCAATAATGCGATTAAATAATCCAATCTACTTTCGGAATTCATCCATATTCTTGAGAAAAAGATTTAACTATGTTATTACATATACGAATAGTTTCCATTGGGATCGCAACTGATAGAACTCCAATGTCATTGTGACCCCAAGGGAGGGTTTGTGTTGTATTGGGAATTATGAATCTTTTATCATCATCATATGATAAGTGCTACTTTATTTTCAATTCCGTAAACATATCATGTGAGATGCTTCTGAAATGAATTTTATCTTCCCCAAAAAATTTTACCACCATTCTCAACTATTTTCTTGTAATCCTCCAATGTCAATTGATTCTTTATCACAGATCTCTTTACCCCTTTGGCTCTCTTTACTTCTGTTGCAAGAGATTGTACATAGTATGCCTTGGCACCTGTACCATAAAACTAATTATTGGGTCATTGGGAAACTCATCTTTGAAATTACCCAAGACTGAATTTGTTACAGGTATGCGAATTCATTATGTTCAATGTAATTAGATGTGTCAAATCTGCTTATATTGGTGCTGATGAAATCATAAAATTGTCGGTATTTACTTTCAGAATTAGAGAATCTGTATCGGTGTAGAGCAGAGAAGCATTCTGACCAAATTCTTTCTTTATACATCCATAGTAAAAAACATACATTACAGTCTTGGATAATTCCAAAACACAGAATCCAAATACAATGGTTTTGTAATACACTTTCACTTTACCCATTTGAATCGCAACGAAATTTTTATTAAAATTTTCTGCAACTTTAGAAGTATGGACGTGCAATCAGAGCTCATGCTCACATACTACTGTGAACATTCTGCCAATGTGTGACAAGACCTTACATCAATCTATTGTCAACATTTTCCATCGTTTCTAACATAAACGTGCATTTGTTCATTAGCTTATAGAAATCTTTCTCAGACTTATTATTAGATCTATTACGCATTTGAGTGTTGAGATCGATGTGGCTTCATCCAACATGACTGCTTGAATCTTAGGATTCTGTGAGTATGCATCAATCAAACCATTATTGACAGCCTGTTTCAAGTTTTTATAATGAACCACATACTTTCAGCTTATCATTCAAATTTGGAATCAATTTTGAATTTTGCTTTTGAATTTGGTGCACTATACTTTCTACCAGAAAAGGAAGGTTTGGAATGTTTATCGTGCATTCTTGAGGGATAATGTATGTCAACTTCAAGGACATATCCATATGGATCATTGGTCTGCCACAGCCATAATAAGTCTAAATTTGGTGGATTTCTTCGAGTTAACCAAGTGAATCAGATGTAGGTAATGGTTGTGACATACTATGCCACTATAAATTTGTAGCATCCAAATATGAAATGAATGATGATTGCCTATTGGGATCGAAATCAGGCATAAACTTATTATTTGCTATATGCTTCCTATCTACATTGACTAATACCTCCACGGATACCCTTTGAAAAAATTTATCATATCAATGTCATAGCAGTTCAAGTTCAATATTTGGCATATTTCAACATTGCATCCCAAGATAATCCAGGTGCAGTATAATATTGAGCTGGATCCAACTTATATGTATCTAAACAAATCCGTCTAAAATTCTCGAAAATATCACATAGTAGTAGGACATCAGATTTTAAATATAAATCCGAATATTCTCCAAGACTCTTACATTCAAATAGTGCCCAAACACGTCTGGCTCTCTCATATAATCTTTCTCTGATAAGCATGTTCCTCATTCAAATTGTCATAAAACTGATTTTTTGTCGGTAAATTAGATGATCAATTTATTGATGTTGTCCACAAACTATATGGGAAAACACCTTTCTGCCTCATTAAATTGAATTTTTTCTTTATCGGGAAAAACATTTTAACATCTCTATACATTGCTTATCACCTCAAATTTGCACCCAACTTTTCTAATGAACTTGACATGAACTTGAAGCTATCTATAAATCTCATTTCAAAATTTTTCTTAATTTTTTCCTTCTTTACTTTGATAGCTATGTGTGTAGGATGTTTTGTAAAACGAAATGTATTTTCCCTTAGTTTGGGGAATAACATCAACCTTATCCTTTCCTCATACAATTCTTTAATGAACATATGGCAATTCATAACCACCTTACATTTATGACATATAATGGGGATGAAATTTGGTATTTTGAAATTCAAATTACAGGCAGAGTGCGCTGCTGGATATCTTTTTCTCCCGTGAGATGGCAGTGATCTCTGACTTTAACATCCCTTCTGTGAAAGGTTTTTCACATATACCACAAGTGGTGAGCATTATGAAATTCCCTTTCCTCTTCTGGGTTTGTTTAGTCATTGGTTGACATACCTCAAAATGATTATTATATATATTTCTTTAAATCTTCTTCTATTCGCAGTCAGAAAACCTTGCCGCATCAGCACCTCTATATGAGAACAAATTTTGTTAATTTATCATCAAAGGAACATTTTATCAGATAAGCAAATGAGTAAGCTTCGTGTTGAAGGTTCTATTCGTGTACGCGAGTTCTGGATTCGGTCTGATGGTTTGTATAGGCCTAGAATCGATTCAAAATCTGCATATACTACAAAGGTACATTCCATTTGTCTTTCGAAATTTTCAAACATTAATGTATTACCGGCAACCATTTTCCCAAATTTATTTATTCTGAAATCAGTTTGCGGTACTGTTGTACATACATGATTACAATCGTGCATCTGGTGACGCAACAGTAATCGCTCATTGAAAAGTACAATAAACATCCATCACAGAAATATTTTTGTGTTCATGAGCTGAAATTTGAACTTGACACCAATCATTGAGAGATCTTTTTTCCAACAAGTAATGACTATTTCCCCACCCATCTGGTGATAAACAATAAATTGACATGTCCTCTGAGGTTTTCTCTGAGAGTATCGCAAGGGCCCAATCACCTCATAATTTAACCTCCTTTTTTCTCAATCTTAGATTCCAAACCATAAACATTGACTGAAATATCATTCAAATACTCAAACATTTTTATATCACGTAATTTTACTGGAAAATCCATACCTGTTACATTCAAGACAGTCTCATAATGTGGATAGGATGACCTCCGACACTTTATTATTAGTGGGGAATAATGCAGATGTCACGGCCCATGCAAAGCAGCATTGGTCTTCATTTTTTATGTTGACAAAACACCTTTTCTTCTCTCAATGAATTCGGAAGTTTCATGTATGATGATCCGCCAAGTGGACTGTATTTGTTTATGTTCACCCAAGGAACATAATTTTCTACAACCCATCCTGAAAAATTACTTTTATTAAACCTTTCATCATTTGCAACAATTATAACTACAAACCTGAATCACGCTCCTCAAACCCGTACTTTTGGGCAATTATAATGTCACGAAATGCATCGAATAATCCATTCAAATCAGTTGATCGATCTGCTATAAAGATTGGGAGAATTGAACGATTTGATGTCATGTCAATTCCTGTGTTTGAAAAGACATAACTTCCAAACACTTCCATGTTGACCTTGATGGGTTGTGTAGTTTAAATGTTTTTCCAATAGCTCGAGTACTTTTATGCTTGATATCATTGAAAAGGTGCATACTCTGTGCTACATATTCTCACTAGATACTCTGTAGCTGGAAATGCGACATTTGAATGCATTTTTTAAAGAGGTGTACACACCACTCCAAGGAACACATGAATTCGTCCTGTGTCAAAGGGGTGTTCTATTGTGAGTTGACTTGACAATATGGAAATGTCACATTACAACAATTACATGTATAGAGGGTGCAGGTGGTGAGTCATCGCCATTGTTCAATTTAACTCGTTTCACTGAAGGACCTCCCTGGCAAGTTTCCTGTTGATGTCGACGTAGATTATCACTTGAGGAAATCTTTACCACAATCACACGAATACATTTCACCGACTTGTTTTCAATAGATCACTGGGGGAGACACTGATCTGAAATACCTCCTCCTGGAATATTTCAGTGAAATACCCCACCATACAACAAGTCCGATGCGATGCGCAATCTGTATGGATTTGAGGGGATTCTCTTGACATTCAGCGCCTCATCAATAATCGCAGTTCATTCTTAGCTCTCTACAGGACAAACGCCCTCCTGCTTTGAGAGTACAAGGATTCATGAAGGTCAGACTGCACAGAATATGTATGCCTACACCACAACATTAGTCAAGGTCAAACAAACATCGAGATCAAATCTTGAGGTGCTGAAACAATCCAACATCAAAACTTAATGTTATGAATCTCAAGGTCATATTCAAGGTCAAGTCGAATCTCAAAGTCGACCAAACCCAATATCAAAAATCAATGACAAATCTCAAAGTCAAATCTCAAGGTCAAACACACACACACTGCACACCTGCAACTATTCAAGGTCACACGTGACGTCATAGTGGTGGGGGGAGACCCAGAACCGGCTTAAATCTCCTACTCATATTCGAAATGTGATCTATCATTTCGAATTGCATCGTGATCAAAACCATCAATTCATTCCACTTATTTTCGAGTTAGTTGCAATACGGTTTATGGTAGAAATACTCAAATTCAAGGCATCTGCAACCCTCTGAAATTGAAAACCGATAAATATATATACAACCTAACATTTAATGAAATGGTCTTGTATGATATCACTCTAGTTCTGCAGTCAGTGAAAGAAGTAGTCTATTAAAGATGTTACTATTTATTGAGACTGTTTTAATAATACTTTTGAACATGTTCAAATTGATAATATGTCGGTTTCATCAAAAGGATTGATTTGTTCTGAAAACATTCTCTCATTATCAAATAGTAAATACTAAAAATATTTACAAGCCGACAAACATCTGGTACAGTTTTAAGATTTTTAAACTTGTAATAGTAACTTTGAAGTTGATGTGTTTATCACAATTATTACCAAAGACAAGGCTTGCTGTTGATAGTTATAGGAACAAAAAACCTGGGTTCCCTCATCATTAAAATTATCATGGTTATTGAAAGCTTTACAAGCGGCATCCAGTAAAATCTAGGATTCCTGTATCAACAGTGGTGTATTTTTTTATGATGCATATAAAACAAATTCGGCCATTTTAAATTTTTTCTGTTTGTAAATGGTTTCAGAAATGTATGTTCCAATATGAGAAAAAATTATGAGGTTGATCAATTGAATCACCACCTTTAGTTATGAGATATTTGAATGCTTATTTCTTTCTGATTCTTTCTTTATTGCTATTTTAAATGTTCCTATTTGTTGAAAATTGAATAGAAATATTCTTCTGTCAATTGAACGATGGAAGATAGTGACTAAAGTTAATCTGATTTCATGAACATCCTGTTCATATTTTCAAACAAATCAACTTCATATTTGTATTCTGTATTTTTTTGTTGGTGTCCTCAATTAATTTCTCATGATATTTGTTTGTTCAATAATAAACATTTGTTAGAGAAATGAATAGTTTGATGAGGAACTGGTTTGTTTCATTCATGTAGTTACACTTCCTTAGCCACTTTTGCTAAATATAGTACTTTTGCTTTGTTCAACATGATTCAAGTGATAAATCTCAGGTAAATTTTCATCCTGCAACTTTGTTCATATCATTCTCGGAATAAAATCTTTCGACTGATTGGTTGCTTTTCCTCATCAGTGTGACCCATAAATGAACTGAATGGTAGTCTAATGAATTCATTATCAAAAACACCTGTGAATATACAATATATGAAGATGTAACTAGTATTTGTAGCTCTTCTGGGCCCTCCCACCGTTGTCATCCAAGCTGTGCCGAGCACTGACGAACAGTGCTTCGAGCACTGAGCACAAAGCACTTTCGAAAAGTGCTCCCGAGTCTGGAGCATTAAGCATTCTTATTTCTGAAATGCTCACGATAACTAAGCACTTTCATAAATTAATTGGACTTAGCGAGCACTAAGCACTTTTCAGAAGAGTGAGACTGTTACTTTTTGGTATAGAATTTTGTAATAAAAAATTTGGTTTAGATAAAAAATGAGTTTTTGTATTTTTCACGTCGAATTGAATCCAGAACATTCAAAATGCAATGAGTTGCCCCCTATGATATATTATTGAATGAAGTGGTGTGTTGGAATAAATACGACTCGCACGCTAGTGCACTTCAAAATGAAAACTTCATTCATATATTATCGAATAGTCTGAAGCTGTCTCCTCGAATTATCGAATTTCGACAAATCATAATTTCTGACCCCAAAAACCCCTACATACCAATTTCCATCGAAATCGGATGGAAAATTGAAAAATCTCCTCTTTTTTGAATTCTGACAATAAAATTATAATCTGCGACCCCATAAACCTTTTTTTTTCGTTCTGAAGGGGAAAACCGCTTGGCGCCTTGTGTCTATCAGCTCAGGTAGTGTCGTGCGCAACTTCGACTAAACCCCCCTCTCGCCCTCCTATGCTTGGGACCATCTTGTCGACATAGCGTCAAGAATAGGCGGCGTACCATGCAGCTGCTTCTTCCTCTATCTTCGCATGGGTTTTCCACGTCACGTCACGGACAGTACATGAATAAAGTTAATACTAAAATATCACAAACTCAGGTATCACAAACTTAGGTATCACAAACTCAGGTATCACAGACTTAAATATCACAGTTCATCTCCATCATTTATTGGGAATCGGTCCTGCCTTTGCATAGCCCTCTCTTCCCTTTCTTTAGCCTCCATCACCTGTCTTAGAAAATTCTAGCTTGCCTGCCATCTTCTTTTATCAGTGATCATGAGTCTGATCATATTCTCAGGCATAATTGTTACCCCCGAAGACATTTCCGCGTTGTGTCGCTCTCGTTACGATCTCTTGCATCCAAATATTGTGTGATTTGGGTAATCCCATTTACCACAATACAAGCACCAATCGTCCGCGGCTTTTCCTATTTCGAAGATATACTTTCTGAAAGACCCATGCCCGCTTAGGGCCTGGGTTACATAGTGATTGGTATCCTTATGGCTACATTCTATCCACGCTCTCAGGTTCGGAATGAGTCTTCTGGTCCATTGAGAAGTAGTAGTATTTCCATCCCATCGCGTTTGTCATTGTTCAATGGTCCTGTCCCTCTCCTCCTTCTTTCCCCTTCCAGTCAGATTGGAGATGGAATCCAGACGTATCTTTTTCCCCATCATGGGGTCTATTGGCGGTATCGCCGTTATGACGCACAGTGCAACAGCCGACACAGTCCTATTGGCCATGGCCGCGCGGAGTAGCATCTTCCGATGCGTTGATATCAACATGCCCCTGTATGTCTTCACTCTGGTGACATCGCCCCACACGGGAGCCGCGAATAGGAGGACGGACTGCACCACTCCGTACATCACTCTTCTCTTTCATAGGCCAGGTCCTCTTGTGTTTGAAAGGATCCTCGTTAGGGCCATCACCTGCCAATTCGCCTTGTCACAGGTCTCCGGGACGTGTTTATTAAATATCAGTTTGTCGTCAAGCCAAACCCCGAGATACTTTACGTATTTTTTGGAATTATCTGCGTGCCGGCCAGCTTGAGGCGAATTCCTTTCCTTTTCCAGCGTCCCCTGATTATGATGGCCTCGGTTTTCTGCGGGGCAATCTCTAACCCATTATCCTCCGTCCAGCGTTTAATTATTGCTAGGCTCTGGTTTGCAGTGCGCATCAGCTCGTCACTTTTGTCGGCCGTGATTATAAGTCCAAGGTCGTCCGCATAAACCTACAAGTAGCAATTTTGAATAGATTCGTACAATCAATGATAGAACAGACGTGAGCCATATCGCAGCCAAATTCCTGTTTTTTACACAATAATGATCTATGATACCCAAAACTCTCACATACAAATTATAAAAATAATCGGACCCAAGATGCCCAAAAACCCTGGTGTATTCACTGATTCGATTTTGTTTAGAATTTTTGGGGGACAACAAATGAAAAACGTTAAATTCTGCTTAGAACTTCATTAGTAGATGGCGCGGTTAATGAATATTTGTTGTTTGTGTCTCGCAAAATGCCAAACTTCAAACCTATGAAATTTTCTTTTTCTGTCAACATTACTTCATGCAAAAAATTGTGAATTGATCGTTTACAAAGATTATAGTTCTACGGACAAGATCCCGCTCAGAACAGTTATCGCGAAAATGAGATGAAATCCTCGAAACTTCCATCTACTACAATGTTTAAATCTGTCTGTCATAAATCAGATTTTTCTGGAAGTCTACTTGGCGATTTTTTCAAAGTGATTTCTCCTCAAATGGCCTTTTTGGGATCATGGAAACTTCCACGAAGGAATAAGAAAAGGTAGGAGAGTGGACTGATGTCTCTAGATGATGAATTAACTTGAAAATTGAGGGGAATGGAAAATGTCCCCGATGACATTGTTCCTTTAAACTTTCCGATACAAACTATTACCAATCCATTCACTGCCCATCTCTGCAGGACCATTACCTCTCTAACAACCTTCTGATATGAACAAAATCATAGAGTTCATTGTAGATATCATAAAATCTGTTGATGAAGTTGAGAAATCGATGAATCCTGGTCTACGACAGTCTAGGCATCTTAGAATGACTTCTCCGGAAAAGGTGAGCCCTACTAACAAAGGTGAGGGGAGAAAACACCAGCTTTTCTTTTATTTTTCAGTAAGTACACCCGCATGAGATAATTGGAGAAGGGCGATCTAAACCAAGCAGTTGTTCTGAAGAACAAGGTCCACTCCCAAGATCGATAAGGCTAATGACTATGATTAGGATAATTATCATTTTTTAATGAACACATTAATTTCACAAGTAAGCGTGGACTTTTCATTCTATGAAGATATCTTGGTTTTGACCAGTGAATTCCGAACCGTCACAGAGGATCCCATGGCTCTTGGAAAGAATATATCCACTATATTTAGAATTTTTCAACACTTTCAGTCAGAAGATTGTCATCTCATGGGAAAATTTTTATACAAAATATATATAATATAAAAAATAAATATAAAAGTAATAATGAAATTATTTGGCTTGCTAGTTACTAGATCCATTACAATCACAAGTTGAAAAACATTATTACAATGGGAAAAAGGTAGTTTAGAGAAGATTCAAATTAATTTATACATATACGAGTCATTTTACTCAGAAAGTTAGGGGACTGTAGGAACTTTTTACTGTATATTATTGATGATGTAAAGAACAACATATAAAAAGTTACCAACCGTAAAGTGTGTGCTTAATTTATTATTTAACAAATAAGTTGCAAAATTACATTCTTTATTGAATATCCTGAAAAACATATAAATTAAAAAAAACTGATACTGCCATTCGAAAGAATGGAAGATTTCATATAAAAGGTATATAAATAAATTTTTTAAATGAGAATTGTAAGGTACAGATTTTTTTTCTGACGTACGAAAACTTGTGGTAGCGACACTGAAGTGCATCTCTTGAGAAGCACGTAGCCACGAGCGCGTTTCACTCAATTTGTTAAAACTTTTGATCTAATTGATAAAATTAAGCTTACAAAAATTTAAATGAAAGAAGAAAAAAGTAGCTAATAAGCTGTTTTGTTTTCAAATGTAAAAAAATGAATAGGAATAGTACATATATGAAGTTACGTCAAAGTAGAATTTTCTGTAAAATCAATTGAAGATCTGCCATTCCTTATATTTTCCAGATAAACATCTGAAATTTGTAAAGTTTAGTCCCAAAATGACACTTGAGAAAGTGTGCAAATGAAAAAAAATCATAAAATTTTATTTCAAAAAATATAGTCTTCAAAATATTGAATAATTTCAAAAAATTAATAAATTAATTTTTCGGACATGCTGCAGAAACCAAAAACTCTAGTTCAAAATGTGATATCAAGATTTTTCAATAGTACTTTCTGAAGCTTGTAATCTGTACTTCAAGGTTCGATTGGTTTTATTAAAAAAATTGAATTAATAATAAAATTTCGACAAAAGTAAACAGTACGTAAATGAAATTACGTCAAAGCAGAATTCTGTCTAAAATCTTAATTTTTTTTATTTTCAAGATAAATATCTGGAATTTTCACAGATTACTCTCGAAATAACAAATAAAAAAAAAAAAAAAAATTTTATTTCGAAAAATACAGAGCTCAAAATATTGAATATTTTAAAAAAATTACAAAGTTTAATTTTGAGGCCATACTTCAAAAACTCTAGTTTAAATTGTGATATTGAAACTTGTATATGGTATATAACGAAATTTGTTGAGTGGAGGCCACATTTTTCAACCGAATGAAACAAAAATACTTCTCATGAATACCTCGGCTAATTTCGATAATAGTCTCAAAATGGCAGCTGTTGAAATATTAAAAAAATTCGCAATATTTCATTTCCATACCCAATATCGGCAAACTATAAGTCGTTTGATAGATCTTCATTAGCTCCACAACTTTTACCAGTAAAATTTTTCTCCGAGATGTACACATAAATAAAAAAAAATCAGAAAGCGTAAGAGATTGCATCTCCCGTACTTTTATTGGTTTGAAAGCTAAATTAAGTAATTGTATGTAATTTACAGCACTTCATAAAATCATTATCCGCTCCATCATAAGATTTTTATCATGAGCAAACAGGGACAGAAATACATGAGTACCAACTCGGTGGAGCCGTATCAATAGAAAATTAACCATACAAAATAAATTGGTACGGTTCATAATTAGAATTATTTCAGAACACCTCTCGAAAATTCTATATAACACTGACATAAGTAAATGGAATAGTTTGTTCTGAAATATGTTACATCGATCGATCAACCTCAAAATATTTCACAACGAATTGACATAACCTTAAAGGCGACAAAAGCACAATCACAGAACGGATCATAGACACAGATCACAAAAACACCCTGTGTGGTCTGTAATTGCATTTTACTGAATTATGACAAGAAACGATGTCGGCGCCATCTGAAACTCTAGATAACTCCCTTTATCAAGTGGGCTGGTGTCCCCCAGTTTGTCCCAATATTTTACAGGTATAAGTGAATACACCATGGTTTTTAGACATCTCAATCGGACCCTAAACACATCAACACAGCACATTAAATCAAAACTTAAAATTTGTCGAAAAAAATCTCCATGTTCGTAAAAACTCGCATGCACTCTAGAGGAACAGTTTTCCGGTCCCCCAGTACGCGCCTGCAGAGAGTTCATCACATAGAGTTCCGCCAAAATCATAGTAAAACATAATTGAATTTGCTGTCACTTTGACGACTTGTCTGGTCGAATGGCATTGCCAATCACAAAGAGTCACTGAGTACAGACTTGGATGCAATCGGTGGAAATATTATCGGCCAACTGTGTCTTGTTTTGTTGCTCTTGAGCCGGGAGGCATTTTATCGAAGGAAATCAAAACAAATTTCTTCGAAGCAGATGAAATAATATTTTGCCACTATCGTAGTTTTCTTTGTTTTGTTTTTATAATTAAATATACAGCACAAACACCAGCAGCTACCAGAAAGTCATTGGACGCGATTTTTTATTTGACTGAACAACTTCAGATATCGGCAGGATACTTTTGTGTTTACTAATATTGGCCAACATAATCGGACAACTCTCCGCATGAATATAAACAGTCGACTGACAATGTTGAACCGATTGTATCCAAGTCTGTACTGAATTGTTCACGTATAACTGTCCGAAGGATTCCTTGATAGAATATTATCGTGTGTAAAAAATATATTCATTGAGTTTCTACATTCAGAGAAAAGTAGTTAAAAACTAAACTCACTGCCCAACGGACAACATTTAAAACAATGCTTATATCAACTCTGTAATCTTTCGAATATGTATAATATAAGGACACAAACGCATTCAGTAGCTCTTGGGGGTGCCGCTGGTCGCGTCTTCATGTTTCGAAAACATTTATATATTTATACGTAAGGAAAGGCTTAGTGCTCAGTACACCTACCTCGAATATGTATTCAATTACGAGTTCCACTGGGTAAAGAATATATCCGTATTCTCAGAAGGATATCCATATCAATTTGCGATTATATATTTACGGTTGTTCATTTCATAAGTAACAGCAAACAGCACCACGAAATCCTGCAATATTTGCCAAAGTGAATTACAGCAACTCTACTGTTTCCGAAATTCTCTATTTTAGAGTTTTACTCGTTATTGACCACCTTATTTTTTAGGTTGTGTTCCATACACCTCATATCATCCCACAACTCAGACGAAACTATATAATGATTCCCTTGGATACTTCTGTCCAGGTCAATGTTCAGCTGCAGCTGATGACCACTTCAAAAGAAGTTAAAGGATACCGACCAGTTGTGCGTCAATGCTATTTCACCGACGAGAGACCCCTGAAATATTTCAGAATTTATAATCCAGAAAATTGCAATTTGGAATGTTTGACGAATTATACACTGAACAAATGTGGATGTGTTGGTTTTTACATGCCAAGTAAGTTATACAAAAAAAAAATACCACGATTATTATATCATTTACGGGGATCCGTGTTATCAGATGTCTTGTCTGACACTGATATGTGTATTATATTGTACTGAAATATGATTCACCCGTAACTTCATCAATATTATGAATCGAAAGAACGCATAATTCAAAATCAGAAAAACCTGATTCCGACTGAGTACGTGAACGAGGTTGGACGTGTGCGAGGTAGTGTAATCTAGTGACAAAAAGCGGAACCAGCTATTTGTTGAGGTATTTACTAACTCTCCTTTGTTATATCACCTTTTCCTTCCTTATTGTTTTTACTTTGGGAACTACAATAGTTTGATAGTAGGTGAATCACCAGAATAATGGGGGAGGACAAGGGGGGTAAAGACCCCCCTGATAAATTCATGAGACAGGAAAATTTATATCAATATACAGATTCAGGACCATTTGAAATTTATATACAATGCAATAATAAAAATATAGGAAATTATCATATATTAGGAATTGCTAAAACAGTATTAGATATGAAATTGACAGATGTAAAAAAAATAAACAAAAAAGGCAAAAACCGGATAAGTGTAGAATTCAAAACATTCCAAGCTGCAAATGAGCTAGCAAAAAACGAAGAGCTGAAAAAAAAGGGATACGATGTCTTTATACCTATCAACAAAGTTACTTGTAAAGGAATAGTTAAACCATTAGATAAAGAGTTTAGTGATGAAATTTTGAAGGAATACTCGGAAATTAAAACTCCGATCAATTGTGGTGCTCAATGTGAGAAGATTTACAGTAGAAATAAAAACAGAAGAATCTGAACCAAAATATATACCATCTTACACAGCACTTTACACTTTTTCGGGCACAAGTTTACCTAAGGAAATATTTATATGCGGGTTGAGTTACAGGGTCATTCCATACATTAGTCCAGTAGTACAATGTTATAATTGCTTGTTATACGGCCACACAAAAAGTTGTGTAAACGTGGAACAGGCAGATGTACCATTTGTGGGAAGTAAAAATGATGAGCACGGGGTAGATGGCAAATGCCAAAATAAATTATGCATGTACTGTGGAGATGACAGTCACTTCAGTACTAGTAAAACATTCAGAATACATAAGACAAAAAAAAATTAAAGAAGTTATGTCCTTAGGACAATCTTACCTATTTCAAAGCAAATGAACTCTTACCTAAAACTAACAGAGGCCAAAATGAATTTGTAGCTAGGGGATGATTTCCTCGACCCCAACAGTTGATTTATCCCAGTTAACCAAAGGAGAGCTGAAATTATCAACCAAAATCGTAGACCTTTTAATAGCATTCTTAAAAATAATGACAAAAAACGAAAACTTCCCCATCAACAAAATAACTTGATGGAAGAACATAAAAAACTACTGATATCACCTAATGGACAATTTTCTAGAAGTATATCAACAGATAGTATATATACAATAAATGGAACCCCTAGGAGTTCTAGAGATGTGTTAATTATTTCGATGGAAAGTACTTTTTATATATGAAGAGACTTTGACGTGTGTTCAATTCTATAACTTTTTTTTGACAACTCCTTTTTCTTATACAGGATGAGTAAAACTAATCAATAATAAATATTTCCCAACATTCTCCCCCTTTTGCAATTTGAACTCTAAAAAACTTGAAACAAAATTGCAAAATATTGAACTCTAACTAATAATTAACTAAAACCGAATCGCTTGGGAACATGTACGGTTCTTCCCAGCCTTGTGACGACTGATTTATTCTCTTCTTTCTTCAAATTCTTCAGATTATCTTCTTTCTTCCCAGCAGTTTTTCCTCTTTTCTTTTCTTCATCTCCTTCTGTCTCTCCTGATTTCATCTCTGACTTCTTTGAATACTTGAATCTTATGCTGTTTTCTTCCCCAGAAATCTCTAATGGATAAAGTCTTTGGAATGGTCGAAGGATTTCACCATTACGAACTTTCACCCAGGCAATCCTAGCTATCCCGTCTCTGCCAGGTATTACTTCTATTATTCTTCCTAGAGGCCAGTTCAATCGTTTCACATTGTCTGAAGCAACATAAACAATGTCACCAACGTTCAAAGTGCCAGTTTTTCTATGACCAGAGTACTAATTCTGCCAGGTATTCCTTTCTGAATCGAGTTCTGATGCCATCTCTGATCTTTTGTAAATACCGAAAACGTGATATTATATGGTTTCTATCGATGTTGTCTAGATCAGGGTTTCGTTAGAAGGTAGGTCTTGTATAAACATTGCGGGGACTTAAAGGTATCAAATCTTGCTTTCAGAAATATAAGTTAGTGGTCGACTATTGATAATGGACTCACACTCACAAAGAATTGTCATCATTTCTTCAAATTTGACCACAGCTCTTCCCAAATTCCTCCTCAAAAAGTTCTTTGATAATCCTAACAATCTGTTCCCCACCATCCTCCCCACCAGGCGGCGGTAGGAGGGATTAAAGATCCATTTTATCTGTTTTGCTGAAGAATACTTTTTCAATTTGATCCCATTCAACATTCTTCCCAAAAAATTATTAGCCTCAACGAAGTTCGTTCCGTTATCGGAATATATAGTAGATACTCTTCCTCTTCTCGCAGAAATCTCCTCAAAGCAAGAAAAAAACTGTCTGTTGAAAGGAATTCACTAGCTCTTAGATAAATTGCCCATATAAGGCACAGGTGAATAAAACGATCCAAACCTTTCACCTCCTTTTCAAGAACAGGCCCTGCCAGATCAACACCAGAAATTTCGAAAGCTGCAGCTTGATTTATTCTGTTCTTTGGGAGTGGCAATTGGTGTATCTACGGGCTTACTAGTGAATCTCTTACAAATTGTACATTTTTATATGATTTTCTTTACAGTTCGCCTTCCTCTCAAGATCCAAAATGTTTCTCTTAAAATACAAAGAAGTGTTCGAACTCCTGCATGTTGATTGATTTCATGCTGTTCAAATATCAATTTTCAACCAAAACATGTTCCGATGGAAGAATTATTGGGAATTTGAAATTATGTGGGTCTTCTCCGAAAATCAAGCGTGTTTTTATTCTCAAGATCCCTTCTTCATCCCTCAATAAGTTCCAAATTCTTAATTATAGGCTTGTTTTCGAAACTTTCATTTTGTATTAATTTCAGGCAAGAATTTTTGGCATATTTAATTTCGTCATACGTTAGCTGTCCCTCTTTTCGATAGAAATTTCTTCGAAATATTATTATAAAATCTCCAATCCACGCAATGGTTCTAATGATTTTGGAAAATTTAGAAAAATAGCATAACCTCCTTTTTATGAAAGCATTTTCATGTACCACATTACTCACTGTTGCCTTTTTTTTTCTTTCTTCCTCCACTGCATTTTAATATCTGCTACCCAAATGGCACAATACAATTTATTTCAGGAGCATATGGTGGACCAATTTTTTTAACAACTTTGTTGATAAGAATAATTTCTTCTATTTTGATTGATTGAAATTCAAAAATACTTTGAATAACTAGAATGTGCAGTATTATGTCAAAAGTTTTCTAAGGTTTGTTGTCACATTCTCTTCATGAATGCCAATATCTTCAGAAATATTTTTTTTCTATAGCTTTGTAACCATAGGCAAAATTTTTACCATAGAAATGTAAGCCTGTATTTGTAAAAAATAGATTAGTATCCCTCAACAAAGAATTGGTGTGAAATAAGTAAATAATTTTGCAAAATTTACGAAATTTGTATGAACATACTTCAAGTCAATTCATTCTAAATTATTAATTATATTTTTCAGTAGTTCAAACTTAATAAATATTTGACTCATCACATGAAGGAAACACTAACAGGTACCGAATATGAATTTATTTTATATTATAATACAAACAGACAAAGCCTACATATATATTCACAGTATAATGCATTTATGATTGATTATATCTAAACAATCACGAACGTTTCAACTAAGAACCAAAGTTCTTAGTTAAAAGTTAAGCAACTTTCTAGTCATGGTTCTTAGTTCTTGTACTAGGGTTCCATAAACGCGCTCATTGATTTGCTAGTGTTGAATCCTTAGTTATTCGTTCACTTAGTTCTTGGGAACGTTGCATAACCAAAGCATTTCATAATCCACCCTGGCAAATTTTCCGAACCTGCTTTTACGAAGCCTTTGTTTCATTATAAACACACCAAATCGTTTATGATATTGAGAAATCAATAAGTTGATAAAATAAACAATAAACATTAACCTCAAATGTCAATACGATTTTAATGGGAACTGTCTTTAATATTTGCGGTGTTGCCAGGTCGCTCTTCATTAAAAAAGGAAGGCCCGTTCAGAAACTTTGAATGTTTTAAATGAAGAAAACCGTTCTTGAAATGGGTTTTTTTGTTGATGAGTCTATCAATAAACAGTGTTCAATTATATATTAATGGTGTATATCAAGCAGTGAGCTATATTTTTGACAAGAACAGTAATGCGTGTTTCTGAACGTGGATTATGGAGGGGGTAGTTTTCGATTAACGTGACGTCACGGGTACACTTTGAAACGCAATATATTTTCGAAATAAAAAATATATGATGGCATTCTGAGTCAATTGGACGTTTCATATGAAATATAATCGACCTATATAAGTTTTGGAATTTTTTTTTCGTAAATGTAAAGTTCCATTGTGGAAAATTCCCAATGTAAGACATTTGCTTCGGTAGAAAATTTCAATGAGTTACAAAATAAATGAATTCCACATCTGGAAGAGTTTCCTCGAATTCCTTTTTTTTCATACGAAATGGAGAAGCAGAAATCCTAAATTTTCCTTCAAATCGAGTACAAGTCTTCATAATAAAAACTTTTAACAAAAAAATTTAACTGACGAAAATAAACTGAAAAGCAAAATCAATGAACCTCTTTATTTCATATATACTGAGCCCTAACTAATGAATGACTAATTTTGAGTCATGCCAAGCAATTAAATCAGTTAAAGCGTGAAATGATGGCACCGGGATGCACGGCTATGACGTTTTTATTTCTTCAAAGTAGAACAATGATCTTCGTTGATTTTTGTTTGGCGTCGACTCACAATTAGTTACTCACCAGTTAGAGCTCACCTTTATTAAAATAAGGAGGTTTTTTATTGTACAAAAGCTTTTATTTTTACTTTCTGTGGCTAAAATCCACAATTACTACCTACCAATTGACCCTGGTATTCATTATGTAGTAGTGTCATGAAAACTACATATACAGGGTGATTCAAAATACTTTGACAAACTTCAGGAGGTGATTTCATATTTTTTTTTTTTAAATAACTTTCCAAATACTGGCCCCAATTGAACGGAAATTGGTATTGAGAGATTTTTTGACGTGTCGAATTCGAACCTGATGTTATCATTGCTCTTTCTTGTAGGGGGCTCCACCTACACGTCTTTTTCTTTTTTGAAGATTCATAACTTTTTTTGAGCGTACTTCTAGCACATTTTTCAGTAAAAAAAATCGATTCTTCTATCATATTTACGTTACAAAAGGACCCTTGTTACAAGAAACTATAAGCAACCATTTTCTAGATATTTGAATTGAAAATTTCAAGTCGATTATTTGATAATCGATGCATGTTAAGTTATTACCATTATTCTGCATTCTAAGTAAGTAGTTTTGGTAATTACATATTATGTAACAGTTAAAGTTTTGTTTTCGTTGAAGTTTCTGTAAGTTTTAAAACACTAATTTTGAAAAAATGGATTATTTAAACAATAATGCTCATTTACCAGGAGCAATTCCTAATCGACTACCGCCTTCAGCCCAACCAATACCAGTCTCCATCGTCGTTTGGCAGAAACAGGTACCTTCAAGAGGGCAGCTGATATTATTGGAAGACCATGAGCAGTCTTGAACCCCAGAATTGAAGAAGCTTGTTCTGAACGCCTGAGGGGGAATCCAGAAACAAGAAAATGAATAATTGCTGAAGCTCTCAATTCTACTCAGTCCACAGTTTGGAGAATTATTCATAATCAACAATTTTATCCATACCATATTCGAAGGGTTCAAGCTTTTTTGCCACGAGACTTTCCCCAACGCATTTCTATGTGTCAATGGTTCTTGAGAAAATTGGCCCAAAATCCTCAATTTTTTGAGATATGTACTCTTCACGGACGAGGCAAACTTCTCCCGAAATGCTATCACAAACTTTCATAACAATCATGTTTGGGCTCTGGAAAATCCGCCCGCAGTTAGTGAAAGACATTATCAGTCAATTTTCTGTAAATCTATGGGCGGCAATAATTGATAATTACTTGACAGGCCCTTTTTCTTTCTTCCGTTCCGACTGAATGGCGCAACTTACAGAGACTTTTAGAAAATTAATTGCCGGGACTACTTCAGAATGTACCATTAAAACCCATCCGCATGTGGTTTATGCATGATGGGGCTCCGACCCATTTTAGCATTTGACCGGGGGATTCCTTAACCCCTGTCTATCCAAATCGATGGATCGGTAGGTGTAGAAGAACCTAACAAGCGTGGGCACCAAGGTCCCGGATCTAAAACCCACTAGATTTGTATTTTTGGGGACATTTGAAGTCACTAGTTTATAAAATTCAGTAGCGAACGACGAAGATATAAGAAAACGAATGGTAGACGCCTGTGAAACAATGAAACACGCCAATAATGTTTGAGTGGGTACGAGATTCACTGACTAGGAAGACTGAATGCCTGTATCTTCGCTGAAGGTGGACACTTTGAACAATTTATTTAAATACAATTTAGTTTCCATTATTTTTTTAATTTTATTCTACATATTCAAAATTTCTTGAAATTAAATTTGATATTTCTTGCAAATTTTATTAAAACAAATACAGATTTTGCACCCTTGATACAAAAAAATAACTATTTCAAACAAGTGAAAATAAATAGAATAGGTGGCGCCCCCTACAGAAAACCAAAACTACTTAAACGTCAAATTTATTTCAAGCATTCTTGTGAAAAAATACAAAAAATAGTAATAACTTCAACACGCATTGATTATCAAATAATCGACTTGAAATTTTCAAGTCCAAATATCTAGAAAACGGTTGCTTATACGACTTTGTAACGGGGGGTAGCTTTTCACGCAGATAAGGATAGAATAATTGATTTTTTTACTGAAAAAGTGCTAGATGTACGCTCAAAAGTTATGAAGTTCAAAAGAAAGACTGTAGGTGGCGTATCCTACAAGTAAGAGCAATGAGAACATCAGGTTCGAATTAGACACCTCAAAACCTTTCAATACGAATTTTCGTTCAATTAAGGTCAGTATTTCGAAAAGTTATTTGATAAAAACTAAAAATAAAAATAAAACTTCATACACCTGTACTCTTGGAAACGAAGCGTTTCCGGACATATATTTATTTGGACAATTCATATGAGAATATTGTGAGGAATCACCTCCTGAAGTTTGTCAAAGTACTCTTGAATCACCCTGTATGGTTGAATGAGACTGGAAGTTTGTTGCAAATGAATTCGTCAATCTGATAAATTATGTTTACGCAAAGTTCATCAGGAATTGAATTGATTAGAGATGCAACCTTATGAACTTATTTTGTTTTACAGTGTGAATGCAGAAG
Organism: Gonioctena quinquepunctata; assembly: GCA_018342105.1. NCBI lineage: Eukaryota > Metazoa > Arthropoda > Insecta > Coleoptera > Chrysomelidae > Gonioctena > Gonioctena quinquepunctata. The sequence continues at coordinate 1,008,095 of JAFIRS010000200.1, forward strand.
AATTAATTTTGGGAGTTTCGCCTACAGACAAGGCTTTCGGACTCTTGGCCAACTATGATTTGATGGTGAAGCCATTCTGTTTAACTCAACCACATTTTCGCCCATTTATGGAAGTGGAAACGCTACCCATGTCTTCAGTGAGTACAATAGTTATTGTATATGATATGCTTATCCTACATAACAACGACGTCGATCCCAATCACAATAAAAACGATTGGGATTGTAATGAGTTAGTTGTGTTTTAAATTTTATCTAATTGCAATTTCCATTTTTTTTTATATTTCAATATTTATAGGTTATCCTATTAGAAATTGTTTCACAAATAGATTGAAAGGGTATACAAATGAAATGAACTCAACCTGATATGAGAGATATAATGATGTCTAACACCTGATAGTAACTAGAATTGTAACTATTTGATAAAAATAATCCATAAAAAATATTTTTAAAGAGAAACTTTTATTCAAATGGACTAAAATGTAAAAAATAATTGCTTTGGATGTGTGACGTAAGTTACTCCGTGAGTTATAGATTCAAAAGCTTGTCGCGCAAAGTTTCAGTTCGAATACAAAAGCGTTTTTTATTGATTATTTTATTTTGTGCTTTCCAGTACTTAACCCTTGAGTGCACGGGTTGGGTCTGACATTACACATAGCCTATCACGTTCGAGCTGCTCCATAGAGGAGGTCGAACCACTATTTACGAATTATGGGCAACAGATGGTACTGGTCTGGAGATATTTGCGGCAGTTATGGCTAAAAGAAGATTCCGCTTTTTGATAAGATGGTTACACTTTGACGATGTCGATACTCCTGAAGAGAGAAAGAGAACCGACAATCTTGCTCCTATTAGGGATTTATTTGAGGAAGTGAATGGAAAATTCAGAAATCATTACTCGCCCGGAGAATACGTCACAATTGATGAAATGCTATTAGCCTTCCGTGGCCGATGTGCCTTCCGAATGTACATACCTAATAAACCCGCAAGATACGGAATAAAAGTATATTCGCTTGTAGATGCTAGAATGTTTTAAACGTTCAACATGGAAGTGTATACAGGAACTCAACCAGCTGGACCGTACCAAGTGAGCAATAAATCTCTTGATGTTGTTGTCAGAATAACAGAACCAATCCATGATAGCAAAAGAAATATCACGATGGATAATTGGTTCACCTCTATCCCGTTAGCACAATCACTACTGACTGATCATAAATTGACTCCTGGGAACTCTACGCAAGAATAAAAGTGGAAATTCCACCAGAATTCCTAACAGTGCCGAGACCTGCTAAAACTAGTATGTTTGCTTTCACTAAAGACATGACTTTGGTATCTTATAAACCAAAAAAAAAATCAGTTGTATTACTGTCAACCATGCATTATGAGGATAAGATCGACGAAAGTACCGGAGACGAAAATAAGCCAGAAATGATCACCCTGTATAATCTGACAAAAGCGGGGGTAGATTGTGTGGATCAATTGGTGGCATCATACGATGTATCAAGAAACACCAGGAGATGGCCAATGACAATATTTTATTCCTTGCTAAACATCGTTCATAATATATAGGACCAACAATAAGAATATGGTTATCACAAAAACAGGAAGGAGGAAATACCTGAAACAACTAGGAATGAGTTTAGTTATGGAACAGTTTAAGAGAAGAGCTATTGACAAACATATATCGAGAGATGTAAGGCTAAAAGCTGCGAAGTTTAGTGGACAGAGTTTGGTTGAGCAAGCAGAACCACCAGAAGGAACATATCGAAGATGTGCCTTTTGTCCGAAATCGCAAAACAAGATTTCTACCACATTTGCAAAAAAATCATTTGTATGGACATTCCAAGCATATGTGCCCAGACTGCGCTCGAAATTAACGTTCTGAATCCTTGAAAGACATAATTTTCTTCAACCTTGTATATATTTATGATTTTTTTATGTTACATTTTCTATATATATATATATAACATGAGATATTTCGAAATACTTGTTTTGGTTAATAGTGAGAGTTACAATAAACATAATTTTGCATGAACAGTATCAATTCAATGGAGCTAGGAGACGATAGTTATTTCTTCAATTTCATCGATCCCAATCCCAAAGAATCACCAAACTCGTCAGATTTTCTTAGTGAAGCTTCGAGAAGAGTTGATTGTCCATATTTTATACAAAATAATCTGAAAGTTTGCGAAAACCTTCCTTTTGTGTCTAATATCGAACAGACACACCTTTTTCCTGATTCAAAAACTACCAAGAAAATGGTATACACGTTAAATTAGAGATATATTTTATGCAGGGAGTTGTCCTCTCTTAACAAGATCTGAACGGTACTCGTTATTTTACCAGCAGTATCAATCTTCTGATAGTAAACTCTTGAATCTTATCGAGATTCCTACAGATTTTCAAAAGCTTTAGGGGTTCTTTCGGTCTTATCATGGTAAATACTGGACACTCCTGAAATATATTCGCATACTCTGGGACATCCCGCATATGCCATATATATAATCGAATCACTTGGCTCTGTAGAAAACAAAGTTTGTTCTTCAAATAACAGAGCCTTTACCTGATTCTTGTCATGGTGCAAAACCAGTTGATTATCATAGTTTTGCAGTCAACAAATTTAATTTCGATGGAATTCAACTGCCTCTTCTGTAGTTGGATGAGTTGATGTTGAAGAAAACGGGGTGGTCTCCATCTTTCCTTGCAATACCTTTTCCAGGCAAAAACAGTTTTCTAGAGAGTTGATTCTTGCTAATAGAAAGTCCTGTTTATGGAATCCCACAATATTTATTTTTTTATTTGCTGACTCAGATCAACCTCTATTTGAGTCAATTAAAATACATCAGCAAGAAAATATGGAAAATTGTTTTGAGTCTTCTTGCTCGGGAACAAAAGGAAACATGTACTTTTAACTCCGATAACTGACAGAGAGTAACTTTTTAGCATTTTTGTTGTATTCTTGCTTAGGAGGGTATTTAAGTGTGAATTAGTTTTAATAGTTTTTGTAAAAGTTTTAATTGTTTTGCCCTTGCAGTTTGTCCATAAAGTCACCCTCTTATCTAACAAACATTACGAAATCTCTCACAATCATTTTTTTTATTGATTCAATTGATTAGGGAGAGAGTTTTTTTGACAAATAATTCCTCGAATCAAATAGCTTTCAGAATTCGAAAAGTTTACCCATTGAGTGTGAGATATAAATTGAAAAGTGTGTTGTGTAAGGAGTGCCTTCATGAGATTATAAAATGGGACACTAGAGGGCGAACATACGATCATCAAATCCGTCTCGAAAGACCGATGATGGTAACTTTATGATTAATTCATCACATAATTTGTCAGATGTATTTGTCAATACATCCCTAGAAATGAAAAATGTGATTTTTTTGAGGGATGACTATTGATGTACTGTATAATTATGACAAGAGGTGTGCTCGAAGCGTACTGACTTTATTTTAGGGAACATATATATTGTTTACTGCTGGCAGGTATATTATATTTTTAATATTTTTTTTCTTTTATATTGGAATTTTTTATACAACACAGTCATCGAATGACCCTTTTACCTTGAAAGGAACACCTCGAATTAACTCAAATCGCAAAATTACTCCCCATTCCCAATATGATGACTCTCAAAAAAATGTTTACTAGGCAACTCTTGGAGCAAGTGGGGGTACAAAAAGTCAGAAGAGAGGTTGAGGGTTATTTGATGAACCTACTGTGAACTGTTGAGTGTTATTTGTCTGTTGTATGATAAGTTTATGGCCATTTAAATTTATTTGTGATTGGTAAACTGCTGACGATTTTCCTTTGAGGAAATGACATCCCATGACTCGTACTTGTTTTTACATGATAAAATTAGTTTCATTCGGAAGGAAATTATAATTTGTTGTTGCACTTTTTATATCCACTTCAACGTTTGAGATGTACAGTTTAGACATATTTTGTCAATTTTTCAGGTAACAAAATCTAATGTCTACTGAATACTATGAATTTGTGAAATAGTAAATGTACATTTTGTGATTTGTTTGTGTGATAATGTTCGACACTCGTTTAAAACTGATTATGCAAAAGACTGACTCCATCTAAATAGATGATATAGTAATAGAGGTGTGTTTCATTTATTATTCTCGCTGCTTGAAAATTTTATAAACTAACTTTGGATCATCAGTGAATCCGATGATCAGGAGAAATCCCAAGAAACCCCAAAAACTTTATTTTTACAAGCTTTTATTTAACTTGCTTCGCTCGTATGTCATTCTTTCTGGCTCAAAATTTGTGATACATTTTTGGAGCACTAGCCGACATCCGACTGAGCTGACATTTAGCAGGTGTTCATAATTCCGGTGACAATGCATTTGAAATTTTGTTAGAGATAAAACAAAATGTCGGCTCTAAGATGGCGGACGAGTTTTGTGATTAATGTACGATTCGATTCAAAATTGGTATGTGGCGGTTTTCGGGAACGGAGATTGTGAATTTTTTGTCAAAATTCAAGATGGCGGACAAGTTTTGTGATTATGGTCAGATTCGATTTAAAATTGGTTTGTGGGGGTTTTTGGGGTCTGATATTATGAATTTTTCTTCAAAATTCATAATATCAAAATGGCAGCTCCAAGATGGCCGATGATATCTGTGTTTATGGTCCTATTCTATTTAAAATTGGTATGTGGGGGGTTCTCAGAGTCAGAGATTATGATTTTTTTATCAAAATTCCCAAATTCAAGATGGCGGTCGAGTTTTGTAATTATGGCCGATAGATTCAAAATTGGTATGTCGGGGTTTTTGGGGTCGGAGATTATGAATTTAGTCGAAGATTATTGATATTCAGTTAAAATTCATAAATTGAAGATGGCGGATGAGTTAATCTTTAGATCGTCTCCCCATTGAAGGACTAGATAGCTCAGAACTTACAGGAAAAAAAGGCCTCATAATAACAATGCTCTAAAAAATGCATAGATTAAGGCGTACTCAAGTACTAAAAAGCACAAAATAAAATCATTAATAAATAAACTTTTTAAAGATAAGCTTTTATTCAAATGCACTACAAAGTAAAACATAATTGCTTTGAATGTGTGACGTAGGTTATTCCGTGAGCTATAGATTCAAAAGCTTGTCGCTTTTGTATTCGAACTGAAAACTTCGACAAGTTTTTGAATCTCTAACTCAACTGAAGTGGGGGAAGCACAAACATTCTGTCTCAATAGTGAATGCACTCTACTTCATTCATAAATGCTACGAGTGATTTCTCTTGGTTTCCACTCTTCAAAATATGCAGGGAACAGTTCGGTGTTCAGTTGTAAGAACAGACAGGGGCGTGCGAGAATCTTGGAAATATTCCCTGGCAACAGTTTACATCTTATTCTGAATCACACTAGGTCACAATCATGGCCGATATTATTTTGGAAACAATACAATATTGTGTCTTTTGTGTGTGTTTTTTTGATAATTATGATTTGATAGGAATATCTATCACAAGCAATGTTTGGATTCTTATTGTACATTCACCACACAATAAATTTAAGATAACACATTATTTAAATGTTTATTGCATTGACAATTGCGTTAACTTACAACTCTGATCAAGACAGCTGAGGTTAGGCGAGCGGCGCTTCCCAAAATTTTGTCGAATTTGACAAAAAACAAAACATGTTATCCAATTTTTTTTTCGGATCTTCAACCACTGTATTTCCTTATAAAATGGAATTATACCCTCGTCATTCACAGGTGTGCCAGAGGATAGATCACACCCTGTATATATAGCCCCTCCCCCGCGAATTATACAATATCGTAGGTGACTTTTGACTGGTGCATGGTAACAGACTTTGAGCAGACAAAATAATATTGAGATAATGATATAGATAAAGCACTTACAACTGATAAATTCATTGCGGGTACAAATTCGAGTACAAGATTCGAAGAAAATCATTTGAACCATTTTTTTCTAGAGTACTTTAATAATTTTGAAGTTGTTCTATTAATTATACAAACTCGGAAATTCCATCTTGGAACTAAAAAATTCACTTTTTTCACTTCATAGAGGGAAATTCCGATTTTGAACACTTCAAACTCTGAAATAGGCAAGGACACGAGAAATATTATCGCTCTAAATGTGCTTTAATATACATAACGCGTATATAAATGTAACCAGAGAACATTTTTTGATTGAAAATTTTAATTACGGCAGTTTCCATTCGTTTTTGGAAATCCGCAAATTTTTAAGTTACTAATATTGGCGCTTTTTGTGACGTAAACGACCGAGCAACCAATAGGCGTAATCGGGTTGATTGTGATGTTAAACGGCAATGTTGCCAAGTTTCTTAAACTATAAATGTCAGAACTAGAACACTTATCGCAATGTCAAGATTTGATAATATGGCAACGTTGCAAAACTGATTGAAGTTGTCAACTGTGGGATTGGTTGATCGGGTTATTACGTCACATTTTGCAATGGCGCCAGAAAGAAGCCATTTGAATTTTGCCGACTTTAAATAATTTCTTTAAGTTTTAGAAAATTAAAAAACAAAAAATAAAATTACCAACAGAGTTTTCACAAGTTGTAGAAATCCATTAATATTTTGAAAATTTTGAGTTTAAAAAAAATAATACTCTATGGCCCACAAACGGTTTCGTACTAGACACAAAGTTCCATTGTCCATTTAACTAATAATCGAAAACACATTGAGTCTGGTTCAGAATGGCTGATTCATAAATTTTCCTGGTTTCCCACCTAATTGAATGAAAAACTTCAGACTTCCATGAATAATATCCGTAATATTTTCGATACTTAACAAATTCCATATCTTTATATACGAAAGACGATGACTTGTGGACATTTTCAATGACATTCTAGTTTTACTGGTACGCTATGGTGATACGGGTTAATTTCTCAACGTTTTTGATAATTACTGATTTTAATAACTATTTTTTCCATACATAACATACACATAACATTGTTAACTAGTAACGAGATTTTTTACTACCTTGTTTCAAACTGCAAATTTCCCAACTGTCTGTATAATATATAACTTTCAGAACATTCGATAGTCCAATTTCGCATGTGATTTTCTGTTATGAAATCGTAACAAACTAACCTAAATAGTAGTTTGTGAAAAACTTAGGTTGATAACTTCACTGCAAAGGGAAATGAACTGTTACGAAAATCTCATGATGGCTTTAAACTGCAATATCTTGTATTTTGATGAGCTGCAAATGAGAAGAAATATCATTAATTCAATAGCAAATTTCCTGTACAAGCGAAAAATGTTTTGACATTTATTTCTGAGAAAACATTCCTTGTCAACTTTCACATTCTCTTATAATTTCTGAAAAAGGAAATTGAATCTAAAAGCACATTACATCATCATATTATTCCCACCTTCCATAATTTTCAGAAGCCTGCATAATAAATGAAGATTGAGTCGACCATCAAGTAAAAGAGGTGCTTTTTGAAGGGAAAAGTAAAATCTCGTTCCTACCTTTAAACCATCACTAAATGATTGATCTTAAGAAACAATAATATGCATGATATGTTGGAATCATGATGTTATGTGATTTCAGATTCAATTTCCTTTTTCAGAAATGATATGAGAGATAATAGAGCTGAAAGGGGTATGTTTAACCAGAAATACATTTCATAACATTTTTCGCTCGCCTAGGAAATTTGCTATCGAATTAATGACATTTCTTCCCATTTGCTGTCCATCTAAATACAAGATACTGCAGTTCCAAGACATCACGAGATTTTGGTAACAGCTCATTTCCCTTTTGCAATAAAGTTCAACCTTAGGTTTTTAACAAAGTGTGTACTATTTAGGTTAGTTTTTTACGATTTCACACAGGACATAAAAATCAGTTGCGAAATTGGACTATCGAATCTTCTGAAAGTTCTATGTTATAGACAGTCGTAAAGTTTTTAATTAAAACAAGGTAGGAAAAAATAACGTTACTGGTTAACAATCTTATGTGTATGTTATGTATGGAAAAAATCGTCATTAAATTCATTTAAATATATCTCACACACGTTGAGAAATTAACCATTATCACCATAGTGTACCAGTAAAACTTGAATTTGATTGAAAATGTCCACGAAATTTCTTTCGTATATAAAGGTATGGAATTTGTCAAGTATCGAAAATATTACGAATATTATTCATGGAAATCTCAAACTTCGTATTCAATGGTGACCTCAAAACCAGAAAAATTCATGAATTAGCCATTCTGGACCAGATTCAATGTGTTTTCGATTATTATTCAAATGGATGATGGAACTTTTTTAAACGTCGAAAAAAAGGAGGAGGTTCTCTAGTCGACGCGTTTTTTTATGTATGACCACGCATAACTTTTTACAGAGTAGTCATATTTTATTTTCAATTTTTTTTTTCGTCGGTTTAATTTTTTGTTAAAACGTTTTTTGTCTAGTATGCAAGCGTTTGTGGGCCACAGAGTATTTTTTCATTTTTTAGATATAAAACAGGATTTTTTATTCAAATCTGGGAATGTGTTTTTTTTTTCAAACTCAAAATTTCCAACTTCTTTCTAGTTTGAAGCAGGGATTTCCAAGTTAAGAGTTGGAATTTCAAAGTATGTATATTAGTTCAAAATCGGAATTTTCCACTATAAAGTAAAAAAAGTGAAATTCCTAGTTTTAATACGGAATTTCCGAGCTAAAATTCAGAATATTGAAAAATGCTCAAATTAATACGACCAATAAATATTTTCATTAACTGCGTTATTACTCTCCATTTGGTGTTTTAATTTAATTCTCAAAGATATTGAAATTCTAAACAAAATTATTAAAAAATTTCAAAAAAATTCTAAATATTTTTTTTGATGGGTTTTAAAGGCATTCGAAAATTATCGGCCAGAACAAGTTCTTCAGATGGGCATTTAATGTATTTCTTAATTTGTTGAGGGTCTGAAGTTTTTTTTATTTATCCAGACCTACCTTTAAACGATGAACCGGGGAACATTTTCATTCTGAGAATTCTTCTGGTTAATATCAATCCCAAAAGAAACTTCAGGCAGTTGTGAAAAACATTCTCTTTTTTTTTCCCAAATTTGCAATGTTTTCGTGAGTAAAATTTTTTTTTCCACCCATATATATTGTGATGGAAAACCCAAAAACTATATTTTTTTGTTTAAATATTTCAAGATTTCATTCCTGTTGGGAAAAATATGCATTATAATCCAAAATCACTCAGATAAATTAATTCACCAATATATACCATAAAAATAAAAATGTTGGGGAATTTGTACCCCAATCGGGTTATTCCCAAAATTTGAATACATTTAATTGTTTTTTTGTCTGTTTCTGCATTTTTTTTCCCATCGCCCTTTCTTGAAACCGACAATGTTTTCTTACATTTATTGAAACATTTATATTTCAAATACAATGTAAAAATATTTCATTGAACTGAGTATTGTTCTTTATTGGCCCCTAGTGTAAAATCCCAATTGTGCTGTTTTTTTTTTTTTTAATAAAATAGAATGATATATGATTAAACTTTCTAATTTTTTTCCCCCCAAAAAATATTTAAAAAAACAACTCGTAAAATATGATGTTACCCCTCTCGTTTGTCAAGGGTTCATGTAATGTAATATGAAGCAACGGCCCCAAAACAACCTTGGGGAAAACCTATTACGATGGTTTCCCTGACAGATACATTTTTGGGTTTTCTTCCGGGTCTTGGGAATTCAAAATAACGGATACCCCCTGGGGTCGATTTTGAAACATACATAAACATTGTTTACTTTTGAAACATTAATGTTTATTTGATTTTTTCCATTGTATATTAAAAATTTCGAATCTTTTTGATTGTTGACATTTAATGAAATTTTGTTTCTTGGGAATGTTCTCTTCATGGTGAAATTCAAATCATTATTTTTAACCCCCCAAAGTGTTCCTTGGGCAAAACGTCCGTTTTATTTGGGGAAAAGTTTTTTAAATTTTTTGAGAAAAAAAACGTAACTTCTGGTTTAAACTAATCTAGATTTGAGGGCTATAGAGGGCCGGGGTCTTGGGAAAAAATATAGTCCCTTCCCAAAACTTCCTTTTAATCGTCTTTAAAAAAAGGGAAAAAAGAACCTTCAAAAGGGAGAAGAAAAAAAAAAATTTGTTTCACCTGTCCCGGGGTCATCTGTCTGTAATCAAATCTTGCAAGAAAATTTGACCCACTTGAATCTCCGGGATTTGAAATTTGGCAGATGTAAAAACCGTGACAATGCATTATGAAATTTTTGTTGGGTGGGTTTTACCAATTTTTTATGTTGATTCTATTCAAATGGTATCGAGGGGGTTTTTGGAGTCGGAGATTATGATTTTAAAAATTAAAAAAAAAATCAGATAGAAATTACTAAACTAGTTTTTTAACATCATAAGTAGGTACAAAAAAAAAAAAATAAATTGAAAAAAAAATAATTAAAACAAGCATTTATTGTTGTTAATAAAAAAAAAAATAACTATAAAGTTAAAAAATAAAATAAAAAAAAGTTTTTATTTATATAAATGACAAAAAAGGAAAAAATTATTTTTTTTTTTTGTTTGACAGGTATTCTGTGAGTAAAGATTAAAAAGCTTGCTGCAAATACAAAATAGGTGATTTTTTACTCACAAAATAACCGGGGAAAAAAATAAATACTTTTTTTTTCCATTTCAGCCTTTTAAAAATAAAGCAGAATAAATATAGTTTACTGAATGAAACATTACGTCATTTGTACTGATTTCTTTCTAAAAACCAAACGATTACTATTTAGAATATTGATATTCTCGGGTAATCGTTCAAAAATGATAATTTTGTTGATAGGCCTATAGTTGGGGTAAACCAATATGATATAAAACTGAACATTTAAAATGTGCATATATTTTGTAGCTAGAATGAAAAGTTTCAATCTTCTACTAGAAATATAAAAAATAGTTTAATTTTTTTACCATGACCCAAAAAGTAACCCTTTGCATCCGACATTAACGACTGCTATATAGAGGGTATAAAAATCGCCTCGAAATATTGAGTGAAGAAGGGAAAAAAATGTAACTTGAAGGACGAAAAAATTTTAATGAATTTTTTTTTCAGGAGTAACCCCCCCCAAAACATGACAATCGAAACCCATACAAAGAAATGAAATTTTTCCACAACAACAGCGGTCAAGCATCCTACAACTTTTAACTGTAAACTGTATGAGTTTTCCAAGTCTACAGTAAACTCTGTGAAGTGAGTAGCTCCCGTGCTCATTTGAATTATGTGTTATCTATACAATGTTAGCGGCGTAATTTTTCTTTGCGATTCCCACTTGATATCTCGGAATAAGTGGTTTAATTATATCGAAAAGCTAATTAATGGCTCATTAGTAAACATTAAAATTTAAATTCCATTCAGTATGATATTAATTACAGATTTATGAATCAGTATCTACTTGTAAGAAATTGCCGGACCTCCATTTACTTCCTGAGGTGAAATATCCTATTTTTAAATCCTCGTACTTTTAAAATGTGTCTGCGGAAACAGCCGCACATTCTGTAAAATAGTTTTTTTAAAACGTCAATATTGCGGGTTTCGTGGCGAAAACCCTTCAAAAAGGGGTACCCCCAAAAAAAAAAACCCAAAGGTGTGAGTTTTGGGGATCGAGCTGGAACCCGTTGAACCTCGTGCCAACCCATCTACCAATACCTCATCCAAATACCGTAATAGTGTGAGCACCCCATTTTTTTTTTTTCCCAAATTCCCGAATTCATCTGTATTATCTTCCAAAATTTCAAGGATTCTTTAGGTTTTGCAAAGCCCAGATAAACCTCCAAATTAAATTAGTATTTAAAAAAAAACCCCCATGTGGTTTCCCCGGATACCTGCCCCAAACATTCACCTTTTGGAAATTTGGGGATGTGTTTCACAAACAGTTGAGGTTTTCACTCCAAACCCCACATTCTTTTATTTACATTTCCATTTAGATAGAAAGTACTTTCCACAAAAAAAATTGTTTTGACATAGTCCTTTGGGGTTTAATTTTTGTTTTAAATTTCCAAAAATTTAGTTTCGCGGCCCTCGTCTGAGGTTGATGAACCATTTTTTTAAATTTTTAGGATGAAATTTTTTTTTTTCAACCCCTGTGTATGTTTTTACTGACTTTACAGATAGATGCAACGTGAGTTGTTTAAGAAAAGGATTAACTTTACTTCTGCCAGTTTATCAATTTTTTCTCATCAGAAAGGTTGCCAGATCGTTCCGCATCATTAAAACTACCTGTTTTAAACACGGAAGCTCCCTTAAATAAGTCCTCAAACGGGCGATGAGGAAACCTCTCATTAAAATCGTTCTTTTCATGAATATTTTGTCCCGTTTCACCAATAATTGGATCGCTGCTACTTTATCACCTAAAGCACACCCTTTCCTTCTTGAAGCACTTAAACGTTGGCTCAACAGTTTTAAAAAATTATTGAAATTACAAAAATATTGAAAGTACCAAAAAACCTAAAACAGTTAAACGTTTGATCAACAATACAAAAAATTAAAACAAAAACTTGACAATTAAAAAACGTCGAATTGGGGAGACTAAAAAAACGCATCTTTTTGACAACTATCCAGAGGCGGAGCTTAAATTTTGGGAATTTTAGTATTAACTGATTTAATTCATCACAGCTTTTTTTTTTTAAAAGCGAGTTGCCAAACCGCCATAAACACAAAAAAAATTGGTAATTGAATGGGTTTTTTTCGATACCTTTAAAAAGATGCGTTTGCGAGGGTTCCATTTTTAAAATTTTTTAAATGGCCTTGTGACGCCCTCTTTAGATTTCGTCATCTATCATCACTATAGGAAGTTTTAAAATTTAATATTCAGTTTCCAAACCCCCTTTTTTATGTATAATCGTTTCCCGAAATAAGAGGGGGGGCGGACTTTTTAGAAACATTTATCAGTTTTGTCATGGGGTGATAGCTTAGCAATGTCTTTGTCACCAAAGCATATTTCATAAAGTGCAAAAGATAATTTCTGTGCATGATACGAACCCTGATGAAATTTTAAAAATAAAATTGTCAACCCCTTTCAACTCGGTTTAATACATATTTGAATAAACCATGATTTTACAACAACTGTAGACAACTTAAAAACCCCAAAATGAAATTGCATTGTTAACGCGATAATTCTCAAATGAACCCCAAACAATATTTGGTAAAAAAAAATATAAAAATCCGAAATTAGCATCAAACAAAATCAGATTCTGTTTGGGGGGAATTTTATGAGAACAGATTTTCGAAGGAACATCAGAAACACCTTTTGATGCGCGAAATGAGATATTACCTTAAATGAATTGAAAATTTGTAAAAATAAAAAAGAACTGGTCGGATGATATCCCATAGATTTTTTTGAAATACCTACCGGAAAAAGGCTCATATCTTTGCGCACTTTTCAATCGTTTTTTTGGGGATCATGTCTTTTTCCGGGGGTACCAATGAAAAAAAAGGGTCCTGTTGACGATCCAAAAAATTACAGGGGTATAGCATTAGTAGATTGTATTGTAAAACTTTAATGCGCTCCCCAAAGAAGGAAGGAATAAAATTCAACTTTTCCGAAGGGCTGGGGTTCCCCCTTTTTTCCCTCAACGTATTAGACAACTCCATTTGTGTCAGGAACCGTCAATTTTTCGTGGTATTCGTTGTTTTAAAAAAAGCATTTGACCCCATTGATCCTAAAAAAACTGTGGCAAAAACTGTACCCACTGAGTCGGTTCAAAATTTATTTCGTTGAAACCTGTATAACATTGCATCAGTCAGGCTAAAAAAAAATAAAAATTTTGTCTCTTTTGGGGTCTTTCAAGGTGAAAGCCAAGTACTTCACTTTTCTCATTATTTATTCCTATGGGTTTATATTTTGAGCAAATGGTGCTCGGGGATAAGTATTGATCAAACAACTGACATCGTTTTGTTTTGTATCCGAGACCAGGATCGATACAGAAATTGATCTCTTCCGTAAATTGGGGTCCTAGAAAATCTTGAAAATCACCTTTTAAAAAAAACTTCGAAAACGAAGATAATGGGTTTTTCCAAAAACGGGTTTAAAACAAACTACAACTACCATTTTACATAAATCACCAGTGAATAAATACATACAGTGTCACATAAAGTTCCAACATATGGAAATTTTTTTTTTTAATAGATATAATGAAAAAATTTTACCCCAAAATTAGTTTGTGCTTGAAAAAAAAGTGGAAAAAATTTTTCGTCATGTGCTATTTTAAACCTGTCAAATTTCCTTTTTTCGAAAATCCCCAAAAAAACTGTTTTTTTTAAATTTTTGAAATTGCCAAAGAAAAAAATTGCCCCGTTTCCAATTATACCTTTGGGCTCTCTACTGTCCTTGATATTTTTTTAATTTTTCGAATCTTCGGTCACGATTCAACGAAAATGATTAAATTCCCTAATTTAGAATACAGACTTAATGTCATATCTTGCCCAAAAAAAATTTATTGGCCTGTTCATTTTTCCCTAAATATATTTAAATGACTTGAAGTCTGGATTTTGAACGAAAAGATTTTGGTTTCAGTGTGAATGCAGAAGAAAATTCTGGAGTTAAGCATCAATACAAGTGTTATTGGGCCCATCGGGGCTATAAGTACTTGGGGAAAAAAA